>JBBYHM010000008.1:994991-1026276 GCA_038381775.1 Adansonia rubrostipa | reverse complement strand
TAATCGATCAATTTGATTTAAAATATTAAAATTATAAACCAATCCATTAAATCTTTTTAAACTGGCTAAGCCATAATCGAATAACAAAAACTAAACTAATCGACCCAAAAGACTAAAACCAAATCGATTTCGATTGGTTAATTTGATCATCGGAGCTTCTGCGCATCCCTTTTTTTTTTTCTTTTTAAGTCAAGATACTAAACTAGCCCATCACATGCTGAGAAGCCCAATCTACAAAACAACACGTTTCGTTTTGACCACACGTTATTTCACTTTGGAGGGAAAACGAAATGAAAATTTCATAAAATACGCCGCTATTCTTCTCGTTCAAGTTAGCAAAACCCTTGTCTAAACGAAAATATAATAATACTAATAATTATTATATTCAATATTCAATGCTTTCTTTATTTTGAATTTTAAAAAAGTAAATAATAAATGAAATACTAAAAATAAACGTAATTTCCTCGCCATTGTCTTTCTCTCTCCAACAACAGCAAAGAAAAGGCCACCACCGTCATCATTGCCACCACGTCCGCCATCGTCACGACGTCGGTGGGGAAATGATCCTCCCGCACCTTCTTTCGTCTCCCTCTTGCATAATTTAGATTTTATTCTATATTCTATAAAAAATCCAAAATTCTCTTTTTCTCTATTCGAAAAGAAAAGATCAGCCTTCTCAAACCTTCTCTCCTTTTCCCCGATTATTTTACCCCCTTTCCCGAGAGCCAAACAGCTGAAAAAAACACTATCAATTTTACTCTTCTGTTTTTTTCTACTTGTGAATCTGGGTTTCTGCTTCAGCCACTGTGATTCCCAAATAAGGCTTCGACAGTGAGAGCAATACCGGTTTTGGATTGGCGAAGCGCTTCCGAATCCGCTCGGGTAAGAGGGAATTAGGGTTCTCAATGGAAGTTTTTGGAAGATTCTAGGGTTTTGTATTAGATTTCTAGACTATCTACTTGATAATTTGGTTTCGATTTTCCAAACTAGAGAGCGAAATTAGGTTTTATGATGGTAGATTGGTAACGATGGTGAGGCTTCTAGGACTGAGTCGAGGTCAATCGGATGAGTCACCTCGTGAAATCACCACTTCGAGGACTCCTCTAACAAGTGAGTCAGGTGAAAACGGGTGGCTCATCAGGTTCTTTGACTCGGCTTTTTTCTGTGAGTGGATCGCCGTCAGCTATCTTTACAAGCATGATCATGCCGGGGTACGAGATTATCTCTGTAACAGGATGTACACTCTTCCATTATCCGGAATCGAAAGCTATCTGTTCCAGATTTGTTACATGATGGTTCATAAGCCGAGCCCTTCATTGGATAAGTTTGTCATTGATATGTGCTCGAAATCGCTAAAAATGGCAATGAAGGTGCATTGGTTTCTGTTGGCTGAGTTGGAGGATTCGGATGATAATGAAGGGATTAATAGGATTCAAGAAAAGTGTCAAATTGCTGCCACTTTGATGGGTGAGTGGCCACCTCTTGTGCGGCCAACCAATGTTGGTTCAAGTTCAGGGAGTAAAAATCAAGTTTTGAATCGAATCCTATCATCAAAACAGCTGTTTTTGTCATTGACGTCTTCACCTCCTACACAGAGATCAATGTCCTCCCCTTCCTCTGGGAGGCATTTGCAGGAAGATGGTGGTAATCAATTGTTTTCTCCAGAGGAGAATAAGATTTTTAAAAAGTTAATTCCAGGTCCTAAAGTCAGAGATGCCTTGTTGTTTAGGAAGTCAGCTGAGAAAGCTGAAGAGGAAAATGAAAAGGACGGGTTTTTCAAGAGGCTTTTGAGAGACAGCAGAGGGGGAGAGGATGAGGAGTTGACTTCTAGCTCAGATGGGTTTTTTAAGAGGCTTTTAAGGGATAGTAAAGTAGAGGAGGAAGAAATGACTTCAAGTTCTGAAGGGTTTTTTAAAAGGTTGTTTCGAGATAGTAAGAGTGATTCTGATGATAAATTGGTTTCTAAGCCAGCAGAAGATGATGAAAAAGAGGGTTTCTTTAAGAAGTTATTTAAAGATAAAAATGAGGATAAGAAAGATGTAAATGATAGAATTGATGATTTACATATGGTGAATTCTTCGGAAAAAGCTTCAAAATCAGGTGAAGAGGATGAAAAAGAAGGATTTTTCCGGAAGTTTTTTAAGGATAAATTTGAAGACAAGAAAGATGGGAATGATAAAAGTTATGAGAGGAATACCAACGGTGACTCTGAGGAAAAAATTTCAAAATCTGCTGAAGATGATGAAAAGGAGGGTTTTTTTCGGAAGCTTTTTAAGGATAAATTTGAGGACAAGAAAGATGGGAATGATAAGAATGATGATGGTGAGGAAGAAGATTCTTCAGATATCTCACTGTTCAAAAGACTGTTCCGAGTGCACCCCGAAGAGAATAAAACTAGTACAGCAACTGAATGCAGCAATAGTGACAGTTTTTGTGAGAGCAGTCCAGGTACTGAGAACTTCTTCCGCAAACTTTTTAGGGACCGGGATCGTTCAATCGAAGATTCGGAGCTGTTCAATTCAAAGAAGCATAAAGAGGTTTGTGCACTTCTCTTTTTTTTTTTTGACATGTTGCCTTCATGCTTTGAGGTCTGTTATTCATTTTTAATTGTCAGCTTCGGTTTCCAATTTATGCTTTCATAATTTATTGGAATGTTTGAAGTGAAATATGATAACTTTCAGTGTGACATTCTTGCCATCTGTCAAAAATTCCTGAATTACAAATCCCATTGAATTGGTTTAAACAATCCTCTTATATAGACGGTTTTTTATGAACTCTGTGTTTTTAATTTGATGTAGTAATTTTCATTGCACAAAGTAAAAGATAAAAATCAGATTATTTTTTTCATTGCTGTGGCCATGATTGGAAAAATAGAGTATTTAATCTTTTCGGTTCTACCATTTGCACTCTAGTTGCCAACCTATCTACCGGAAATTGTGAAGGAATTAATGCTCATATCATTATGAACCTTACCATATGCTTAAATGTGGAAGGTGCTTTCTATTGTGTTATTAGTCTTCATAGTTTTGTCAAATTGTTTTCCATCCGTAATTCCAAGTGTTATAAGTCTTATTTCAAACCTTGTCTAATGCATATTTCACAAACCCATTTTCTTGCATCTATATATCTGTAAAGTGGAGAGAACTTTTCCTGCTTTGTTGTTTGCCATGACACCAGGAGTAGGAAATTGATCCAAAATAGGCTTTTGCATTGCTCTTAAAATGTTTCTTCCCTGTTGTTTAGCTTATATGCCATTCCAAGGGTATGTAATCTGGTAATGTCATCCAACAAACTATAAAACCATTTTTGATGAGGTAATGGTTGAACACCATTGCCTGCGAGATTGGTATTTGAGTTCACAAAAGTTAACTACGGCTGTGTATGCAATGTGTCTCCTCAATCTATGATGAATGTTTGTTAAATCTGTCCATGAGCTGAATTTCTCTTCATACTATAGGTCCTGTAGAAAGGTATCCAGTTGAAGCTATTTTTGACTTTTTTTAAATTTAGTGTGTCCTTTACTTGGTGTGCTGTGAATAGAAGGATAACACATCTGCTGAGTGGTGAATTTACCTGATTTGGACCACCAAAGATAGGGCTATTAATTAGATGCTCATCTATCCCAATTTTTCTCATCTTTTGGACTATGGGTTGTCTAAACTTTTAGGATTTGATATAATATATTTGTGTTTATATATGGTACTGTAGAAGGTATTCAGTTGAAGCTATTTTTTGGCTTTTTTAAAATTTGTGTGTCCTTTACTTGGTGTGCTGTGAATAGAAGGATAACAGATCTGCTGAATGCTTAATATGCCTGATTTGGACCTAAGATAGGATTGTTAATTGGATGCTGTTCTATCCCACTTCTGTTTTTCTCATCTTCTGGACTATGGGTTGTCTAAACTTCTAGGATTTGATATATTATATTTGTGTTTATATATTTTTATTCCAATATTACTATTCTGTTTTTTGCTTCTCATGTACTGGAGTTTTGCCTCTTTTGGCATTGAAATTTTGTCATAAAAAAAATTTAGACGACTAACTGCTTCCACTCTGTTAGCAACTCTGTATTATTACAATAGTACTAGACTACTTGATTGGTCCAGGGAATATTCCTCGTCTGCCTGGCCTTCAGTCTATCTAGTTGTGGCTTTTGTCATTTGCCTGACATCTGATTCCGATCACAAGGGAGTGAGAAGTTTATTGACCATAAGGGTGTAGATTGGTTCGTAAATAACTGCCTTGCTTTTCTTACTTTAATTAAGATTAGTTTAGGCATTGGGCTGAGTGAATGCAATTGAGAATTAATTTTTTAATAACTGCAAAGATTGTCTGTGGAGTTGTCTTCTCTCTTATTAGACTGGATTTGATATTCAGGTTTTTGATTCTTCTTCCTTTTCTGCTGTTTGGTTATTGGTCTATCGGTATGCGTCCCCATGTGCTCCGTTTTGCTTTTGGAATCTGTGGTTTTAAAATCTGGATGTCCTGTTCTTTGATTGACAGTTTTAATATGTTATGATTAGAAAAAGGCTTTAGAAACCTCTTAGGAACACAAGGGAAAGGGAAATTCAGATGGATCAGTTTGTTTTGCTTTCTATTCTGTGAAACAGTTGAAAACTTGAAGTCTGCGTGGTTGGTTTTGGATTGCTTTGGCCTGGCTGAACCAACTTTTAGGCCTACTTAGAACTTTGATGCAGAGAATGAGCTTATTAGGGCACTGGAGCTCGATGAGATAGATTCACATTTTTGTGGAAATAAAGTGTTGTGCCCTGTAATAATTGATAAGGTGAATGAAATTGAAGAAGAGCATAAAGTCAAGGAATCCTAGCATGTCCAAAAGAGCATAAAGTTTGTAGTTTAAATTTATTTATTTTTGCCCAGATAAAAGTAAATTAATTCCTGTACTTTTATAGTGTAAGTTTTGTTTGAATGTCGTGGATGGAATAGTATAAATTAAATGATGGAATATATCATAAAGGATATCTAAAGGGTTTTTGATCCTTCATTTATTTTTTGGAGAAGGATCTGAAGCAAGGATATTACTGGTGGCTTGTTTCCTGTGATTTCAGTACTCTTTATTTTTCACTATTACTGTTGTTTACTGGATATGTGTTCCTAGGCATTTATGCTAATTTTCTGTGACTTAAATTTTGCAGAAGCAACCTGGTTCACCTAAGCAACAGAATGATGGATCGAATGCCAAACCTCCGCTTCCAAATAATTCTGTATCACAATTTCGAAAAGGGGCCTATCATGATTCGTTGGATTTTGTACTTTCATTATGTGAAACATCATATGGCTTGGTGGATGTTTTTCCAATCGAAGATCGTAAAACTGCACTTCGTGAGGTGATTTGCACATTTTCGAAGTTTAATCAATGCTTCAATTAATTGTCATAAAATATTGTACTAGGATATTATCTAACATGTTAAATTGTTCTTGTCATTTTGTATCTTAGTCACTTGCAGAGATTAATTTGCATCTAGCTGAGGCCCAAAACAATGGAGGTACACATTTATTTACGATGAATTTGATCAAAGCACTGGCATTGAGATGCATTATTTATTATATTATAAGTTTACTTGTAACTTCCCAAAGTGGTCTGAACTCTGAATTGGTAACTAGGATTATACCACTATCTTGGTTGTTTCTCTACCTTTGTGCTATGTTTGCAACTGTCAGTTGGATTATGACTTCTTAAAACATTATGCTGTGAAGTTTTATCTTTTTATGGTTTTAATTGTTATATTCATTTGTGAGTATCCATATCGTCCATTGAAAAGGGATTAATTTTTATTGGTTTCTTTTGACAATGTTTGTGCTTTATAGTCCTGTGTAACGTATTTGAGACATTAGTATTTATTTTGGTTGGAGTGCTAGACACTTTTGCTGAAGTTGACATTTAGTAGTAGGATTTTGCCTTCTCATTTATGTAAGTATTTCTTTACAATCTGCTGTCAAGTGAATGCATCATTTAATTGATGTGTGAAGTATGTCATTCAGTTGGAAGCCATTTGTTATGGTGTTCTGAAATATTTTCTCATTTTGCTTTTACTTTTTTCTTGTACTGTTCTCTCTTTCTTTCTGAGTACAGCTATTACTTTCTTAAAATAAGAAAATTACGTTAAATGACTGAAAAGGTTTGAGTTTCTGCTTACGTTGATATTGGTTGTGAACTTTTAATGTCTAAAATTAGGGGTGCCACTTGTGTTGGTTAACCTGAGAACCAACCTGATCTGACTTGGGTTGGTTTGTTCAGATCAGGTTGGGTTGGGTTGCCCCTTTTGTACTTGGGTCTATCTTGGTTCCTTGGCATTGTGGGTCGGGTTGAATCTTGGTTCAACCTGCAGGGAACCCAATCTGATTCTTATTAATTAAGAAAAAAATGTTGAATTTACCTTTTTAGCATTTTAAAATTGTACTATAAGGTCTGCAGTTCGAATCCTAGCATATGCAACCATACCCCTATCCTCAGGCTATGGCCTTCTTTGTACCAAAAAAAAAAAAAAAAACTTTAATATGATTTTTTTCCTCTTATAGCAATAATTCAACTTTAAAGTGAAAAATAACAATCAACACTCTTGTTATGATAATATTTTCTAGACAAATTTCTTGGAAGAAATTGTCGTAAAAATTTTTCAATATTTTAATACAGCAAAATGTGTTGCAGTGCTTGGATTCAATCAAATGTACATTGTATAGGTAATTAATCTAAGTTTGGACATAGAAACAGAAGATTTTGTTTAGATTTTTTGTTAGTTTAAGAAAAAAGAGAAAAAAAAAAAACCAGAATTTAACTGACCAAGCTGTTTTAACATGGGTTCGGTCATGAGGAAGGCAGGTATACTACTTTTCCATCCTGTCACCCAACTGAATTGCAGGGGTTTGAATCCACAACCTGTTGCTCCCAATTTGCACCTCCCATTTAAATAGCAAGGTCAAGTGAATTTTGTGATTGACTGATTAGTCAGTAATTTAGTGACACAAGTTGCAAAGTGATATTATGCTTGCATATTTGTTAATGAAATTTACCATGTAAAATGAATTTTTCTTTTTCTTTATTGGGATATTATGCTATTCAAACTTTTGAGGCTTTATTTTGGTTATGATGAATTTTCCACATCAGTTATTGGCAGTTAGACTGCACTTCTAGTGTTACTTTTGATTTATTGACTGAACTGGACTGTTGCTTATAATATATTGCTCATTACCCTTATTTAAGTATCGCTGGGAATATTTTTAGGAGTTTGCTTTCCAATGGGAAAAGGGATGTATCGTGTGGTTCATATTCCTGAAGATGAAGCTGTTCTTTTAAATTCTAGGGAAAAAGCACCTTATATGATCTGCATTGAAGTTTTGAAATGTGAATTGTTGAGGTAAGTTTTCATTCAATTGTTCATATGACCTAGATGTTGTCCTAGTTTTTCTATTCACTATGGAAACCATGTACATAACTCAAAGGAACTTAGTGTGGTTTCTAAATTCTTTCCCTGAAACTTATTTTAGCAGTGCAAAGGACACATCCAATGCTCAGAAGCTCTCTAGAGGAGGAATCCCTCTAGCAAATGGTGATGCATTATTGCAAAAGCCACCTCCATGGGCTTATCCTTTATGGACTGCTCAAGAGGTGTATCGTAACAGTAGTGATAGGTTGTCAAGTTCCACAGCGCAGGCCATTGACCAGGCAATGACACATAAGTCTGAGGCGAAAGTGAAATTTGTCAATGTGAGTTTCTCTGTAGAAAAGCAAACAATCAGCCAGTCAGGGAGTATTGATGCACTTGATTTACAGTGTGACATGCATCGTCGGAATTTGAGTGCTGTTTCAATTAAGGGTGGGCAAGATTTAACTCAAAAATTAAAAGCTTCTCATGCTAGTGATTTGGAGTGGGTAACGGTGGTTCTGACAGCAGATCCTGGGCTCCGAATGGAAGATATTGGAGGGGAAGGACGACCACGTCGGAAGGAGCATCGTCGTGTTCCAAGTACAGTTGCTATAGAGGAAGTAAAGGTGGGCATCTGATTGTAAACGTTTCAATTAGACAACATTATTCTATCATGGTTAATGTGTTAAGCCTATAAATTTACGTGTGCATGTCTGCTTGTAAATGATGGTGGGCATCTGATGTGTATTTGACATTATTCGTGATAATTAACTTATAAGTTTGTGTGTGTGTGTGGCTAAAACATTATGGGGCTTGTCAATGCACATATCTAGATGTATAAACTTGATAAGATTTTTCCCTGTCTTGTGCTGTC
The DNA here is from genome assembly GCA_038381775.1 of Adansonia rubrostipa. Taxonomy (NCBI): domain Eukaryota; kingdom Viridiplantae; phylum Streptophyta; class Magnoliopsida; order Malvales; family Malvaceae; genus Adansonia; species Adansonia rubrostipa. The sequence continues at coordinate 1,018,017 of JBBYHM010000008.1, read as the reverse complement.
TAATTTTGCTAGGTTATGTCTATATTCTTGTTTGCAGGTCCATAGTTAAGTCCTTAAAGTCTTCAAAATGAGCTAGATTTTAACTTGTCTGACCTCATGCTCAATAAATGTCAATCTAAAGGCCCATTTGATGTTGCATCCTACTTTGACATGAAAGCATGATCATTTTATCAGTGATATGTTTTTACCTGGAACACTGGAGAACATGTTTTCTTTTAGTGCTAGATGTTAGGGTTGTTAAATTCTATAGGTTAGATTGGTATAGGGCATCCATGAAGCGAAGAATACGTAGAAGATTTAGATCTAAATAATATGCTGGTAGAAGAGGTTTTTTTTTTTCCCCGGGGGGGGGGGGGGAGATGCTTATTTGGTTTAAACAGATTTTAATTTGTGCTGAAAAGTATAAAGCTTAATAGAGGGAGAAATGTTTTTTTTTTTCCCCCTATTCGGTCTTTTGGCTTCTATTAATTTGAAATGAGTTTATTTTTTATGTTTATTTGATTTGTGTTCCATTTTAGATGGTATAACTGAAACATAAAATTGTTGTGCAGGCAGCTGCTGCAAAGGGAGAAGCACCTCCTGGACTCCCTCTGAAAGGGGCTGGTCAGGATTCCTCAGACGTACAACCAAGGGTAAATATTGGTGAAACTGAAACGTTATTTGTTCGTCGTTCTTTTTTGTTTCTGAAACTTCGTAAATTTCCAATAGGCTAGTGGGGGTGTCCCTAAAGCTGGCGATGCATTATCTGGTGAACTTTGGGAGACAAAGAAGGAGAGAATACGGAAAGCTTCAGTATATGGGAAATTACCTGGGTGGGACTTGCGCTCTGTAAGTTCTTAGAAGTAACTGCTCTTTTTGCTTCTTTATTTCCCTTGGCATCGTGATTGTATGCACATAATTAGGAGGGCATTTTAACATTTCTGCTGCACAAGGGAGAGTATTTATTTTGATGAAATATTGGCAAGTATATTGGGTACATAAGCATGTTATTTTTTTTTTCAGTGATATTCCATTGTAAGTATCAGCTAGTCATAGCTAACTGCAGTTACGATTACATTTTCTTTGGAGATCTCTTTGGCATTAAGAGTGCCTTTCTTATAGTAATTTTTCTACAGGTTGTTTATAGACTTTTTCCCCTAGTCTTCAGATATATTAGATTGTACCATTATAGGTTGTAGTTTCCTTCAGAATGTGTTGTACTATATCTTATAAAGCAATTTTAGTTCTTCAATTGACTTGATGAGGTGGGTCCTTGGGTGTGTTGTAGAATATCCTGTAAAGCAATTGTAGTTCTTCAATTGACTTGATGAGGGGGATCCTTTCCGAAGGTTAAAGATTGCTTTTGTGGAGCTTATCCTTTTTGTTTTTGAAGGATTTACAAGTGATACTAATCTTCTTTAATAATGGTCTGTTTCCCAAAATAGTTTCTCTTTTGAGATGTTTAAAAATGCTTGTCTACAATCAGAAACCAAATAACAATAATTTTCTTCCAACCAAAACCTGCATTGTAACATTTATTTATAGTTACAAGAGGAACCAAATAAATTACCCCATTTACGAATGAATTGAACCAGAATATCATATTCATAATAGTCAGTATGAATCATTTCAAAGCGGAAAATTATCTTAGGACATGGGGACTAGTTGTCATGAGATCTTGGTTTTTTCCCCACCTGCATTTAGCAAATGGTTCACTCCATACAGTAGCAGATCTAAGCAGTAAACTCTTTTTCTTTGCTTCCACATGGAACTGATTGACTTGCATTTTTGACCGATTACAGCCATGAAAGAAGTGCTGAACTGGTTGCAAACTTGATATGATAAAGGTCTCACAAGATTACATAAGGATAAGTTGAAATTGTTAAAGGTCCTTATGGACAGTTCTATATAATTCTTATTTCATATTAGTTAATTCTTTCTGTCTTCAAAAAAAAAATTACTATCTTTTAGTTTTTCTTGGAAATGAAATTCTGGGAGAAAGAAAATATTTGTACTTTTTCAGAAAAGAAACCGATTTCTGTTATTTGGTAGACTCATTAACAAATGTTTTCTAATGTGTGGCTTTAGTATAAAATTTTCAATCCACCATTCACTGCAACTATCTCAAACCAAAACCATGACTAACAATGGACCTCTAATCAGCAAAATATCCCCTTCAATGAAAAATGTTAATCAAATAACAAAAAGTTTTCTTCTTTGGCCAAAACATCAAATAGCAAAAACTGACAAAAAGAAGATGATGCCTTTCAAATTTGAGTGTAGTGCTTAGAGGGGTTTGGGTTGTTAAGTTAGAGGACAGCGAGAGAGACATGGGGATTTGGTATGTTAAGGTTGAGAATGACAGAGAAGAGAAATTAGAGAAGAACATGGAAAGTCTTGATTTGTAAGAGAGAAGGAAGGGGCAGTTTGGAGCAGTGATGAAAAGGAGAGAAACGGAGAAAGAAGCTGTTCATATGTGAAGTGAAGTGGGGGAGGGAGGACGAGGTTATGGTCACTGGTGTGGGGGGAGAGAAGGGGAGAAAGATGCTGCCAATGAAAGGAAAAGAAGTCTGTGATTGCTGATGGTCAAAGTGGAAAGAAATGAAGATTTTTTAAGCGAAGGAGTTTGAAGGAATAGGGAAAGATTCTACTTGGTCTGGTGGTATTTGATCGTAGTGGGTAATGGGTTGGCTGTGAGTAGCTGTGAAAGGTAAGAGTTGGCTGTCTTATGGGACAAAGGTGAATTGTCTTCCTTTTGTGGAAAAAAGAAGAAAATTTCTAGAATGTTGTCGTTCTTTTGCTTCGACAGGAAGCCATTTTCCAGTTGACCATGCCTCCTTTTTAACAACCAAACATAAGAGAATATGGAAAGCAATTTTTGGAAGACATTTTTCATAAATAAATAGACTCTTAGTCCCATTTGTTTTCATTTCATTGCTGCCATTAAACTGTACCTTGTCATTAGTAGAGCCCTCGACGTGGATACATGGTATCAAGAAATTGGTAATATATCAACCTTGTTTCTTTAGTGCCACTGATGCAAGTGGTCGAGATGCTTGTTTGATCGCATGAAATAATTTGTTGGTCCTATAAAAGATAATAGTCCTGGAGCATTAAATCTAGTTGAGTATTATTCAATGAAATATGTGTGTGAGTAAATTTACTACTAATTGGTGTTGGATCAGTGGGTAATTTTTGTAACTAATTCTTGCATTTATGGCTTAGGATGCGAATCTTTTTTCTCCTTTGTCTATGTTAAGTGGTGTTATCCCATATCTATTAAGTATCGGGTTTCCTGTGGTCTTATATTTAAGTTGGACCCTTCCACCTATTGCCAATTGGTTTTAGCTTGGATGCTTAATGTCGAATCAGAGCCTAGGTTTTGTTTGGTTATTCCAATCTAACCCTGTTTGGGGTTGGCGACTCCTGGTGAGATTGTCCACATTTAGGCCTTTTTTAGCTACATGTTAGGGTAAGTGTTAAGTGATGTTATCCCACGTCTATTAAGTATTGTGTTTCCTGTGGTCTTATATTCAAGTTGGGCTTGTCCACCTATTGCCAATTTGTTTTAGGTTGAATGCTTAACAGTCTATGTATGATTGACATTAATTTGATGTCTTAAGGTATTTGATGTTATCATTTGGTGTGGGGCTGACTTTTTTGGTAATGTTATTTAATTCTGTACTAGACTTTTTGTTTCTTCCTATTTTTGCTATTTAGTTTGATATAAGTATGACCCCCTCACTTGTATCATGAAGGTTATTGTAAAGAGTGGTGATGATTGTAGGCAAGAGCACCTTGCTGTGCAGCTTATCTCTCATTTTTATGGTATGTTCCTTTATTACAATTTTTTGTGTTTCTTTTTTCCCAATCTTCTTAGCTCATGTGCTTCCTGTCTGTCAGTTGCTCTATAACCATCAACATTTGGAGTCACATTTTATTTCTACATCAAATATAATTAGAAACGATATGTGATAATATCAAAGCAGTGAATTTCTTTTTTATCCCTCTAGAAAGGGAAACATATAATTTTGCTTTGAAGAAGATGATTAAGAATTCATGATGTTGAATTAACTGTAAAAAATTATATTCATAGATTTATTATGTATAGATATATTGCATTGTTGAATCCCATATTATCAGTTGAAACTCCCCTCGCCCTCCACCCACCCCCCCCCCAAAAAAAAAACAACTGCATATTTTCGGGCATCTGTGCTGATGATTTCAGAACTTATTTATTGTTCCATTATTATAGTCGGTTGAAGTGTGTGTTTAATGGTTTTCAATGTCAGATATATTCCAAGAAGCTGGTCTTCCGCTATGGTTGCGCCCTTATGAAGTTTTAGTTACATCTTCTTACACAGCTCTTATTGAAACAATTCCAGATACGGTAATGTAAACTTTTGCTCTTCAACTGACTGGATTGTGTTGATGATGGAAGCTTTGTTTCAATGGTAATAGTTTTGCTCTTTTCTGCAGGCTTCTCTTCATTCTATCAAAAGTAGATATCCCAATTTATCAAGCTTACGTGAATTCTTTGCTGCTAAGTATCAGGAAAATTCTCCAAGTTTTAAACTGGCGCAGGTAATCTAGCTTCATAGAGGCAGGTGTCTCCTGTTATTTTATTTTATTTTGTTAGGCAAGTTCATTCTCATATTTTAAATAATTGCCGCATTTTACTAAAAACTTGGGGCATTGTATTTAAGTTGCTTAGTAGTGTGGTTGACCAATAAAAGGAGTCAGAATTTGCTTCTCTTTCTCTTTTAACCCAGGAAAAAGTTATTTTTTCTGTATAGCTGCAGATACTGTGATTGTAATGCTCTAGTAATTTAAAAGAATGTTGTTAAATAAGAGAAGATAGGCATGTTCCTTTCATATTCTGTACTATTTGAGTCATGACTTTAAGCAATTTTGGGTTGTTAATGTTATCAATATACAATTTTCCTACTCTTTTTTAAGCCGCAGTTTGACTTAACAATTTTATGCTGTTTTAAAGTTGTTTCTGAGTTAACTGTAGGTTACTTCCATCTTGAGCCAATCATCCTATGCTAACGATTTTTCTCTGGTTACTGACAAAGCTTGCCATCAGATGGCAGTTACCATAGAGTATATGTTGACTGCTGGATGTGTTGTGTTTTGTTCTGATTTGTGCAAATTATGTCGATTTTGGAAGTAGGTGGATGCACTCTCGTTGTCATCTTTCTTTATTCATAAAGTTTGTGATTGTGAGTTCTTTCTTGATTAACTTCATGGGCCAAATCCAAGCCTTATGTGATAATGGAATGTAGGAGAAGATATTTATTTGCTCTGTTGGATGGTAATCGATTACTGCTGTTTAGAATGCTGTATTGTGTACGTTTATTTTAATAAAGATGAACATTTGCAGTGGTTTGCTGATTTGGTTGAAATTACCCAGAGTTATGTGAAGGGTATGCTTTTAATAAGCTTTTATTATCTTACATGCACATGTCCTATGTTTATTATCTAAAGTTAATGAAATCCTAAGTTTTGTTTTTTCGGTTTTGGTGTTTTTGGACGCACAAGAGCTCATTTATAGTACTGGCTATTTTTGGTTGTCTTCTATTGTTTCTAATGTGATCTGTTATTGTGTTTCCTTGCTGATTTAAGCTGTCAAATTGTGATGTTATTTTGTCTATAAAAGATTCTTTGATTCATCTGTTGAATGTTTCTATTTCTTATTCTAAGTTTATTTTATTGCAGAGAAATTTTGTTGAAAGTATGGCTGGGTATTCCCTTGTGTGCTATCTTCTGCAGGTATGTATGGTCTTCCATCCATCCTATTTTTTGTCCCAGTTTACAAATGGAATGAAGATCATGGAATAGAAATTGTTAAGAGTTTAAGCAATGAATAAGATGGCAGATGTCACTTCTAAATGTCTTAGTATAGTATTTAGATTCAACTGTCAACATATTAGAATAGAAAGCTAATTGCTGATGGCATTTTGCTGCTATGTTCACGTTACTCTTGCCTAGAGGATTTACTGTTTGGTGTAATTTAACATTAAGCATTGTTTTTTCTGTATGCTTTCTTTTTATGTACTCTAGAAATCATTACACTTCTACTCTGTGTGCTCATTCTTTATGCTAATTACCGACATCTTAATATGTGTTCTGCATGCATTGATTTGCCTTTCTAAAATGATTATCAATTGAATGCGCCTGTTAAAAGAAGGTCTGTATCGGTATATTATCATTCTGTTTGCTATATGCATTCTTTGTTAAATACACTTCTTTTGCTATTTACTTTGCCTTTCTAAGCTATTGCTTTCTCTTTCCCTTGTTCTGTTTCAATCGATGCTCATTCATATAAATGCCACCAAGAAATTATTCAACTTCTACTTTGCCAGCTAATTTGTCAATGACGATTGCTGAAATCTTGATGGGTACTGTGCATGCATTGATTTGTCCTTTCTATAACTATTATTATCAATTGAATGCACTTGTTAACATCAATTGTGTTGGTTTATTATTAATGGCAGTCAAGTAACCATTCTTCATGTGGCCTTTTTATTTTGGGTGGATTTTACATTGTTTTTGCTGTTACATTGCTAATATTTAATAATAAAGGAAATAAATTTAAAATGTTATAAGTAATTCTTTGGCTGGGAACATCAAACTGGGTGGTTTTGTTAAGGCAAAGATAATATGCATGTTAAGGCAAGATCCTTTGATGGTATTTTCCTTAATTCATTTGTTTAGGAATGAATATTAACTTACCCCTGCTATAGCGGATGTCCTAGAAAGTTTAAGAATTAAATTACATTATAAAATAAAACAAATTGATTCAATAATAACTAGAACAATTTTAATAATAAATAAACAAATTTATAAGGTTAGAGGTAATGTTTGGCTGTTGACATCAACTGTGGTTATGTTAAGCAAGAACAATCGGATGTTAAGGCAGGATCTTTTAATGGTGTCTTCCATAATCCATTTGTTTAGGAATGAATGCTAAATTACCCCTGCTGTGATGGATGCACAAGAAAGATTAAGAATTAAATTACATCCGAAATAAAAGCAAGTTATTGGTCAAAAGAGGATCCCAAGTTTGTTGTCTGGTTTCACATATAAAGTCAAACAATGTTCAATGAAGTAGTTTTCTAATGCTAATTATCATCTTTTAGGATGTGCAAAATTTTTAAAGTAAATGGTTATTGTCCCTTCTAAACTCTAAACCCTGACCAATGACTTCGATAGTCTGTCATTTTTCCCTCTAATTATCTTTTACATTATTTGTTCCTATTTCTTTTACTTCCTTAACTGTTAACTTTTCTTTGCTATTATTTTTGGGTACCATTCTTCAAACATCCTAACTCAAGAGAATGAAAGAATATGAAATTGTATTTTCTGGTATCTACCTCTATTCTTATGTGGGATTTGGGCGTTGTGCCTGGTTTCCCTTCTTTTAATGGTCTGTCTATTATAGCCGGTGGACAAAAGCATGCAACCTTACCAAAACCTAGCTTGGGCATTGAGAGTCTTCTTCTGTTAAGCTCTTCTTTTACAATAATATGAAGGAATTTTTACCAAATGTGTCCGGATTTCCATTGTATTATTAACTCCTTGAATGGGCCTCTTCTGTCTTCTTAAGTTCTTATTCTTGCTCCTTTGAGCTTGTTGGTTAGCTCTATTTGGCAGTGCCGCTTATTTTTCTTAGAAAGCAGTGAAATGCATACAGAAACCTTCATGTTATTTCCTTCTAGGTATTACTTTTCCATTCCCTTCCCTCTTAAAATGGATCAGTGTAAATAAAGAAATCAAAACCAAGTGAATTTACCTTTGGTTTCTAGAGATACTTGATGGTGCCATCTTATTGCTTTAGTGGTCTTGTTCTGTATTGAAAGCTTGTTATAATAGCATTGATTCTTGGTGGAAAAAGTGTTGGGTTTGATTTCCACCAAGTGCTCTACAAATTTGACGAGCTAGTATATTATGTACTCCACTTTTTAATTTGCCAATTTATACAAGTGTAGGTGAAGGATAGGCACAATGGAAATCTGCTACTTGATGAAGAAGGTCACATCATACATATAGATTTTGGCTTCATGCTCTCCAATTCACCTGGTGGTGTAAATTTTGAGAGTGCACCATTCAAATTAACTCGTGAACTTCTTGAGGTTAGTGTGCTGAACATAAATTCCATCTTATACCTCATTTTTGTTGGTATGACATTATTCTATCAGTTATTTTTGGATTTGATCTTAATGCTTAAGTCTTGGGTGTGCTAGGTCATGGATTCTGATGCCGAGGGAGTTCCAAGTGAATTTTTCAACTACTTTAAGGTATTAATGACCCTTTCTTCCACTGTTTAAGGCCTGTGTGGTTTGTTCACTCTTCTTATACATAGGTTTATGACTGGCATTGTTCACAGACATTTATATATGTGAGTATATTGTAAATTAGCTAAAATTAATTGTAGTTGCTTGCTTATTTAAGTTAAATATCATGAAACTTGAAGTGGATGATGAAGACATAATCGGTACATTCTAAAGGACCAATATGTCCAAGTTTGATGTAATACTTTATAGTCTTTTTTGTTATTTATAAAGCTGAAATCAATTAGCTCTGTGCGAACTGAAACTCTGCCTTGTATGCTAGTATAGATTCTTCTAGTGCTAAATTGATGCTGATAACTTTGCCCCTCAAATTCAGGTATTATGTATCCAAGGCTTCCTTACCTGCCGTAAGCATGCAGAGCGCATAATTCTTCTTGTTGAAATGTTGCAGGTAATATGCTATAGTTTCTTGTTGGTCATGCTATAGTCGTGTACATTATCATAAAATAACGAGACCTTTCTGATGCTCTGGAAGTTTTCTTACTGATCTTTGAAAGTTTTCGGAAGTGGCCTCTGGTTAACTCTGCTTACGCTTGTCACCAATGTTGCTTAACTAACTTACCGTAAATCATGATAATAGAGAATGATGGACATAGTCTTTGCCGAGACAGCCAGCAATCCACCGAGGCTGTAGGTCACATAAAATGAACCGAACCTGGTCTATCATGCTGACTGAACTCTCAACATATATAGTTAGGAGAAAAAGTAAAAGGGTTGAGCTGTCTAGAATGATATATTAGTAACACGCAAGGCTGGAGAAAGAACATGTTTGCTAAAATGTGTTTTTATGGTTTGTGTTAGGATTCTGGTTACCCATGCTTCAAAGGTGGCCCGCGGGCAATACAAAACTTAAGGAAACGATTCCACCTAAGTTTGACAGAAGAGGTTTGTAGTCTTAAGCTTTTGATCCTGTTTAATACTGCATTGGTTTTGATAATTATGGTGTGATAGTATCTGTTGATCTCTTGCAGCAATGTGTGTCATTGGTGCTTTCTCTGATCAGCAGCAGTTTAGATGCATGGCGGACACGGCAGTATGATTATTATCAAAAGGTTTTGAATGGAATATTGTGAGTTCAGATTTGAGTTGATTTTTTGCCACATTGTTGCACCGTTGGTAAAACCATATTAGTGAAGATTTTCATAGGAAAAAGATACTCGCCGTGTGATATAAGGATGGTTCATCCACAATGGCTTCAAAGTTTTTCTACAAGATATATTTTTTTTTCTGAGAGGGGGAAGAATGATTCATATTTCATACCCATTTGTGGCCTGTCTTAAATCTTGGTTTGAGGAATTTGTAATTGTAGCGGCTTATATAAACGAAGGAAGACTAGCAGGCAGGCAAAAATCTTCCTCAGCAGAGCTCTCTTTGGTTCTTCATCTCGTGTCTGCCAGTCATGAATAATTCTTCTGGCCCTTGGTTGATTAAAATAGGAGTTACACCATAATGAATGTTTTCATCTCATCCTCGGACATCGCATACTGTACAGAGTGATTCCAACGTGGACAACAAAAACCATCAAGGTATGAGATAAAATCTCAAATTAAGTCTTTTGCAGGGAAACTGCAACTACTTCAAAATCTTACTACACCAGTTTGCCATGGATAATATGTTTTTTGTACACTGCGAAATTCCCATTTAAAAGACAAAAATACATATTTACAATAAAAAAAAAAAGATGGTTGATTGGCAAATGGCAATGCATGCTTTGTGGTTTCGTCTGAGTTTCACGGCGTGTCTAGGATTTTCCGGTTGTAATTTCTCCCTTACACTAATTAGACCATAGTTTCTCAGCAAAGGATGCTTTGGGTTGCTTGATTGTATCATAAATTTCATATCATTATTTTTCAGTCACATTTCTTCATTGTTAGTGTGTGGTTTGTTCATTAGAAACTCGTATGGAACAGTTTGCTTTGGATTTTTTTTTTCTTTTTATTTTTTATCTTAGTTATTGAATTCTTCCATTGAATCAAATTTCTCTAAGCTTGTTTGCCTATCTGAGAGCCGCCTTTATTTCTTGTAATTTTTGACTTTTTAAAAAAAATAAAAATATAAAAATATAAAATAAGATAGAAATATATAAATAAAATGATCAATAAAGCCAATGATATATATATATATATATATATATGCACGCTAAACTTATCAAACTAAATTTGTAAGGTATTAACAATATCATTAATAATTTCACATAAATTAAACAATATCTAATCTTTCAACAAAAAATAGAACTTTTATAAAGAATAAACAACAAATATCATACCCTAAAAGAAGAATGATGGTGTTTCGAAAAGAAATGAGAATAAGAGAACACTAAACGAAAAGCTTTTCTCTGAATAAAAAAATAAATAAACAGAACATCTTAGGTACCCCGTACCTTTTGCATACGCAAACATGCAGAACGTAAAACGAACTCGTGAACCTTTCTGCTCAGTTCCTGTTTTTTTACTTGTTACATATTTTTTTAAAAAAAAATTAGAGCTTATATGAAGGGAAATCTCTATCAACTTCTACATTAAAAACAAGCATATTTTTGAGAAATTATTTGGAATGATATATTTGTCAATACTAAGATTAAAAAAAAAATGGCAACTTGTGGGTCAAATAGAAATGGTCCATGGACTTGGTGACCCAAAATGTAAAAGCCTATGCTAATCTTCTTTCACTCATTGGTTAAAAAATTGAATGGGAATGGCCAGTTCAATTAGTTCATGGGAATCCAATATATATATATAATCGGAGATTTGAGACCAGTAAGGACCGGCCAAAATCTGGAATTGAGAACCGAAAAAACTGATAAAAACCTAGTAAAGTCCGGTATTAGTTACATTACTTTTTGAATTTTTTTAACCCAATTTGTTAATTTTTGGGCTTTCAAACAGACCAAACCGGAAAAACCAAAAACCAATTTTTTTTAACCCAATAAGGATAGGGCTAGAGCGTTCTATTATAAGAGAGGAAAAGGAAACCGAAAGGAAAGTGACAGTGGCAGGCAGACTTCTCACTTTTCACTTCCCGTCTCTCGAATCTGGCTCTCTCGCAAGGCTAGGCAAGTTTTTTTTTTTTTTTTTTTACAAATTTTCTTTCATTTTAATTTTACAAATTGATTCTCGAATTTAAGATAATAAATTAAAAAAAAAAGATTTTATGGAAGAAAAGAGGGCAGTTGCAGATGCGTATTTGGTTGGTAGTTTTGGGTTTGCATCTCTTGACCGACATTGACGTACTTTTCTTGGAACTGTTGATTGTTTTAAGAGCTTATTACTGCTAATTTTAATTGGAAATTGATACAGATCTTTAGTTAGTTATATTTTGTAAAAAAAAATAATAATAATAATAATAGAACGCAATGTTTAGGTGTTTCTGTTCTTGTTGATGTGTTGTCGTTTTGAAATAGTTAGAGTCATAGGGGTATCGTTGTTATTTCTGGTTAGATTGTAAATGGTCAGTTATCTGAGATCGTCATTTTTCTGTAGGCTGTTTCTGCTATAAGGGTAACTGAAACAAACTGCAGAGTGCAGTCATGCACTTTGAAAGCTTCTTCTCTCTCGCTCTCTCTCTCTCTTCCCAATTCTCTTATTTTCCCTTAGTTCTTTTCTATTCTTTCTAAGCTAATTATTTCTTCTTCTTTTCTATTAACTGCGGATCAGCCCTCATCACAAATGAAACAAATTGAAACCAAACCCTTACTTCATTAAAATTGTTTATAGAGCTTCAAAAATAATGAAAAATGAAGGAAATAATGACATTTAGAGTTGTATGATCAATTTTAATCTTTAATCTAATTTTTTTCCCAACCAATGAAACAAATTTATTGAAATTTCATCTATTCAAATATAAAAAACTAGTTATAAACATTTTTAAAATTTTTTTCTTAATTATTTTTAATTTTTATTATTTTTTATTTTATACCATGGTTGAATCAACTGGTTCAACTTACTGAACTGGTTGAAACGAAAACCAAAAACTTAACTGTTTCGATTTACGTTTTGGTTTTTTATTCCCTGCTTCTACTTCGGTCTATAAGTTGTGTCTCCGACAGAAAAACGCTGGCTCTTCCCCATCAGTAATAATCATCCTTTAAAACCCCAAATCAGTAAGTTCTTTTGTAACCAACGATCTCTTCTCCTCCACTTCCAGGTCCAGCCTTCCAGTCTATTGGCTTCAGCCTCATAGTTTCTCAAAACCATGTATTTTCCTTATCCTTTTCTTCCTTCTTTTTCTCTCTTTATTTGTTTTAAATGAATTGATAGGTTATTTATAATTGTTTTTTTCTGCACTGGGTATTTTTGAAATTGATCAACCATATCACTGATGAGTAAAATTTTAAACTTTTTGATTCACAGAGGATAAAGCAAAGATGCCCCACAGAACACGTCCTATGACAGCGCTGTTAGTGTTCACTGGCCTCAACGCTGTCCTTGTCTCAACCATTACTCCTGTCTATGATTTTGTCTGCTTCCTTCCTTACTGGGAAAGACGGGTTTGTTTCACATTACCTTGTTAAGTTTTCTGGCCCCCAACTTTGTTTTATTATTGTCATGTATGATATATTTCTGGTTGCTGAATACTTCAAGATAAAATGGTCTTATCTAATAAGTAAATTTTGTGGTATAGGAATTGGAATTGGAATTGGAATTTCAAGTTTGAAGTTATTTATTTAGCTGTTCATGTGTTTGGAGTTTCTTGTTCTGAAGGATGTAAATGAAATGATAGCTTAATTGGTAGTAGGCTAGTAGCATTTGTTGGTTCCTTTGTCCTACGATGAAGTTGGATTTTGTCTTTCACTTCTTGCTGTCATTGTGTTCTTGTAACTGTTAGGGCAATCTTGATGGGATAGAAATAGGTTAGGATTGTTCTATTTTACTATTAAATCTAAATTAATTTTCTTCATCCGTTGCTTTTCTGTTATGAAACAATCAAACTGTAATCTGTTACTTTATTAGGCTATTGGATTCATTTGCACATTTTTGCTACCAATTTTTGACAGATGATATTGGCTCCCTTTTTTTCCTTCTCTGTTGGTGATTTTCAAGCTTTCTATTGTTAACGTCTAACCACCCTTGAATTTGGACCAACTATAGGTTGCAACCTCTTCTTCCATTTTATTGATGTACATATCAAATAACTAGTCGTTTATTCACGAGTAGGAGATTCACCAGATTGTAGCCCATATTAAAGAGCATCCTTGATAAAGGGGAAATGAATTGTATAAAAGTTTGTCTTTTATCAGCACAATTTTGCAATGGTTTATATCTGATCCATTACGAATGCTTGAGCGAAAAATAACTGAAGCATCAGTGAATTGAACTGAACTGCTCAGCGGCTAATCCATACTGGTTAACTTTGTGGAGATTCAATCATACTGCAAATGATAAAATGCTACTCCAATAACATTTATCTAACAATAGCATGGTTCTTTTATCTGAGAGTTTGATTAATTGTGAGAACTCCAGAATCCAAATCACCCTTTTTCTTCTTCTTTTACCTTCATTTTTTTAAACATTGGTTCTGCTGGCTCATCATCTGAGAGATGCATTTCGATATAATACTCTTATGTCCTCTCATATACTTTAGGAAAGTTGCCTTCTTTTTTGCAGATTTTTTTTCCCTCATTTGTTCATTTCATAGCATCTGATGTCATATCAAGGTTCAATAGAACCACAATAACTTCATAGGAGCTTTTCCATAGGCAAATAATTTTCTTGAGAGGGAGACTTTACGAAGGCTAATTTCGGATTATTAAAACTGTACTAAGTTGTGAACCTAAAATGTGGGTTGTATCTGGGTCGACTGCAGCATGGATACCCTTTTAGTTTGCATGCTTAGACATTGTGATGGTTATCCATTTCTATATGATAAGGGAACCTGATTGTGTTGTGTGGACATTTTTTAGTTGTGAAAATCTAGATCCATTTTAGTTACCATTCATTGAAGTGAATCAAGTTTCTAGTTCTTTTAATACAAGGAATTTGGATTATGTTTTATTCATTCTAGGCAAAGTGAATGTGAATCACCAAAGAAACCATCACTATCTAGAGAGACAGTGATTGCTAGTAATTGAAGAACCGTATGCTTTGGTACTTATTTTGCCATTGATTAGTTATCCATGTAAATCTTCTTGGTTTTCTTTCCATTCAAATTGGCTCCAGTTTTCTATCATGGTTTGTTGATGCCAATCAAACATATTATTTACCACAAAACTCAGTTAGCGTAGCACATTGGATGGCATGGTTTCATCAAATATGCACCGCACATACATGGTTGATTTTTTCTGCTCACATTTGCTTTCCTCCTAAGGCTTGTGGCTTTTTATTTGGTTTTGTTTCAGCGAGAACGGCGTCGCTTAGAACTTGAAGCTGCATCAAATAAATCTCAATCATCCTGAGATTTCTCAGATCCCCCCTTGATTAATTGGTTTCTTAAGTACCGAGTACGTTAATTGTCAAATGCAAAGCTATTAAAGTATTCTTTCTTGCAAGTCAAGAAGTAGAATAAGTACGATGAGAGGTGAAAAGCCCTTGCCTCTTCCTTGCTTGTTCGTACCTAAGTTTTGTAGATTGGGAACTTTTGTTGCAGTGAAAAATGGGAAATGATACGTCGAGGTTTTCTTAATACATCATGGAGGCCATTAAAAGTGATTAAAAATTTTCAAGTCTGGTCTGGGCGGATTGTATATGACTTAGTGAAGTGCCATCAATCATCAAAATGATACTTGGAACTCTTCAAAGTTATCATTGTCTTCCAATCAAATGAATAGTTGCTTTTGCCTCATAAGTGCTTGGATCTCTGCCTAGA
Organism: Adansonia rubrostipa; assembly: GCA_038381775.1. Classification (NCBI taxonomy): domain Eukaryota; kingdom Viridiplantae; phylum Streptophyta; class Magnoliopsida; order Malvales; family Malvaceae; genus Adansonia; species Adansonia rubrostipa. Next base: position 1,002,880 of record JBBYHM010000008.1, on the reverse strand, counting down.
TTGGACAAAATAGGAAACACTTTGCCATTGTACTGGAACTTAAATTTCGAATGCTATTTCAGGAGTTTGAAGTTGAAATGACTTGATCAATTATAAATTTGTATTTCACATGAATTTTTTTCTTATTAAAAAAAAAACGATTTTTACTGATGGATGGTTGGTATTGCAATCAAAGTATCAGCTTTTTGTTTTGGTACCGGTAAATATTTGGTGTGGATTGGTATCGATGTATTTTAATATATTATTTTCAATTTATTGGCATTTTTTAAATATTATGTATATAGTTTATCGTCAAGTTCGTTAATAATATATAATAAGTTTATATGTTTATATAAATTTTTAAAATACTAAAATCTAATATCCAAAATTTTTAAACATTAAATAAATAAAATAAATATAAAACGACTTAAAATATAACAAATTACTATTTATTAAGTTCAAATTCAGTGATGTAATATATTTTATTTTAAAATGTGATTATGAAATAAATAAAAATGATAAGAGAAAAAAATAGAAAATGATTTTAAAAATCAAATATGTGAATTTTTAAAAAAATAAATAAGGATCAAATTATGATAGCAATCGATACGGACTTGTAACTCGTATTGAACCAATACGAACCTGTATTGATAAATAGAAACTTGTATGAGACGGTATAACCAATATAAAATGGAAGTAATGTATTGATGAATACAAATCGGTATGAGCTGGTATAACCAATATAAAATGGAAAGTAATGTGATATCGATTCTGGCTCTTTATTTTACCTTGAAAGCAATACCTGATGCATACCAACTGAAACCAGGATCGCAAGTTCTGAGGATACTGCACCACTTTTTTCCCCTATGTAATGTGATTGATTCTGGTTCATCATTTTATCTTGAAAGCAATAGCTGATACATACCAACTGAAACCAAGATCGCAAGTTCTGAGGATACTGCACCACTTTGTTTCCCCATAACAATGTTTAAGTTGCAATTCGTGCATGAACCTGTCTTCGCCTACCTTTCATAGGATTGGAAAAGCACTTTATCTTTGGATTGGTTGTTAAAAATTAAAATATTAATAGTTAAATGATCAAGAATTCAAGATAAATATGAGACAGAGAAAAAAAAATTGACAAATTGTTATAAACAGAAGGTATAATGGAGACCTGAATATGGTACAGGGAGAATCAGAGAAAGGGGGTAAAAAAAAACATAAAACTGTCAATTAATTAAGTCATTTAATTACATTAACATCATGGTTGCTTCTTATCTGTGTTCTAATACTGCATCAAACTATCATCGTATCCTTAAAACTGAAAAAAATAATAATAATAGAGAGAAAAATGATATCTCCAATGAAATTCGGGGACAAAAATGTTGAACTGCCTTCCAAAAAAAGGTACTACAAGCTTTACCTGCGAAGGAATGTAAATCCCATAGGAGGATAGCGGGTGTTCAAGAAATTGAATTAGCTATTAACCGCAGCATTATGTCACGTAACTGTAGGGAGAAGGCTGTGGCAGTTAAACCAGGATTTAGAACATTGGGTCGGTCAACTAGCAACCTGGCCATTGCTTCAAGCTCGTATCCAGGCCACCATCTATCTCGGTCTAACATAATGATACATACTCAAATGGGGATCCTTCCATTCAAGTAACTCCGATATCATACTGCAGAGGTCAAACCAAATCAGTTCATGACTATGTTATCAATCCTTTGAGTTTGAACTACATATACACTCAGGGTATGGATTTTCATAGAAGGATTCTTCAGTCCTGAAACGTGCTTTGCCTTTGATTCCTGGTGAAGGACCTTTTCTTTTTCTAGGAGATCCTTGTCTGCAACATAAATACAAGCCTATCAAAATTCATTCAAAATTATGCCATTCCATCGGACACTACAATAAGATACTTCCAATTTTTAATCATGTCATTGCTTAGTAGTAGTACTTAATACTGTACAAATTTCCACAACCTAATTGTGCTAGGTCCTTCATAGAGGCATAGTACAATGGGTCTAATTCATGGAGAACTGAGAATTGCGAGTTGCAACATAGATACCTGTTCTTGTGCATCTGCCGCACAAGGTCAGCGAATGTGGATGTTTCTCTTAGCCGTCCAGTTTCTAACTCATCAAAAAGCCTGACAAGTCCTTTCCTGTAAAAAAAATATTAATATGGTTGATATAAGAATGTAAATTGATTTAAAAATAATGATATTTTCTTTCAGGGAAAAACAAATGAAGCAGAAAAATGTTACTATAGGATGTCCTCATTACAATTCAAAGTATTTCTAGAAAAGAAGTTAAAAAACCATCATTAAAGTTGATATAACCTTGTATTAAGAGATCCAGACAAACAAACAAACTAACAAGACCAGACAAAACAAGGCTATTGTCCTAGAAAATATTATGTCACTGGAACCAGAATCAAAGTAGACAAACTTCATCCGCAGAGATGAATTCCTGTGGAAGAATCAACCGCTCGCTTCTCACGCCTTCTTAAATTAATGAGCCAGAAAAATAAATTGGATGAATGAATTGCATAAAAATCACGTTCATGACGTAAAATAGTTTATCAGAATTCGGCATAAAAGCAGAACATATAGAGGATAGAAGAGTAACTTTAAATTAGATTAAAGTCAAAGATTAGTGGTTCGTGTCATTATAGAAAACCTGTTCCTAAAAGAACCCAAATAATATTTTCACTATTTGTTACCTGTCTGGGGTGATTGTCTTCCGATGGCCTAAGAATCTGCGGTGCCCCTCAACAGCTCGTGCCATGTTACCTGAATATGATGGAACAAACACATCGCTTTCCATAGAAACAATGTAATCTAGTGCTGCACTTTGAGATGCATGCTTGGCAAATGCTTTCAACTCTTCCTGTGTTGCCAGTTTTTCCTGTCATCAGCAAAAGCACCAAGTCATGAAGGCACCAGAACCTAATGGCAGATTATGCACATCAAGCTATCTATAACAAGGCAAAAACAAGACTCACAAACCTTGAAAACAAGATTTGGGAAAAAGGACTTAAGCTCTGAAAGGCGAGCATCACCTCCGTAAATTTCACCAGATGCAACATAAATTAATGTTGATGGAGGATAACCAATAGCTTGAAGAAAAATTCCCACTTCCCTGGGAGTTAGTGGACATAAGCCACCTATTCTCTGTTCAGTAGAGTTTATATCTTTAACCTTCCAATGATTTGTGTTCTCCCTGGAAAGATTAACTTAGTCAATATATTAACATTCTTCCCAAATTTGTAGTGAACTTAACTAACCAAGCATAACATTCAAAGCACATCGAGGATAAGGTCAAACTTGCTAACTTTTTTCTGAAACTTCAAAGAATTTAATACAAAATTTGAAGTCCGAATATTGAAACAATTATGAGGTTAGTTTATTCCAACAGGTTTACTTGGTAAAACATCTTTTCTATGTTTCTTAAATACTTTGGGAATTGACATATAGTTCAACAGATGGCCACTAATTGACACAGCAATAACCCAGACCATATGAATAAGGCAGAAGGATATATCCTCATTAAACTGGATTGTTTTCATTAGGCATAAGCAGATAGTTCTTCTATGTGTTTTCAATAAGACAAATTGAATTAAAGAAGAAGAAAAGAATTCCAGTTAAGCCTGAAAGTGAATGCATAAGCACAAAGGATGGTTCCCACCTCATTATTCGCAGCTCTTCAGATTCTGCATCAGTCAAACCAGAAGTACAACCAGTAAAAGCAAGCATGTCTTTCTCATATCTCAAGTGAAGTGCAATATATCTTCCACTCCGCATTCTCAAACGATCCACCAGCTTCTGTGGTGTCACCAACATGCACACTCAGAACATAATTTAAAAAAGAAGGCCCTTGGGAGAAATTTTAAATGCATCAATAGTAAAGGTAAACATGAATATGTGTTGAGCTCAAGTATATTCTAAACATTACACGATGAATCTGTTACAAGGTCTCAAATTCTTGCTGCATTTCAAAAGCTTCCCATGCCTTTTCTTCATATGTGTGGGCGGTAAAATAACAGAGGCATCAACACCAAAGAGTAGTAATTCACCTTTCCTAAGCTCTCAATGGGGGGAGAGAAGCGGAGCGCATGATATAGAGCACGACATCTCAACCTCTGTATGTCAAGAGGAAGATCGTTGTTCGCGAGTCTAGAGTCTGATTTAACAACATGGATCACCTGCAAATGTTACTTGGTCAGCATCCTTTGATTTAATACGTCCCTTAATTTAGAAAAAAAAGGCTAAAATTTGATCATTGGATGACATATAGGCATGATATTAAATCGTCACGAATGGCATGAGAAGATTTTAGCAGCAGTATAACACAGATATGACAAGGAATGCCATTTGAGCAGGGCCACTGAACTTAGGGAGTAAAAGTCCATTTTGAGACTACTCATTTTTTTTTCTTTTTCCATAATGCTAGTTTGAACACAGTTACTCTTGGTTCCTTAATACCTACAGGATATGTATTTTGAATGAATAGACATTCAACATAATGAAGGGAAAGAGCATTCAGTTTTAAAATTTATTAATTATAATTTGGACAACTTCGCCTTAATAATAAACTACATAGAAGTTATTTCAGGAAATAGAATGCATTCCTTTTTACCTGGTATAACCGCATTAAAGAAAAACTAACAGTGAATTACATTCTGACAAATGTTAGGAGGGACAGATTGCAGGACATCATCAATGTAGATCAATCACATCAAAAATATCTCTGTTGCAGGGTATCTAAAACTAAGGCCTGAACCAAAAACATATAGTGCCGACAAGTATAGCAAAGAACATGGTTTATACACCTGATAGTCGTTCCACAGATGCATCATTTCTTTGTAGTAACCCATGCCAGACCAGGAAGTAAAATGCTTTCGGGCCCGAGGAACAAGTTCCAGTTCCTTGGGAAGCTCCCTGACAATCCTCACATCTCCTTGTAAAGTCGTGATGAAATGAAGCTCATCAAATATATCAGAAAATGTACTGTTCATACAATTCAAGACAAGAGACCTTAAGTAATAAAAGGAAACTAATTAAGAACAAAACAATTACAGACTTTTTGGAGTTAAGCTGAAACAAACGAGAATACCTTGAGTCTTGCCAGAAGGATCGTTTATCCAGCTGTGGAACGACTAAGGTTGCATTCATAATGTGTGCCACAGCCACCATGTCTGATATCTAGAAGAGAGTGGTTACCAAAGTTTTGGTCAATGAACCAAAAAGGCAGCATCTGTGAAACTCGAACGCAAAACAACAATTGATTGTAGAGCTAACAAATGCACTCAATCAAACACAGGTTCAAGTCAGTCAAATAGGTTAAACATTGAGAGAATTTCTTTTCTTTTTTTTTCCCGACACACCAACTATTAAAACGCTTTCGCCGACAATAATTATAGTCCCCAAACCAGATTAAAAGTGTAAAAACTGATATGCACATGACACTTGGAGCATTGAAAATCTAACTCTTAGCTCTGACTTCCATATCAGCCATAAAAAGTGGATAACTCTGGGTTTTCAACTGATAAAAAAAAAATCAAATGGTTGTTTTTTATTGGTCTAAGTCATTAAATAAGTAACTTCAAAAATTGGACCATCAAGGGATGGCAGAAAAAAGTTCCCCAACAGGCTTCACCACGGTTCACGTGGGTTTTTATTTGAAAAATGAGGGTTGGGATGGTTTAGGTTGCCTGGCCTCTCTCAGCATGATATATATAACTTTCAACTTTCTTTAGTTTTATGTCTAGACAGACTTGGTACTAACATTGAAAATTTTGTCGTTTGATGCCTATGAAAGATTATTCAAGCAATAAGACATGATTCATATGTTATTTATATCTCAGCCAAAAAATATATATATTTTTTACATCGAGTGAATCATAATTTAGAGAAAAAAGTACAAATAAAAAAAATTCAGGGCAGAACGGGCAAAAAGATGCAAGGAACAGATTTTCCTCACTGGCAGGGCAATTGAAAATGATAGCCTAAACTTGGGGCAAGGTCAAACAGGGTTCGGCAAGCAATAATCTGCCCCACTTCACTCTGCCTCAGTGTCATTTCTTGGATTATATGTTATATGAAATATATAAACCAAAACTGTTTACCATATATCATTAGAGCTCCGCAATCATTTATAATTTGGAAGTTTTCATATTCCAGGTTAAAAGTTTTAAAAGGAAGTTCTTCCTGATCCAAATTATTTATTTGAAACTTAAAGAAAGTAAAAGTTTCTAGAAGAACTCAAACATTGCTAGTTATATGGGCATGAAGTCTTTCTTCGAACATTTCTTGCTCATATAATGAATCAAACATCCTCATAAAAGTATACACCTTGATGCATTCTAACTCTATGCTCTTTTATATTTTTAAAAACGAAAAAATTGGAGCTGGAACAATACAACATGATGCTACTAACTTCCTCTAGTGTGAGGAGTAGAAAGGACAAAGTTATCTAAACGTATTTTCTCACCTCTACGAAAGGCAGATCGTCATAAATTGTACAAGGCTAAGATGCAAGAACATTGGCACAATGATTAGTTGCATAAACGCCATAAAGGAGAAGAAAATTCTATCTTAACCATGCAGGCGAAATTTCTACTTCTATAAAATCATAGCATGTGACTGGATATAATTAGACACATATATGGAAAAAGCAGGCAAAAACAAAACAAAAGAAATAGATAGAAGAGAACATACACCAGTGCGCATTTGATTCAATCCTCCATTACTTTTCACTGTTAAATAGCGGTCAGATCCTAGTGCAGCTGACATAGCATAAAATGGAATTAGAGGAAATCAGAGTTGTAGATTACAAACAGATAAACAAATAAACAACTGCACACTGATTAAAAAAGTAAGCTAAACAAAACAACTGCTCCAAAAGAAAAAAGGATAGTCTTCCAACAGAGTACACACTAAAACGATGTGAGGATGGAGCGCAGGATTGAGATGAAAACGAACATATTTGTACATTTTACCTTTATATCTGCTCGTAGGTTTGACACATGGACGTAATCCATGGCGAGAAGGAGCCTCCCAAGGTTCTTCATCAACTATCTGAATATGTCAAAAAGAAATTCTAGAAGCAATTTTATCCTTGAATTCACTTTTGTTAACAAAGTACGACGGTTTCCCAAACATAAACGATACATTTAACAATAAGAATAAAGCCTAGATATCTCAAATAACTTGAGATACTATAAAAAGACAGTGACCCATTTTTCAAAAACCTCAAATATGACTACCCAATGACAGAAATAGAAAAAAAAAACCATTGAATCACAGACCTGTTGAAATCGAGTTTGAGGTTGGGATTCATCGGAGATAATTGGGTTGCGTTGGTCTTCTTCCACAATGTTGCCAGCGTTTAAGACGAAAATGAGAATTGAGAAAGCGAAGAGGAAGAGTATGTAAAGAGCAATGGCCCTGGGAGATTGTTTTCTAGAAAGGAATCTGGATGTTCCTCTATGGTTTACCATTCCAACCAGCAGATCTCCCGCATCACTTTCTGTGTTTCCGCATCGGCAAGCCCACCAGTATTCTACATCTAGACTATGTTTTAAAGTAGATTAAAATTAAAATAAATATCCGATTAATTTTATTCAATTAATAATTAGATTTTCTTATTTTCTTCTATTTTTTAATTAATTTTTAATTTATCTTTTATAGTAACCCTTTAGTGCGAATCCTATTTCTTTCTGTATTTAAGTTATCTGATATTAGTAGCTCGAGTAGTAGATCAATTGGTACGATATTATTTATTATTATTTTTTTAAAATTATAATTTTAAAAGAATTAATAACGTAACGTTTTTTCTAAATTAATAAATTAGATATAAAAATAATTATTGTAATTAGATTTTATAGTTGTTAAATGTCTAATTTTA
>JBBYHM010000008.1:948232-994891 GCA_038381775.1 Adansonia rubrostipa | reverse complement strand
AATTTATATATATGAAAAATATTTTCAAATATGAATAAATAAGATTAAATAAATTTTATATATTAAATATTCATCAATTATGTATAATGTTCTAAAAAAATTTTATCAAATATAAGAAAATCAATATCAGTTAAGTAATAAAGCTGAAATTTTTTAATAATTGTTAAATTTATGAATAATTATATCTAAAATTTATCAAATTTATGAATCATTATGTATAATGTTCATCAGATTTAAGATTAATGTTGGTTTAATTTATTTTTACAAGCTTATACTATGTACCGACCAGTATAATTATTTTCGGCCGGTATCACCAAAACAGGCCAGTAACTGCCGGCACGGTAAATATAAATCGAAACAAAATCAACTATTATCGATACCGTTATATAACGAAATCGATATATATATTTGGGCGGTACAATTATTTTTGATCGATACCACTGAAACAGGCCAGAACCTATCGGTATGACCAATATAAACCAAAATAAAATTAATTATCATAGATACCGTTATATATAAAAAATGATACGTACTGATCGATATGATTGAAACTGATATGACACTGAAAACATTGCTAAATATTCCTTTCCTGCACTGCTAAATTGGAATGGAATTGTAAGATAAGGATTGATGAGTCATTATCGAGCATCGACACTTTGATGGATGTCTCTCATTGTTCTCCCAATTTCATTGAATTAAGCTTGCCGCGGAGGTCCTAACATAAAAATTACAATAAAAATTTGATATGATTATTTGATATTTATATTATATTTATATTTAAAATTTTTATATGTTTAATAATTTGTATCGTATTTATATTTAAATAAATGATATAAAAAAATAAAATATAACATATGTACATGAATTATCAGATCTAGAACAAATCGAAGGCCAAAGCTAATTAGCAAAGTGAAGGCTTGGAAAGCTCTTCTGAAGTTTCTCTATGAGAATAGCATGCCTGCATGGGAAATAAGATCAGAAGTTTGCGGCAACCGACTCATGAAGTTAAAAAAATGTTTGCCAAAATAACAGTTCTAATTTTACTCTCAGACAAGGAAGAAGGAAGAAGAATAGTTAATTTTCAACCAAAAATTTTAGATTTTTTTTTGGGGGGGGGGTGGGGGTGTTGTTGCTTAAGGCTATATTCATCAGAGAAGCCATGACACAAGCTTGCTGCTGATGTATGTATTCGCCCCTGGTGAACTCCTAAACCAACAAAAATGAAGAAAAACAAATTAAACGAGGTTGGTAATCAATATTTGCGCCACTAACATATACGACAAATTATATGATCAATTATCATTTAAAGTTTTAGATTTCGTAAACGAGATTAACAAAGTGAAAACATATTGTGAACTTTTGAAAATATTCGAATTTGATTTCTGAATTAGAATGAATAAAAATTCGATTCCTTAAACGAGCATCTCACCAAAAGTTTAATCCTAATTTGAGCCCTATGGGTAATAATATTTCCATTTTTAGCATAAAAAAAAAACCATCCCTGATAAACAACATATTATCATCAAGTGAAGAAATGCCTATCCTGATATGCAAGGTGCAGGACATTGTGCCTATGCTTTAAAGCCCAGGAACCGCACTGAGAAACTAGGAGGCAAGTGAAGGAAAAACGAAAAGGATGATATACAAAAGGAAAGAAAACGATTACCTGAGCTTTGCCATTGAACTGAGATTTTAGACGTGGAAATCGAAAAGTAGCCAAGACATTAGACTCAGAAAATGAAATGCAGAGCAAAAATACATGGATTTTTCCTTTCACCGGATATGTAGACTAAAACGCGCTTATAAAGGCAAGAAAAAATTTTTGTGAAGATTCGAATTATTATTTAAAATATTATTTTAATTAATAAATAATAATTTAAATTAATTTAAATAAAAATAAATTAAATTTAAATTAAATTGAATCTAACAGATTATCAAATCTTTAAATATGTTTATTTCTGTGGCATTGGCAATCAAGTTTATTTTATTTAATTTCCTTTTTTTTTCCATCCTTTGCTACCATAATTTATATATTAAATTAAATTTTTATATTTAATACATTTTTTCCTTCTCTATTTTCTTCGTCTCGCCCAACGGTTCCCTTAGTCAAAACAAAACAAAACAAAAATGAGCCCTCATTTCATTCGGCTCATTTTCACTTCTCCAAACGGTAAATAAAAAAATAAAAAGGAAAAACCGTTTTTTAATCCTTCCATTCCTGAACCCTAAAACGAATTCTAATCGAAATGGAAGAAGAGAGCGAGACAGTGCCATCGTGAATGAAGAGATAAAATCGCTGAATTGAATCGGTAGGAAGAAGATTCGAGTTCGTGTTGTAGACGAAGTTTTTTTTTTTTTTAAATAAATGGGCGCGGCGGGTTCGAAACTCGAGAAAGCATTGTGTGACCAGTTCCCTGAAGGCGAAAGATATTTTGGTCTTGAAAACTTTGGCAACACTTGCTATTGTAACAGTCTTTTGCGTGTTTGTTATTTTTCTTCGTCTTTTAATTCCAATTCAACTTTTCATATAACTCCATTTCTCATTTGTTTTGATTTTTTATTTTTGAAAAAAAATTGTTTAATTTGATAGTTTATGTTAATTCTAATATTTTGAATTTGATTGATTTTGCATTTTTAGCTTTGAACAATTTCTTTTATTAATTTTCATTTATACAAATCTATTGTGATTCATGTTTCTTATTGTTTTTTTGCAAATTGAAAGTATTGAAGGTTTATACTTTCGGTTGCTTTAACATTTCTCTGGTAATGCCTTCTTTAATGGTTTTGATAATGGCTTCATTTGACCCGCTGATAGAAGTAGAAAGCAAGTAAATTTGGGAAAAATCATGAAACGAATTGCTTAGCGGTGAATTTCTCCTGTAACCGCATGCTGTGTTGCATCGAGGCGTCGTGGTTGTCCCTATTTAGATTGAAATTAGAAGGTTTAGATTTTAGACATGCTTGCTGAGATGGTGTTTAGACCAAATATCGGCCATGGTAGATATACTTAAATCTTAGAAAAGGAAAAGAAAAAAAAACAGTCTAGGGTTGGAAACTTGGATGTTGTTGGTGATAAAATAAATGATTATCCAATTCATCATTACTATTAAGGAAATTTACATTTCATTGTTCATGCTTATATTTAATATTTTTTTAATATTGTTTTTCTTTCTTTCTCAAGTTAAGCTGTATGATTGTTGTAAAAGGTGAGTTACCTTAAATATTTGAAATTTATTTGTTTAGATTAGTTTATGCACGGTATGATAGCTATTGCATATTGAAGTCTCATGTGGCATCGATTGGCTATCTTAGATTACACAACATCTGAATTGTTTGAACTGTCATTTCTGAATAAATGCAACTGTATTGGTTAGGTGCTGTATATTGATATATGTTACCAGACTGTTTAGTTCCTGTGAACTTTTCTTTTTGTTCATTTACACTATGGGACTCTGTGATCTTTGCTGCTACGCTATTTTATTCCTTGCTTTCTTACATCATGAAGGAAGCATATGGAAGACCTAAAAGTTTTATGCTTACGCGTTGAGTGTTGGATGTTTTCATTTAAAGTTGTTGGGCAACAATGCCCTTTTAGTTTCAACAATCCTAATTGTCCGATTTCATTTCTAACTTTTTTTCAGGCACTTTATTTTTGTTTCCTCTTTCGTGAACAGCTGCTAGAATATTATTCAAGTTATAGAAATTGTGCTGAAGCTGAAGATAACCTGCTGACATGCTTGGCAGATCTGTTTACACAGGTAATAACTCCTCAAGAAGTGTAGTGTTATTCGGTTGTGCTCCTCTATCTTTGATAAGCAACGTCTGGTTCTTTAGAGTAGATTGCTTCTTCTAACCTGGCTTTGTACAAAAAGGTATGATGTGCATGCATTTTTTTTCTAAAAATCCTTTTTAACATTAGATAAGTTATTTTTATCTATAAATCTTACCATATTCTATGCAGTGTGTACAATCTGCTTTATATTCCTGTGCTAGAGTTCCTTCTCATAACTGCTTCTGTTTTCTTCTGTTTCTTTCCTTAGCGTTTTTAAATGGTTTGATTTGATACGTCAATAATTGAAAACTATTATCTTTTAGGAAACTGCTTAGATGCATAAAAAATGTTTTATTCAGTTTTTTTTTTTTTTGGGCCCCTTGAGAGTTTTAAGTTTTAGCTGTAGTGGGGAAGATGATTCCTTTCGGATTTTAGCAAAAGGTTATTAATCACCATGGTATTCCTTTCCTCCACCTCTCCCTCTCCTGTAGTTACTCATGCCACATATGTGGTTTTTACTTGATTGCAACTGGGGCCACCAGCAGGTTGTTCTTCATGTTTAGATAAATTCACAGAAGAAGAAAACAGGTGTCATTGCTCCAAAGCGCTTTGTACAGAGATTGAAGAAACAAAATGAACCTTTCCGGAGCTATTTGCACCAGCTATTATCGTGCTTTATATTTGTTTGGCTGAAGTACCTTATTCACTTCTTCTAAGTTGAGTCTTTCTTTTGTTTGATTCAAGGTTTTCAATTCGTATAATGTTGTAGCTTTTCCTGGCATGTCGACAAAAGGGATTGACTTTCTTTATTTTCTTTAATGGAGAATGCTGAAGAGGATAACTATTTCGTCTCTCTGTTCTCGTTTTCTTTTTTTTTTCTTGGGGGGGGGGGTAGGATGCTCATGATTTCCTGAATTTTTTGCTAAATGAACTTGATGACATTCCGGAGAAAGAGGCTGAAGCTGCAAAAAATGAGGCAGAAACTTCTTCACCATCTGAAAGACTGCAAATGGGCCAAGCAATCCTATGGCAAACGGTGTTTAAAAAGACCCTCTGTTTACCTGGGCACATAAGAATTTTCAGTTGCGTTTGCTAGTTATTTTCCTATGTACTCTGTTCAGTTGTTCTAGTTTTGCGCTGAATTTACTTGCTTTACACGAAATAATGAAATTAAGTTATTTTCTTTGTGAGGTTATATCTAAAACAAATCACGAGATACTATGAAACTTGAAACCGTAGTGGCAGGACCAAAATTTAGGAATATATTAGGTCTTGATTCTTGAAAGCATCTGCGTAGAAAAATTAATCTAACCTGTGTGCTAATAGACAGAGAAAGTGAATTAAATACAAGCATTACTATCCGGAATTGCTTCAGGACATCATAGTTAAGCCCCTTTTGTGCATCCTTGTATGTAGGCTGCATCATCAATCAATATTGGCACTTGCATTACTGCTTTTCTTTTACCTTTATGTATACTTATTGTATCCCATTTATAATCCGTAAATAACAAAATTACGAAATGGTGAATGCTTCTATCTTCTTCCCTTTAATGGTTTATTTGTTGACAATATTTAGAAAGGAATGCTATGCTTTGTAGACAATGAATGCTCCACATTTTCAGTTTATTTATCGACTATCTATTGATAGTTCTTTTTTCCCTCCTCCCTGAGTGCCTCTGTGTGTGTGGGGGGGTTTCCGTGTCTTTGCATTCACATATTTTAGGAAGAATCTCATTATCTGAATTGGGCAATATGAGACAGGGAATACTTACCAATGAGACAAGATGCTTGCGATGTGAGACAGTGACGGCGAGAGACAAAGCTTTCTTGGACTTGACCCTTGACATTGAACAGAACAGCTCTATAACTAGCTGTTTGAAGAATTTTAGTTCTACGGAGACATTGAACGCTGAGGACAAATTTTTCTGTGACAAATGCTGCAGGTAATTTTTGTTTATGTGTTGTCTTGCATCACTCGATTTATTTTATTTTGAAACGCCTGTTTTCTCACATGGTATAGGATTCAGCTTGTAAAGTAGTTTACATTGACAACCAATATTTCATTTGATTCCTGTCAATCATTTCTGGGATTTTCGGACTGACCACCCAAGGCCAAATATGTAAAATTGAGGTTTTGTTAGCAAAAGGGGTCAATTCTGGTCATGGACTTAAATGAGATATTTGGAAGGCAAAACGTACCTCATGATTATACAATTTTCTTAACGGGTCAAACATCAAACTTGCACGGTGCATTTAACCATTTCATCTTCGTAATAGTTTGTTACTGCTAGATACAATTCGGAAATTCTAATATTTTGATGGTTAGAGAGATGCATCTCGTACAGTCATTTCAATGATAAACATGCAGAAAGGAATAATTATGGATATGATTTGATTTACTTGCAGTTTGCAAGAAGCCCAGAAGAGAATGAAGATAAAGAAGCCTCCTCATATCCTGGTTACCCATTTGAAACGGTTCAAGTATATCGAGCAGCTTGGCCGGCACAAGAATCTCTCCTCCCGCGTCGTGTTCCCGCTCGAGCTGAAGCTGAGCAATACCATGGTTTGCTGTAGTCGTTCACGTGGGAAGTGGACCTAACCATGGGCACTATGTTAGCCTGCTGGAAAGCCATAACCACTGGTTATTATTCGATGACGAAAACGTGGAGATGATTGACCAGTCCGCCATCCAGACATGTTTCGGGTCGGCCCAAGAGTATAATTAGGGTTTCGTTTTATGAAAGTCAAGGAATACGGATCACGGGTATATCTTATTTTATGAAAGCCTTGGTGCAAACAAGAGTTAGCCAATTAGGGTCTCGTTTTCACCATGAGTTACAATGATTAGGTAAAATCTAATCACTCAGACCCAATTTTTTCTTTAACAGTGTCTATGCTTATTAATTTTTTTTGCCTTTTTTGTTTTGTTTTCGATGTCCAACATTGTGGGAAGAGCTAGCAGATATCAGTGACATGATGTGGGTTATAAAAAAAAAAGGGTATACTTAGGTTGTTGCCATTTGTACAGTGGAAAGTGGAAGCAAACTGTTCAAAATAAAAAATGCAGTGGATATGCGTGTGAATCTCGGAGTATGTATTGTTCATGGTTTGAGAAACGAGAATGTTTTTAACATTAGTAATGCAATTAGAATTGCTTCCAACTTCATAGTTTGAAGGTTTTTAGTTTGGTGATTTTTACCATCGCAGATCAAACCCGCTAGACTACGGTCCAACTAGGTATATTGGATGATCAGATACTTTTTTAAATATTTAAGAAATAATTTTAATGATAAATAAATATTAAATAAAGTTAATAATTAATAAAATATACATTTGATATGATTTTTAATATAAAATTAAAAATTAAAATTTCAACTCTCTTCAAATGCAAACAATTTTTTAAAATAAATATATATAATTGATTTTTTATCAGTTTTGTCCAAATTTTTATCATTTAAATTAATTCTCTACCACTTCAATATACTCGGTTTGTATCTTATACATCGAATAAAAAACCTTATTGATTTTCAATTCAACCAGCCAATTCGATGTTTTAATCATTGATTTTTACAATGCAGTCGAAAATAAAGCAAATTTTGCCTTGGTAAACTTGCAATCTGGATGGTGGAGAAGATTAACTGCGATTAGTAGCATAGCCAAAACCATAGTGGTATAAATTATAAGGATGACAGGGTCCACCTATAGGAGGATATTACTCGCGCAAAGGGCGAAATTAATAAGCTAATGAAATGTAATAAAAACAACCCAAGTAGATGGCAGCATAGACCAAACTATATGTCAAAAATAATGAAGCTGTTATCTCAGCCCACTTGATTAGCAAAGGATCACTTCGATGAATCTACTTGTTTAAGAAATTTACAGATGAATTCTAGCAAGACTTAACCCAATACGGTAAAATATGTAATATACCTGCCATAAGTAGAACGCTATTTGCAAGCGAATAGAGGTTGGAGATCGGTTCACTCAAGGTGCCGTGTGCATGAAAGTGTCATCTTCTAACAGTTTTTCAAGATCAACCAAGTCTTCATCCAAATCCGTTGTTTCTCCTGCAATGCCGAGAACCTTATTGTACATGACCTGCCAAGTTAACGGAAAGAAAGTAGTCATCAAAAGAAAAAAAAAAAACTGGGTTTTTATGCATGTTATTAACTCCTAATACTCATGCATCCATGAGATACCAAGATCTTGCTCAGCCATTTTGTGAAAGCAAGATTTATGTGAAAAATCTAAACGACTGCGATAAGATGATAAGATTCTGTATTATCCAGTATCCTTAACTAGAGTAACGACTATTGATATATCAGAGAGAACATTTCAATTACCTTCTCCTGGATCTCAGTGACGACATTCTTCATCCTACTATATTGATCTCTGCCTGCAGGATTCTGGGCCATGGACTTAACTCTGGCAAGAGCCTTCTGCAACCTTTCTTCCGTTTGCTTCCGGCCTTTTTTCAGGAAATCATAGTCATCCTCCTTTGAGGGTGAAGGTATGCTAGGGCCCTCAGTGACTCTTTCAGGTTTGAATCCACGTAAACCACTTCCTTTCCGTCTCCAACGCAAGATCACCTTCTCCACAATTCCTACTGACCAGACTATCTTCCTATAGTTTTTCCTGACCTGGTGGCCTCTTACATGAGCCTTTCATAAAAAAACAGAAGAACCTAAAAGTTAGGGTTATACATTTATGATTGTCAAGGAAAATCCTTGCTGGATAAAGGGGGACTGGGATGACTGAATATAAAGCAAGAATCATAAAAGTTGATAACTAAACCAGCAATTGCAATGAACCTGAATCTTGACAATCCGTTGGCGGATTATCAAAAATTCTTTTCTGCCCTTCCAACAACGAAATTTATTCTGTATGCGCACGGCAGCAGCATGCACATGCTCATCATGTTGTCCATGCTTGTTTGACTTCACTGCTACAAGAGAAAGAGCACGCTCATCCGACATTCCATGTTTATCATCACCATACTCTTTCAGCTGCCTTTTTTGGAAGGACTGCACCCTGAAGACTTGATGGATACGAGCAGCAGCTTGAGTGGCATTACGAACAGCATCTAATGAGTCCTTTAGTGACAGGCCATCTGAAGCATCCCCATAGATGACTGGAGCTGTGTTTCGTTCCAAAATTTTCTGTATTACTTCTTTTCTAGAATCTACGGTATCATTACTGCCTTGGTTATCCAAATTGAGGGATAGAAGGTGGGAACTCAAATAGGATTCAGCAAGATAACCAGAAATTCCTTTATGTCCATTGGCTGAGGCCAGATCAGCAGGTGTTCGGCCTAAAGGATATGCAGGCGTCGGATCTGTTAACGCTCCAGGAGCTGCACCCAGTGAAATAAGGGAAGCAACCGTGCGTTCTCTGATATTAACAACAGCTCATGTCAGCAGAAGCCAGTCAGACTAAAATAAGTACATAATTGATATAATACATAGATAAACTTAAGAAATATAAGTATCATTGAACCTAAGAAAAACTAGCCCAAGGATCATTATTTTGGAAGCCTATGCATCAATAAAAAATTTGTTTTTCAAGCTACATTTACTTGTTGATTCTTTCCTTTGGATTCATACTAGACCTAGCAATTCATGTATTCTTATATTTTGCCATGTCATAATCGTGTTTCAGGTCTAATTATATTTGAGGAAAATACCCTAGACCTAGAATACCCTTGTGTAAAAAAGGTAGTTGGGGAAAATAGTCAAAAAGATGAAAAAGAAAAGAGACATGGAGGATCATTTAACTTTGATTTTCAAGTTGCTTTACCTGCCATAAGATGCTGCCCAATGAAGTGCAGTCCAGCCGTTCACATCCCGGAAATTAACACTCACACCAGCAACTATAGTGGGTTCTAAGGCCCAATCATACCCAAGAGCAGCTGCAAAATGTAAAACACCTTGGCCATCCTCATCCAATATACTAGGGCCTTTTCCGCCTTCAGCTATCTTCTGCAAGAGCCATACACGCAACTTCTCTTTCAGTAGCTTCTGAAGCAGCAGCTCCTTTATTTTTTGTGGGAAAATATATTCCTCTGAGTTAAGCATCAACATCTGGTCCCATTCCCCGGTGTCCTCCTTCAGCAATGAATTAATTTTACTGCTCAAACTGCTCAACTCGGATATCTCATCTATGCTATAGGTGTTAGAATTCAGGGAACTGGAGCCAAGGCACAATAATCTACCAAATCGCATATCAAGAATTTCCATGGTGTTACTGTTAGGGTGATCCAAGGTATCTATATCTTGGATATGACTAACTCGGTATTCAAACTCTCGGACTTCACTACAAGCTAATCTGTTGGAGCACGTGACATAGAAGGGAACCCTGCCAGCCTCATGTATTGGAGTGTGGCAACGAAGAACACCATCTGCTATGACCTCTGCTGGAACTTCTACTTCCCCAAACATGCATGACCACTTACAACTTTTGGCCTCATCTCTACTCTTCAAGAACCTTCCAGTGACGAGGACCTGTGTGAAATGGAGAAATTAGGGGGAAAAAAAAGAAGTTGTTACATAAGAAAACAAGTAGTTTTTACATGCCACTCCAGTGAGGAACTAATTAATCAATATTTTTGGATTGTCAGTGAACAGTTGATATGTCAATGCTCACTTGCTTTGCATGAAAAATTTTTACAACCTACCTTGATTTCAGAGCCCACACATGCCCAATTTGGTGAAAAATCGATAATGCTAAAAAGCTGATCATGGGAAAGAGAAGGGCCCAGCATAAAGGTATCCAATTGCCCCTGAGAGGGAATACTGGAAACATCAACCCCATTTTGACCTTCCACCTCATCCCAGTAGGCTCCAGAACTGGTCTGTCTATGCGATTCATCTACATCTCCAAGTTCTTTACTCATCCAGCGGTTGAAACTATCAAGCTTCTTCAGACCTTCTTCTGCTAAAGAACCATCAGACAAATGTTGTCTCATAGAAGAAGAGTAAAGGGGTTTCCCCGCCAGTGTCAAATTGCTCTCCGGATCTGGTTTAGAAATGTATCCATGGTTTCCATTTGAGGGGTCTGTCGGTTGGTTATCTAGTATAGAATAATCATGTTGCTTTTCGGGATGCACATGGTGATTAACTTCTTGTTCATAAAATCTAGAAGTAAGATCAAATCTCAGGTCTGGATGCAACTTCTGCTCCAATGGCCACTTCACTAAATGAGAAGAATCACTCTCAGAAGCCTGTTTAGAGGACAAACTAAAAGTACTTAATTGGAAGAAGAAAAGGTAGCATATGCACCAAGCCTGATGCATTAAACTGCAGCAATGCAACTACCGCATATCGTATAAGGTTAAAGGTTTTAAATTTTTTTTTTCTATTACAGCTGACATGACCCTAATTGCCATTATTAATTTCTTTAAAATATTGCAATTCAAATCTTAGCACATGTTAAACTAGAATTTTCAAAGCCATTATCTCAGATAACTATTGCAAAGAAGAATTCACGATTTCAGAAACTACAACTTGCACTTTGAATTTACATAGGCTAAACAAGGTAAATCACTACGATACCTGCCACTCTTCTTGAGCACGTGATTGATCCTCGAACTGCTTTTTAAGAAAGCTATTGTCAAATAGCTGCCCCATGGTATCGTTTTGTTTAAAGGAAAACGGTGGCTGATATTGTATAGACTCAACCCCAGGAGTACAATTTTCCAACACATCTTCCCATGAAGTGAAATCAAGGTTTTTATGGGACTCGTATGTTATTCCAGCATCATTATACTCTCTATTCTTGTCTGGTTGTGTAAATTGAAAAGCAGTGCCAGATGGCTTTCCAGGATAATCGGCTGTTAGCGGTAAAGGCCAGTAGTTAGCAAAAACAGAAAGGCAATCAACAACAAAATTGGAATAACACAAAATCAAACAATTAGCATACTTGAATGTGACCCATGAACATATGGATTGGAGTATCCAGTATCAATCCTCCCCACAACAGGCTGTTGTGAATCGAGAAAAGAGTGGAACTGTGAATTTCCTTGATGATTATAGTCTGCATCAGATGTCATCTTCATTGGTAAGCATAAGACACAGAATAAAGAATTCATTATCCACAAACCAACTAAAATGTTCAAATGTACATAAAATTTGTGCCTAGTTATTTATTAAAAATTGAGCCATATTCAGGTAAAATAAAACACACCTGATTCAGCATCCTCATATTCCGATGCCTGCACACTGTTCATGCTTGTTGTATCCATTGTTTGTGAAGGAATTGGACCATTATTGGGCTGAAAATTGGAAGACATAGAACTTTCCACCTCAGAACTCTGCATAAGTCCTTCACTTTCTTGAGAATATGGAGTAGTTCCTTCGGTCTCGTTGATGCGGTTAAAATTGGTCCTATTTCCCTGACAAAATTTCAGTAAGTAAAAACAGAATATTAGAAAATGGATCTTCACAGGAACTGTTCAAGCAACTTATTGAAAACACTAGAGAATGAGACAAGTATTGAATTCAAATAACAATGTAAAAAGTAGGGTTGACAGTTAAGAAATGTATTTGAAGATAATGCAATTACATACTGTGATGCCAAAGACCTTTAATGTTTTGAAAGTAATTCAGGTTTAATGTTTTAGTATCTGTATTTGTTCAGATGGTAATGCTCTTTAAAAAGGAGCCACCAATAAAGAAAGGGTGAGAAAATATAGGAAGTAGCTGCCTTTGCCAGTCTGCTAACTTAAAGGCTGTTTCAGAAACTTTCTTTTCCTGATTCTGAACAAGATTGGGGAAAGAGGTATAGAATGCCTAGTCCTGGTACAACGGAGGCAATTTGAACACCTAATGCAGGTGGGTCCAATTTAATCACACCGAAAAGACAGTAGAACATGCGAAGGAAGAAAACGAACAACATTCAAGGTAATGATAGCCACACAGATCAGATGGAAATAGCTTACGTAACTAAAGGGGAAGATGGAGGACACATAATTTGGAAAGCAACAAAGGAAATATGAAGTTCATATGGTTATATCCAAACAAGATAATAAGGCTCTATCCTGTTGAGCATGGTATACAACAAGAGCTAACATGAATCGCCAACTAATAAACGTAATAATTCAAACTCAAATAAATTATAAAAGTATAGCCGTATGATATACAATATCTTACCATCAACACAGTACAAAACGCAATACTTATCCTTAATTGAAGCCAAGAAAACTATGTTTTGACCAGCAGAAGTTTTGCATGCTTAAAGAAATGAAGTCAATGAATATAATTGACTGTATCAACTTGCTTTATGATCCACACTGTACCAGTTCAATACGTACCAAAGACAGTTAAGCAGTCGCGGAACTAAAAGTTGCTACCTTGGCCTGTATCAACTTTTTAAAATTCTCTTTTTAAAAACCTTCTAACAAGTTAAGACATATGAAAATTATAGACTTTTCATAGTTCTTTCAAACAGGGATAAGCAGAAGTAGGACGAAAAAGAAAAAGCCTGACCTTTACATCTCGATAGTGGACAAGAACAATGTGCGAGAGATGCCTACACATAGTAGCGAATTATGTCAGCAACCAAAGAGGGATTGCTTAAATTAGTACTGCCACAGAGAAACTGACCGCGTTCCAAGCAAATAGTGCATGCATTTCAAACCAATAAAACATGATCCGCATTAGCAGAATTGATTGCTAAATATCAGAAATCTCCACCAACTTAGCATGCTGCCCATTAAATATTCTACTACCATAATGCAAAACACAATGGAAATACAAGGAATCTAAGGTTTAATATTGCCTTATGTAAACCTTGTTGAAAGGTAAAAATACGAGCTGGATTTTGAGAAAGATTTCATAGTTTTAGAGCAGAAAATCAAAGTGATCAGCAGAATTCCAAATTTTGATTAAATCTAACAGGTATTTTTCGAACGTGGAAACAAAATATCAGAATTTGTGAATGCATGCAATATAGAAACCATCATATCAATGGAAAACGACAGAAAGATAAAAAGACTTGAGTACAGGCATTATCAAAACTATAAATTTCAATACTGTGTAAAGAATTGCCTCTATGCATCAGCTTAGCTGATGAAATAAATTAAATCCTAGGTTCAAATTCTAGTAATAGAACATGTGTATAATTTTCATCACCTACCTTTAGACTATCAAATCCATAGTAGAGGAAGAAATTTTTTTTTATTAATAAAAAAAAACACATTTAACTATTATTTCATGTAGTATAAGAAAGTTACTATAAGAAGAATAAACAAAACTATTTAATTAGAACATAAAAGTACACAAATGCACACAATATTGTCAAAAATCTACTGCCACTTGGCACAACAACTTTTAAAGACTCACTCTTCAAGCATCCAATAACTGCGTCTTTGAAAATTTTCATTTTCTTCTCCATGAGCATAGTAGCAATGCAGAACATCAATGTTTCCAGCCTGAAAAAGATTAACATTTGTCCAATGTTTTTCAGTAGAAACACAGAAAATTTCATAAAAAATGCGTTCCATCTTCCCACAAAAGAACTCAAAAAGATATATAAAAGAAAGTTACTAGCAGATAGCAGTATGGTATCAAATTTAGAAAGGTTCTGCTTTAAAAAACCGGACAACAAGATTAACGATCTTTAATTCTTACCTTGAGTCTCTCGTGAGCTTCCTTCACTGTTTTCCCATCCTTTTTCTTCCTCCAGTTATGTCCATCCTTTCTGAAGTATCTCAGCACCTTTCGATCAAAAAGAAAAATTGAACCACCTGAAAATAGAAACACATTACATATAACCATTAATTACTTGTAGTAAACGTTTTATGCTCATTGTTGGAGAGGAGGATGAATCTAACCCAAAATAAGTAATCTTAAAATAACAAAAGGTATTATGACAAGTGCAATACTTTGTGTTCTTTTGTCATCCATCGTCAACAAATTATCAATCAAAGAAGAGGCTATATTTAATACGCCAAAATAAATTAAAAAAAAAAAGAAATATAAGATATCAGTAGAATTTAAGAACAAATAAGCCATTGAAATTTAGACATCAAAGTAGTAATGTAATTTTAACGGTCCTGAAATTAGAGTACTAAACACACAAGAAGCAACGAATGGCATTCTGATATAATAAGAAATAACAAATTAACATGGTTTGTTCGAGAAAATTTTAACTATAGTATTTACAGCAAAAAAAAAATATGGTTTTTTATCTGAAGCACAATCCAAATGCAATTCCATTACCCAAGAAACAAATTAAAAAGAATTGGCTAACAGCATATTCTCAAGGAATTTTTGAGAAAATCAAACCAAAATCTTACAAGTTAAAAGAACTTGCTATAATATGATACTCTTCGAAGCATATTATAATATATCCTCTACGGCAGAAGAAATAGAACTCAAGAATCAAAGGAGCAAGTTTTTCATGTTATTATGATAATTATCAATCTATCATCATCTAAGCACCATGAACCATCATAATGCAATGAAAAGATCATACTTGGTGGCATACGTGCCGGTTCTGGAGCAATGCGAAAATTCTTATAATTTTTAAGAATTTCACATATTTCAGCTGGTCGTAGCCACCGGTGCTGTGCTTCCATGAGTATCTGCTCAATATCTGCAGCAAGCAAGATCCAGAGTTCATTCGAATCTCAGTATATAACTTAGTAATCAAGTAATAACCACCAAATTACTCAAATCATCACATCAACTTCATAACGAAAAAGTATTCCTAATGTCAAGGTAATACACAGTTTTCTATAAAAAAAATTCAACACAGTTTGACCCAAGTCCCTTTCTTTTCACAAAAATTACTACCTTTTTTGCTTAAAGATTTTTTTTCTTGGCATAAAAGGACTCGAATTAAGCTTTTCTTCTATCTGTCAAATCAAATCTTACAAAAAGAGAAATGAAATTAACACCCACCTCATAAACAAAAAATAAGCAAAAGGGGACAAACTGAACAGTAAATTCCAGTAAATTAAACCCAAAAAAAATAGGAAAAAAAGGGGCAAAATTCAACTTTCATTAGAAACCCAAATGACAAAAAGGACTAAAAAAAGATAGAAGAGTCAATTATATGCATACCCAGTTGATTAGTAAGACCATAGCGCCTAGTCTCTGCCATAATCTTTCTTTCTTTTTTTCCTTCAACTCTTTTTCTTAGTTCAAAATGCCTTCAAAAAAGTTCTATATAAGAGCTGAAGTTGGAGCCATTTAACGATCCGTTCAAACAAATAAACAAAAACGCGGTTTTTCGAGAAAAGAGAAAGTGGGTGGGTGATCAAAAGGAACGCACCCTTTCCTAGCTAAGTTTGATTTTTTTTTCTTAATGAAGAATTTTCAAATATAGAATATTTACAGTAATACATACATATACATATACTATAGAAAAGAGAAAGAGAGAGGAAATGGCCGAGGAAATGGATGGGTAAAAAAGGATTATCAGAGAGGAATCAACGCCAAAGACTTTCTTCAGCTCAGTTTTAGTCCACTTTTTGACGTGAGCTTCGGGAATCTTAAGAAAATAAAATAAAATATTCTTCTTACCCTTTTTTTTTTCTTTTTGTTTTTCACTTAACCTTATTTTAATTTTTTTACAGGTTTTTTTTAATGAAGTTCCCCAAATAATATATTAGCAAAATGATTTAATGAGAGTTGAAGGTAACATTACACTAACTTAGCATTAATTTTCGGTTATTTAATTGTCAATTAAATTTAGAGGTATGCATTAATAGAATATTTTATATTAAATAAATTTATCTCGTGTATTAAATAATTTATATTTAAAATTATCATTCTATTTTACTTGTTTAAAGTCTAGCTTGACCTAGCTCATTGATTTTACAAAAAAATTATTTTATTTTTTAAAATATTTTAAAAATTAAAAAATTAATTATATATTTTATTATTAAATATAAATAAAATTATTTTTATTAATTAAATAATAATTCAAATGACGAATCCAAATAAAAATATTTCTTTAAAATTCGATTCAAATCAAGCCGAATCCAACAAGCTAGACAAGTAATTATGACTTTAGACAAGATTAATTATTTTGATTTGATTTAAATTTAAAGTTTTTAGCAAAAACGAAAAAAATTATTTTTTTTAAGTATTTATATTTAATATTAATGTTCAATATATATTTGAGCACGAGCATAAAAATATATACAAGAATATATATAATCCTTCAAATATCAATTTGAATTCTAATAAGATTTTATTCGTCAAAGACTATTGAGTATTCGGTAGTTAAGCTTATCTAATAACTAAATATTCTTAATTTGTGTTTTTGATAATCAAGTAATAGGCCCTACAAATATAGAATGAGTTTGATCTCTTGGAAAACACTGGGTCAATGGGATACACTGTACTGTATACGTTTAACAATAAGCATGGAGGGCTTGAGTTTTGTGTTTATTGGGATGATGTTTTATGTTCTTTAATTTTTTTTTTTTTTGTTTATACAAATAGCTGTGATTGAATCATTTTATATATTATTTTTTATACATATAAGTTAATTTTATGTGAATCTCAACGCGAATGCCTCTGTTCAAAAAATCCAAACAACATTCTCTTAATAAATAAAAAAATTTTAAAAATTTTAAATATGTTTACCTCGTACTTGTATCTGATATTTATATCTAAGTTCAAGTTTTACAAATGCCCACCGAAGTTAACTTGGCACAGGGTTTGATGGGCTTCTGGAATTGTCTTGTTGGGATTCCCTTTGTTTGCTTACACCCTTGGGCCTTGGCCACGTTCATGATTTTGTTATTTAACTCCTCCTCTCCTCCCATCCCCCCCCCCCCCAACCTCCCATTTTGCTTCTATTGTTGATGAAATTAGGAAATGAAGTTTTTGCTTTTGATGTATTTCTCAAAATTTTTAGCTGTGTTTACCTTGCTGGCTTCTTAATAATGCAAAAGAATATTTTTTATTATATTAAATATAAATACTTTAAACACTACAAAAATTCATATATTACGAAGTCTACGATTTTCTTTTCTTCATGAAAAACTTCAAATGAATATTAATAATATAGTACCTTTTTTTCCTTTCTTGTATTGGACATCTTATTTTTACGTTAGCATTTCCCCTTTTGGTTTATGCATAAAAGGGTTAATTATTCAAATAGTCCTTATATTATATATTTTTTTAATTGAGTATTTGAAAAAATTTTGGCTCAAAAGTTATTTGTATTATGATTTCGTCAAATATATAAATACTCTATATAAATGTCATTAAATAAATGCTAACTAATATTTAATATTTAATTTGATTGTGATACGTGGCATTATAAAAATAATGATGTAACATTTTATTACGTGTCACGTCCTCGTTTATTCAATGAAATTAATACGAAGTACTAATATATTTAACATAATCATATTATAAGTAATTGTTTGAATTTTAGGTACTTAATTAGAAAAAAATATTATAGCACAAAGGCTATTTATGCATTTAATCCAAAAAAAAATACAAAATTCCAACCAATTTTGACGAACATAAAATCTCAACTCTCGAGCAAGCTGGCATTTTATAAGAAGCTGTACTAGGTTTGGTAAAGAATTGAATTTTCTGAAACCCTCTCTTGCAATGGCAATGGAAAATAAAAATAAAAGTAAAAATAAATAAAAATGAAAATACACCTATATATTTTATCTCCTTCAAAGTACAAAACATGCCAGACCACATGCATAAATATTTAATGTCGACCTACCAAAAGTTATTGTTCTTCATTGCAGAGTACAGATATTTTTGGGCACTATAATTGTTGTGCCCAAAGTCCTCATTTCTCGGCAGAGCTGTGATACCATGGCCAAAATATATATATGTATATATATATATATATATATATTTGTTTCAATTCATTGGATTTAAAGATATTATTTTATAATTTAAAATATATTAAAATATTAAAAAATTTATCATTATATTAATAATTATATTTTATAATTAAAATTAATTAATTTAATACGAATGAGACCTGCTGGACCAAACCAATAATCATCCTTTTAATTGACCTATTTCAAAGTTCTCAAACAAGTAATCCATTCTTTAATAGATCTACTTCTAAGTTCGCATGTAAAGATGGAAAAGAAAGACGTATTGGCTTTGATGCAAGGTTAAAAAAACGGATTAGAAGTTAAGTCAATAAAGTTTTCAATTATTAATCAAATCTATTTGATCAATTGAATCAATCGATTTAAATTAAAATAATTTTTAAATATTAAAATATAATAAATATAATTAATAATTAATAAAATATTTATTTTGATAAAATTATAATTTTAAATTTTATTATTTATAAAAATATTACTAAAAAAAATAAAAATCAAATTTTCTCAATTTGTTTTCAATTTCTTTTACAGGTCTATTCAAGCAGCACTTAGTTTCATGCATAAAACTGCATCAAATAAATCTATAATTCTCAATTCAACGAAAAGATGTAAATCCAATCCGAAATTTTCATCAATGTTTTGATGCATCGCATTACTTACTAGCTTTAGGAACAACGTTTGTGAATCTTGGCAATAAAAAGAAGTTGCGGAACCCAAGGCTAGGCACTTTCGGCGGTTTAAACCATGCTTTTGACTTTACCCTCCACTTGAAGAATAATAACTGCAAGATGCTAGAAAAAAATCTCCCACAATATATTCCAATAATTAAATTATAAAGTAATCGTTTTTTTTAATTTTTTTTTAATATCAAATTATGAGTAATCCAACTATTTTCTATTTTTTTGACAAAAAAAAAAAAGCTTTGATTCATTGCAAAATATTCAAAACGCATGAAGTTTTTGGAGAAAAAAATAAGTACCAATTACAAGTTTTAATTATTTACAATTTAAAATAATTAATATACCGTTTTTGATAAAAGTAAAGTATTAAATATAATTTCGTTCGGATAATGTTTTAACTAATGTTAGTCAATGTTCATAAATCGTAGACACCCTTAATCGAATCTGTATTTTTCTTTATGAAGTTAGAAGTAAAAATTACAATACTAATTAAGTATTACACATATAAAAATTATTAATTTAGTTAATTAAATAAATCAATTATCCAATAAATATATAACTAAATAAGTTTAACATAAAATTAAATTAAATTCGTTTATGATGAAAATTAGACTGGAATTCTGATTTGAAATCTTAGCAATAAATGAAATTGATTTATTTAAGTTCCTCGGTGATTTTCTCTTTGCTTTTTAGTTATTTTAATGCAATTTTGAGGATAATTAGATCATAAGAATTTTTATCAGTTTGTAACTTATCACTTTACTTCTTGAAGAGGGCTTAAGTGGATATAAAGCTTATCTTTATGTTGGCTTTAGCGTGAAATATTCTTAATAATAAGAACAGCTCTTTTGTCCTTTTTGTCTTTTGGGGGGGGGGGGGGGGGGGGTGGTGCCCCCCTCCCCCCCTTTCTTTAGGTTGATAGTTTGTTTAGGCCAAGTTCAAGGCAGAAATGCTTTATTCCACGGGTCGTGCAGTCGAGATGGCCGTCAACAAATAAAATATCGGTCAGAATTTGAATTTAATTTAGATAATTTATAAATTTAATATAAAAATATTATTCGAACTATAATTTTTTATTTAAATATTTTATAAAATTTATTTTTAATTTGATATCTATAACATAATTTCGTTAATAAATTTATTATTTCATCTTAATAACATTAATCAATGACGATATAAATTAATAAAATTATGATACATAATATTAATATCAATGATACGTAACATAATAATATTGATTGAAAAAGCTAATTTTTTATTTTTTAATGGTGTTCAAGGTGAAATTTTAAATTGATAGACGAATTATAATATAAATTTTAAACTAAAAATAAAAATTTATCAAATACGACAGTGAAAAAAAAATTATAATTCATAAGTTATTTTTTATTTAAATCTTATTTATATAATTATTTTTTTAAAAATAATATTTAATAAATTTAAAAATTAAATATTAATATTTAAAATTTATTTATCTCAAATTATTATATTACATTTTTATACGCATAAAAAAAACTGATTCAATTCGTCCTCAAAACCATTGAATATAATGAATTACGAATTTACTAATGATTCTACAGTTGCAATGATTCTAACAGTGGTGCCGCCGTTTGCTTTGCTAGGTAGTGCAAAAAATGACCCGTGAATTTCTTTCTGAGTTGAACTCTTTGTCCCGTTGTCCGCTGGCATCAAATAATAAACACATCATTTTTTCTTCGGCTTTTAGCTTCACGTGCAGAGCTTAACTCAAGACCAACCAGACAATTATCTCGTACCTTTTTTTTTTGTTTTTAAATATTCCTCACGACTTTCTTGGTTTCTCATGTTACCCTTCAAACATTCACTAAATTCTTAAATCTATCAATCTTTTAAACTATTTTTTATTTTTATTTTAAATCTTATTTATTTTTATGAAAAAAGCCATCGACTTAAAATAATAAAAAAATTATAAATATTAAAATTTAAAAATATTAAATATTATATTTTTTAAAATTTATATAAATTAATTAAATTAAATTCTAAATTTACCTTAATATTGACTTAGCATTTGCATGGGTTAAAAACTAAAAAATTGTGGATGCAAAATTTAGATTAGCATTTACTCCTATTTATTTTTTCCTTTGGGCCATAACTTTTTTTTTTTAATTTAAATGTGATTTTGGAATTGATTTACTAATTTTCTTTTCTGTTATGATTACTTATCTAATTTTTTTAGATAAATTAAAAAATGAGCGAAGATACTTGAAATTGAACCTAAATTTTTTTTGGATAAATTGAAAGATGAGCGAAGATACTTAAAATTAAATCCAAACTTATATATTAACTTTAGCACTCTTCTAACTACTAAACTAAAAGATTATTAGCAATAGCTTATATAACTTAAAATAGAGTTATCCACTAGAGATGTATAACACCATCATTTATAGCTCATAATATTTCAAGAGTTCATTTTTATAAGCAATAGTTGGTGTTTTTTTAATTTTACAAACAAGTTAAAAAAATTAAAATGTATTTTTTTGCTATAATTAGTTTTTTTTTTCAATATTTTTACTATATAAAAACATATACCATCCCTTTAAACTTCTTTGATAATGCATCAAATAATTTTTTAAAGATTAATTGGATAATTGTCAAATTATTAGATTCTAAATTTTTTTTTTCGTATTATGCTTTTGTCAACTATGTTTGAAATTATTTTATACATGGTAAGTAGATCCATGCACTCACGATGAACCATAATATAATACTTATTAATGAGTGAAATTATTTGCATTTATTTTTAAAATTTTAAAAATTTTAAGCTTATTTATTAATAAAATGAGTAAAATGATATCTATAATTCAATATTTTTCTGACTAATTTTAAATCAAATATAAACCCTAAAAGAATATAATTTGAGCCGATAAATAAAGAAAAACCCAGAATAAAAGCTATATTGAAGATTAAATCAATCACATCTCTACTTCTCTCTCCCATTAATTAGATCCGCTGATTTAAGTAAAAATAATTTAAATATTTAAATAAATAATTTAAAAATTAAATAAGTAATAGACATATTAAATAATTAACAATATATTTAATTTAATAATTCGATATTTAATATAAAATTAATAAATTTAAAATTTAAAAATTATCATTTATATAAAATTAAAAAAATTAAAAATAATATAAAACCGATATTTTATAAACTTAATACAATTTTTTTCCATTTTATTGGATTGAATTAATATTTATCAGTTAAATATTTTTATAAAAATCCGCTTTTAAGATGCCCACCCAACGAAGCAACCAAAAGGAAAAGTACAGAAGAGAAGGGCATTTACGTCAAAATGAAAGAAAGAAAGAGCAAGGGGAGAAGATTTGTCGTTGTCGTCGAAATCGTATATCACGAGCCTTATTTTTTTTTTTTTTTCTTCAGGCAAATTGCGCCACCCTTCTCCCTTCCTTCTCACAGATCAGATGTAGACTTCTAACGTTCATTTTGTTTTAATCACTTTCTTTTATAAATCAAATGCATATTTGAACTATTCTGATAATTTCTCAAGGAAAAAAAATTATTTTCTCTCGCTTATTTTTATTTTCTCTGCAATGGCGGCTAAATCGATCCAGGAGGTGAGATTTTGTTTTTGAATGCGTAGCTCTTGATTCTTTTCTGTTTCTGTTATGAAATTGGAGCTGCTTTTGGAAATGAAGCTTCTAATTTTGGATCAAGTGTCAAGTGTCAAGTTTCTTTTTTCTTTTTTTGAAAAAAATGGAGTGTTTGCTATATTTGCCGCTGGAGAAAATGTGGGGAAAAAAAATGAAGGAATTTTAACTTCAAATTTTCTTGCATTTTCTCCGTCTATTGAGAACCAAAGGGAAGTGCATTTCATTTTTTTTTCTCTCTCCTTTTTCCCCTCGTGGCGGTGGGATTTTTCTTATGAAGAATATGATTAAATGAAATTTCATGGCCTTTTTGATCCAGTCTTTATTCCATTGCTTTTTAATTAAAAAAAAAAAACTGAATTTCTTGTTTGGTAGCTGAGAAAATGTAGAATAAGGAAGATTTTTTCTCTTCAAGTTTCTTGCATTTTTCTCCGGTTTCTTGGCCAAATGGAATTGCTTTTGTTTTTTTTTTAATTATTATTATTAATTTTTTTTAAGCTTTGATGACTTAGATTTTCTTGCACTGCCTAGTTCCTATTTCTGATTCTAGTTATGTTGATTTCTTTTCTTTACAGTGAAAAAAAAAAAAAAGCTAGAAATTCTTCCTTTCTGCAAATTAACAAATTTGATCTTCTTTTTCCTTTAAATTCTTAATCATTTTATCCATTAATGAATCTGCAGATAGTTAGAAAATCAGCCTTGACTTAGACTGGAATTTCTAGATTATATCAGTCTTACATTTAACTTGAAACCCACTTGTGCCTTTAGTTAGCAAAAGAACCTAAAAGAGGGGAAAAAAAAAAAGGAAGACGAGATTTTTTTTTCTTCTTTATCGAAGTTTATTTCGCAAAGCTTTATTTTAACTCATAATTACTTGCAGGAAAAACCATTTTTATCAGGGATGGTGGATGGAAGCACCAACTTACCAGTCAACATCTCATGTTTTGAGTTGATTAACCCGAGCTTTGATGAGTCCATCCAGCAATGTTCTCTGGGTAAAGTATTTTCATGTTAGATAGATTATTATTCAATGTCCTCAGTTTGATAATGAATTCCTTTTATTGAAATTTCAGATGTCTTGCCTATTCTAATAGAGGAGACTTCCTTTCCAGTAAGAGAAAAATGCAGCTTAAACACTTCACATGTAAGCTCATTCCTAATTGTGCCTCAGTCTTTTTCTCCTCCACAATAAATCTGATCTTTGTTGCTTCAACTCTTCATTTTTCTTTAAGTACTCGTGTCCAACATCCTCATTTGACCCATATCTGGAAATGGGTATGGGGATGTGATCTTGCAAGGACCCCCAAATATGTAGAAATTTTGAAAAAATTGAACATACATATGTTCTACACTCACACCTAAGTCTAAGTAATATAGAATCCAATCCAATCGTCCAATCATCATGGTTTGAGGCAGAATTTTTATAAATTGGCTTGCTTAATTGAGTAATCTGAGATGCATTTAACCTATCATATCTTCTTTATAGCAGCTTGCAATGTTGTCAGGCTGTAATCCAGTACTAGATTTGAACTAAAGCAACAGGCATAAACCTGCAAAATGTTTTACATATTTATATCTCCAGATACATGCTTAAAACCTGTTTTCAGCTATGTAACCTTTTGATCATTAATATAAAAGGGTCCTTTTTGGTAAATTTGCTACTGCTTCAGTATGTCCCTAAGGGTCAGTTCAGCATTATCACTTGAAATCCACCTCTGTTTTCTTTAAATCAGATGAGTTCATTTCTAGAGGTGAAAATTCATTTAAATTGGAATTTGGATAAAGAAGTAAACAACCATCGATCCATTGAGGTGACCTCAAGATGGACCAGGTGTTAAGTTCTTCAAACCCAGTCATGTCCACCATGGAATTTAATGCTTAAATTTGAGTTCGTTTTCCTGTCTCATAATTTCCTTTTTGGCTTCTATTTTTGTTATAGTCTATATTCTATACTTTCTAAGCACTATTTATGATCCCAGTAATCTCTGTTTAAAATTTAGTTCAAACTTTTTATTCTTTCTTAAAAATAAATTACTTTAAATGAGTATTTGGAAACAAATTGAGTTGTTTTTTTTAACTTTGTCTTTGCTCCTATTTTATTTGCATTCCTTTTGTGCAGGGCCAGGATGTCTATAGCATTTCCGTGTTGCCTGAGGAAGGAAACATGAGTCCGAAATGTACACCACAGTTAACTTTTTTAAGCCTCCTAGAAGTTCCTTTTTCATCTAAAAAACAGATATGTTTGGATGCGCAATTGAGTTGCCAGAACTGCATTGATTTGAAAGTGGATAGCGAAGATGCCTATTCATCTTGCATTCTGGATATAAACATCGAGAAAGAGGCTCCTGATATATTTAAATCCAGTGATGAAACTATTGGAAGTTCAAAAAGCGATGGTGTAGTGACAGTAAGTTTGAACTACTTATCTATGTAAGTAGGTCATGTTCAGTGAAATGTGCATCGTACATACAGTTTGGGATGTAATCATCAAAGCGTTGCTGATTTTCCTTGAGTTTTGGTACATTGTCTCTGCTTCACTCTTGACTCTAATGTTAGATCTCCATGAATGACAGCATTTGCAGAAGGTGTTGCAGAGACAAGCAAGCTTAACTGTAGGTGAGAGTAAACTCAGCTTTGAATTTTAATGGGTTAATTGATCTAAAAACTTACTCTAAGAGGTCTGTAATATATTTCTATTACCTATAAATACTTTTTTTGGCAATAATTTCCATATGTTCCCCAAAATACATGGATTCATTTTCCATTCCCATGACCTAGGCATGACTGCATTCTTTCGCATAAGATATGGTTGGCAGTTTCTTTTAAACAAGAAACAAGAAAACATATAAAAGAATAGAATATTCTGCTAGTATCTGAGCTGTTATAAAGCACTTCAGGTTTATAATGTTTCATGCATATCATTTGATCTGGTGCGTAACTTGCACTTTTAACAAATTGAATGAGATTTGTAATTACTAGCGAAAAGCAAAGCTCTGATAGTACTCTGTTCGCATGGGTGCTATCAGAGTTGAAAGATATGGTAATCTTCTTGTGATGCCTACCCTTGGGCTTAAACATTCACCCTCAAGAAGGTTAAAGTTGACAAAAGAATTTCATTTGACATGTATAATTCCAGTGAACTGACAATTGAGAATAAATGAACCAAATAAGTCAGTGAATGGGTCTGTGATTGATGCTTGGCAACTATTTGGGAACTGTTACATCGAAGGGCTTTGAAGCATTCAAAGATTGAACACTATTTAATTATAGTTCCTGGTCAAGTAAACTTCAATCTTATATGTGCATTTTGTATTTGTTTTTGGAATTGTCTGCTACCTGTTCGCTGCAGTATTTTACGTATCGCATCTAGGAACTGTTTAGTTCCTTTCAGTTATGCATATTGCATGTTTGACTTCTTAATTTCATAGGCTACAAGTAACTCATGCCATGCATAATGTATTTTACAACTTAAATTGAGTTTTATTTCAACAGACAAATCATCGACTGAGAGGGTTCATGATGCACCAACGAACAGATGGAGGAGATATAAACGAGTTGCATCATTTGACTCAAGAAAAATAGTCTTTCTTTTCTCAATCTTGTAAGCTCTGCAATTCCTAGCATTTATATCGCTCTGACTTTATTTTTCTTAAAGTACCATTGTCTACCACTCGTATCTAACACATCTGGATATGGGTACGGAGATGTGATACATGGAAAAACTTGGAAAAAATTGAAAAACCTGACACTCAAACCTAAGTCTGAGTAACATAGCCTAGCAAATCAACAATTACTTTCAAACTACAAAATGTTCACTAATTGGTACTTTCTTTTAAGTAGTAAGGCAAAAAATTTCATTATCAAGTAGTAAGCTTGTGCTATTGCTAACTAAAACATAGTAATTGATAAGTATGTGACAGTGCCAACTAAGAATGTTATCAAAAATAGAAAGCATTGATATGGTAATTTATATGTATGTGATAGTTTGGTCAAAGCAGGGAGAATTTTCTTTAGTTAGTCTGATGAAACTTTATTAGTTAGGTTGTTTTGTCCATTAGTCTACCCTGGAAGTTGAACGTCTTATTAATTCGATCCTGTATTAAATAACTGCTGTAATCTGCATTTCTATTATTCTATAGGACTATCAATTTTTGTTCATATGCTTGTTTTGTTTTCTTATCGATTAAATCTTGAACAATATGCCAGTCAGTTGTCTAGTGTAATGGTCAAGGACTTGAATTCTCTAGTGCATGGCTCTAAACCATGAGAGCAAACCCTAAGAAACCTTGTTTTGAGCAATGATTTTTTCGTTTTTCCCCCTTCGAGCAGTAACATAGTAACGCTTGCTAGAACCTACCATGTCAAAGATTTTACCAAACACCATGCATCTAGTAACTAAAAGTATGATCCATCTTAAATTGATGAATGCACTCACCTTCTATGCTTTCCAATTTGATATCCACCACTGTTTTGAACTGTATGCATCCATGTTGCTCCAACTCTTTCATTTTTCTTAGGACATATGATCCTCCAACTAACATAGCTGTTCATTTCCATGTTGGATACATATCCGAGTCCAAATAACATAGCTATACATAGCCTATCCATCACATAAAGCAAAAATGTTATGCCACCTCCTGTAACCTGACAGACATATATATTGCTATATTTCTTGTTGGCTTGCCGGCATTAATGAGTGCACATGGTATTTGGAAGCAAATCATAATGTTTCCTAGTACTGACAGTGATTGGAGTTCCACCCTTTTTTTTTTTTTTTTTAATTTTCTTCTTCTCTTTGGATCATAGACTTATTGTTTTCTTGTTGGGTTCAGGTCAAGTGTAGGGACATTGATATTGATTTATCTGACGCTGAGAGTTAGACAAACTAATGAAGGGTTCAATCATGTTTCCTAAGTACACCTTCAAATTCATGCTTTGAACTTGTTTTTTCTTGAAATTTCTTGAGAAACTATTGTGTCTTTGAGAACAGCTGCTTTTAAGTGTAGTTTTTCAATGTCTATATACATATATATGTATATATAGTTTCCACTGTAAATATGAGTAGCGATTCAGCAATGCAGCATCTTTTTATCACTGCCAATATTGGGATAAAAAAAAATTTGTGATATAACTTTGTGCTGTGACACTGTAGCAATTGGCTAGTGATAGGAACTAGGGGCGATAATGGTTAAGTTCGGGATCGGTATTCCTGTTTTTTAAAACTTGAACTAAAGTCTAATTAAATTATACGCTTCGAAGTAATTAGGTATATCGGGTTTTTAAACTTAGAAGGGATTTTTCGAAAGTATCTAGCATTTTAAAAGACTTTTTTAAAAAATAAATTATTTATTTTTATTATAAAAATAAAAAAGATTAAAAATATAAATTGATTTAAAATTATTATATTTTTTTAATTTATGAATTGAAAATTAAGTCAATTTGAACGGAAATTGAATTTGGTTTGCTGTAAGGCCTGATCATGTTCCATCAATGTGGGGATGTTGGGCATGTTCTTAGTAGGGTTGAAAATGAACTGAACCTCCACGAATAGATTTTTATTTGCGGTCATTTGCTTGTGCCTAAGTCTGTCTGTATTCTATTTGTGTTCAATTACGGCTTTTAAAATAATATTTGAGTTTAATCAGTTTAAATAAAACGAATTTGTTTGCTATTATAAAACGAATTATGGACATGAACACAAATTGAACATTTCACCAAATGAACAATAAACAAACTTCGACAAACAAATAAAATAAGACAATAAAAAATAAATATATTAATAAATATATTGATAAATAAACGAAATATTGAATATATTTTTAATTTATTTTATTCAAATGACCGATAAACAAATTTCAACAAAAAAATAAAATTAATAAATATATTGATAAATAACTGAAATAATATTAAATATATTATTATTAATTAGATGTTATTCAAATGATAAATGATTTTTAAATAAGTTTTACATGATCTTTTAGACAATCTTATAAATAAATTGTAAACGAGCGTATTTATAAATATTTATTATTTCTATTAGAAAATAAAAATAATTTTTTGGGGTCAATTTTAAGGGTTAAGAGAAGGGATTCAAACTCTGTTTATCAAGCAAAGGGAACATGCGAAAACTATTAAGCCTAATGCTCGGATGCAAAAATAACATAATTTAAAAAACTAATTAAAAATAAAAATCAGTTTGATTAGAATAATTATGATTTTTTTCTCTTATGAACTAAAAATTAAATCAAATATACTTAATTATTATCTCAATCGAAATTAAACTAAATTCAATAAAATTCAAACTGAGTACTATAGTTTGAATTTTGTCCAATTATTTTGGTCAGCCTAATCAAGTATGTACCGAAGAGGCAACAGATGTCCAACCCTCGAAAAAAAAGACCAGATGTAAATGCAAGTTCTTACTCAGAACAATACTTCCACTTCCATATAAAATCGTATCTGTTGAAATTCTCATAAAATAATCAGTATAAGAATTAAAGATCTCAATATCAAAATCTCAATCGAAATGAACTCTATTAGTTACCACAATGCATGAGAGAATCAAAGAAACGAATAGTTCCATAAACTAGGAGGAAAAAATAACAATAAGAGGTATA
Organism: Adansonia rubrostipa; assembly: GCA_038381775.1. Taxonomy (NCBI): domain Eukaryota; kingdom Viridiplantae; phylum Streptophyta; class Magnoliopsida; order Malvales; family Malvaceae; genus Adansonia; species Adansonia rubrostipa. The sequence continues at coordinate 965,359 of JBBYHM010000008.1, read as the reverse complement.
AAAACAACTACATTAGGATCAGAAAGCATAAGACTAGATTCCTGAAATATTCAAAAATATTAGATTGTAAACTGAAGAGCAAAAAATGGATTTAATTTGTTTTGGAAAAATTCCCTTACCGTGTATTTGGTGCTTGAAAAAAAAAAAAAAAATACTTGAATGCTTCTTCTTGTTCTTCTTCTTTTTTTTCTTTTTTTTGGTCTTAACATGCACAACCACCTCCTTGCTGCTCTGCCTGGGATGAATTCACGGTGGGCTTCAAGTTCACATCGACCATGTCTTCCTGTTTTGTTGAAGAAAGAGTTTCCATCCCCGGTAAGGCTGCCGCGATCTTGCGGAATAAAGGCTGCAAGTTTCGCATTTACGATAGAAGCTCCACGTTAAGAAAGACAGAGTACAAGCATGCTAAGGAAGCTGATCAACTAGGAAGCACAGGCAAAGACACACAATACAAATATGATGTTAACATGAACACGGCAACATGAGAGTTATTTTAAAAAATTAAGATAAGGGTTCGGTAGGATATGGAAATAGAATTTTTTTTATATAATAATATATAATAAAAAAATTATAAAATTGGTACCTTTTAATTAAATATTAGCATGCATATAGCTTTTCAATTTTCTTAAAATTATTTTTGAATTAAAAAATAATGAAACTCAAAAACCCATTAAAACCAAAATTGCCCATTGTTATTTTCATAATTGGGAGAAAAATGCAAAAAAAAAAAAAAAAAAGCTTCATCGCATTTCTAATCATATTCAGCCGTGTCTTGACAATGCTTTAACTGTTACAACTTTATTTTTATATTTTTGACGTATCTTTGTGCGTCTAACAAGTATTTTGCATGTCGGAGATGTTTCTAATACTTAACACTCCTTGACAAAAGTGTTCGTGCTTCATAGCATGCAGTGATATGAATATATGAAAGAATTGGTAATATTTTGTTATAACTATCAAACAGTGTTTTATTTTTTTAATTTGTTTTATTTTCACCTTGATATTGAATCCTGCTTTTGCACTGGTTTCTATAAACATGACTCCAAATTCACGAGCTTTGTTATCTCCTTCCTCTATAGAAACCTGCCTGTTTAATCACCAAAGCGTTTAAATTGAAACAACATTAAGAGTTACTTGTCTGATATGGTTAAAAAGAGTAGTTAAGACTGTTAAAGAAATTCCCTATAGATTCAATCTAAGACCTAAATGACATATTATCAATTTGAACAAAGAAAAACATAGTTGTCGAAAAGCACTAAAAAATTAAGCAAGTCTACCCCTTTTTTTTTCAGTTGGAAAGCTAAGAAGGAATTCTGTAAATGAGATTTAAACTTTCTAAATTAATAACCTCAAGTTAAAGAAGCTCATCGAATTCCGGTAATATGGAAAAATCAACCTAAAGAAGTTAATTTTTTCAACTCATCACTAACCTTTTATCAACTAGATCAGTTTTGTTCCCAACAAGGACAATAATGACATCACTGCCTCGTTCTGTTCGTACCTCTTCAATCCACTTAGAAGTATTCAAAAATGATTGCCTATCTGCAAGGAAATAATCGGGGTTATTATATATGCAAATATAATGAGAATGGTTATCATGGGGGAGAGTTTTTTTTTTTGTACCAGCATTATCATGCTGTCAATTATAAACCTTCCCATTGTCGTCTCTCATCTAATCAAGCCAAAAAGGAGGGGAAAAAAAAAAAACTTGGGTAAGTTTATTTATACTCACTAGCTACATCATAGACAATTACTGCAACCGAAGAATCTCTGATATAACTTGGAATAAGACTCCTAAACCTTTCCTGCCCAGCAGTATCCCTGTGAAATTATAAGATAAAACTCAAATGGAGACAAGAACAATTGAAAATTTGAAGCGTACATGCATCCTGAAAACCAAGAAAATTAGATTAATAGGCATGTTATACTATATATATATATTTGAAGTTTCTATATATATATATATATATATATATGAAGTTACTAGAGTTTGATCTTTGGATACTGGAACTAAAAATCTAGTGCTCTACCAACAGACAACATCGTTGTTGGCCACGTTATACCATACTCAATCGCCAAACACACCACTAAGAAGTGGTCATCAGGGACTGACTATTGCAGGCTAAGTTGTTTTAAGAAATGTCAACCAAGCCAAGCATGATGACTTTGGCATTCATGGCTTTTGATAGTTTACTATAGGATGATAAAGTACACAAAAAAAATGAATTAGTTTCTATTTCTAAAAAGTTTTCCCATTTTCTAGCTGCATGAAGATAAAAATGATGGAGATTCAGCAAGCAAAAATTGTTTCTCGTCTTCTCATGTAATGACGATGCCCGCCACTTTGAAGGACCATCCCTGACAACAAATTATAACTGCCTTACAACAAAAGTAAGATCTTTTCGGAACTAATTTGTAGTCTAAAATTTAAGCAATCAACACCTTAATTTCAAAAGATATATGCTTGATTGTTTGTTCATTAAAAAATACAATAGCAATTGATCTAGAGCTGATGAAGAAAAAGTTTTAACATATTTATCCATGACCAGTATTGTTAAAAGATAGAGATAATAAAGGAAGAAACTATATTACCAAAGCTGCAAACGAACCGTTCGATCTTCAAGATACATTGTTTTTGACAAAAAATCAATTCCAATGGTGGCCTGCATTTATATAGCAATTAATCGTGAGCAAGATCTTCTTCCAGAAAGCCTAAATGTATTTAATGAAAGCAACACCCCTCAATTTCAGTATTCCTGGATCTGGTAGAAGTAAACTTCGAATTCAATTAATTAGAAATAATTATCGTACAGAAAAGAAATCTAAACTGATTATTTAAATAAAAAGAAAAAACTGCTTTAGGCTATTACGGAAAATTGATCACAGTTCTTGTAGTTATACGTTACAAATCAAGCATTTTTAAACTAAAATCATTTCGTTCGAGATCAACAACACAAGAATACACGATGTCAAATCCGTAATTAAGATTCCAATCCATATCTAACAGAGAGATCAATAACTCGAATACGGAAACTAAATCAAATTCAAACAATATAAGAAGCAGAGGAATCAGCGAAAAGGTCAAATGTTCATTGAATCAGCATAATCAATGAAAAATAACGTTGAATTTGTTAAAAGAATCAGAAGGAAAAAAAAAAAAACAATTTACCTGGTAAGTGGTGTCGAATTTATCGTACATGAAGCGCGTGATGATGCTGGTTTTGCCGACGGATTGATCGCCTAAGAATACCAGCTTGTATTTCGCCAGAGGTGACACCGTCGCCATTTTCCTTTTTACAATTTCTTCTCTCTATTTTTCGCTTGGAAACAGAGAATTTTGAGATCTGAATCTATAATGAAAAGAAAAATTCAAATTATTGTTAATATTATTACTTCAATGGAAATGGAAATGGAAATTTTCAAGAGAAAAACGAAAACGAAGGAGGCTTTGAGTTTAATCCGTTTTATATAGGGAGCACGAGAAACCGCCAATTATGACGACAACGGCTTAGTCAAAATCTCTGAACCGGTTCCTAACTTCTTTCCAATTTTACCCCTTCTTTTTCTTTTCTTGTTCGAGAAATTTAATTACAGGATTAATTAATTTTAATTTGTTTGGCAATTTGTCCTTTTTTTTTACTATTATTTATAGAATGATTTTAATTTTTATAATGTATTCATCTATAATATATATAATTATATATAATATTACAATTGACACACCTATTACGTGGGTGAAAATAAAAAATAATAATTTAAAATTTTGTTATTTTAAAAGGAACGGGTAGTTTTAAGAAGGGTGGATTGATTTTAAGAAGTTATTATTTTTTCAAAAAAATTATAAAAAATTTAAAAGATATTAATACCTTATATTATTATTTTATATTATAAATTTGTTTATTTTTTTATAATTTCATTAACTGAGTTGGTGTCGCTTAACCTGTGACCCCAAACTCAGTTACACACGTTATAATAGTATAGATAGATAATAATATATATAATGAAAATATTAATGAATTTTTTAAATTAACAAAAATAAACGTAATTATGAATTTTATATCTAAATCTTTATTTTAAATTGATTTGCATTTATTTTAATTTTAATAATAAGTAGTCATTACAATAAAATTTTTAGATTAATTTATTGAAAGTTATTTGTATCATATTATTATATTATATCTAAAATTATTAAATTAAAATTATAATAAGAAACGTTGCTTAGGTTTTATAAATTCTAGTGGCGCAAGGAAGAAGCTTCCAACAAAAGTGACGCGGAAATTCACGCAATATTTTCAGGCGAGTGAGAAGGAAATTAACATGGGAGTCTGCCTGCCTTTGTTTTCTTCCGACCTTTCATTTATTTAAGTTATAATCAATGTTTAATGTTTTGATGTCAAGCATTTCATCGCACCACCCTCCACTTTTTAAGCTTCAATTTTGAAGGCAATTACATCGTGAGTTGTACTTTGAATGTATCTCGGCGAAGTGAACCCTCATTGTCCTTGGAAACCGAAGCTTTTCATGGAATTTAAAAACGCTTTATAACGACTTATGAGATAATTCTGTTTCTTAAATTTTTGCTGTTTTAGTTTTTATAAATTAAAGTAGCATAAAATGCCAACCTGTTACTATCTTCGTGCTAGTGTCATGCCAAGCATGGATGGGCAAAGTGTTTCAATCCCATATCGGAAAGGAACAAGAAGGTCACGGATTAAATAATTGTGAGTCCTGACAATACGTGACAAGTAATATCAAAGTTAAATCTTGATAATTCGATTTTATATTATTCACCTTAGCAAAATAGGCAAGATGGATCAATCTTACGGCCAAGCACCCAGAAGAAGGGTTGGCAAACAGTTTCAATGACACCACGCAAAACGCCTTAAGGGAGGGCAAGCAAGATAGTTCACCATGATGATGAAGTCATGAAACCTGGTTAGAGAATGTCGCTCTAAGTATCTAAAAGAGTAGACATGATACTTCAATCCGACGACATCCACTAAGCTTGATTTTACGGGAAAAAAAATGTAATGACCGCACATGACACTAGCACATTTTGAAAAATCCCAACCTATTTTCCCATCAAAACTGAAAGGGCAGAAACTATTACCGTGGGGAAAGATTCATCAAGAGTGCATGCAAAGCGGAACAACTCAGGCAACATGTTACTCATACGAAAAATTTTCCATTAAAAATAAGTTGTTGGCAAAAAGAATAATAAAAAGATATGAATTCGAGGAATGCGCAGTGGCAGGGATCCAAACATTTCTTAGAAATGAAGCTATAATTTAAGGCAAAAAAGATTTTGCAGAATACATGCAACGAAGCTGCCTCCCAATGCATGCATGTGCAAACGAACACAACTTCGAGGATTCAAGTTTCTGCCACCCAAGGAACTTACCTTACCTTAAACTTATTTTCATTTTTCTTACCTTTCTTCGTTCCACCATTGCTTTACGGCTTTTTTAAAAAAGGACCCAACAATGGGCTTCTCTTTGTGATGTGCCCTTTGCTTTCAGAATGTTTGATCATGATCTATAAACTAAGAATCATGACCCTGACATTAACAACCTTATTGTCCTGCGGTCATACTTTCAGAAATATGCTTCACATTCAAGTTCAAGAAGTTTCCTGATCTAAGAAATTGACTCACTTCTATACAATTATGAAAATAAGACATGCTTAATAAACACGAAAATAGTATAATAGCACATCCACAAATAGAGTATGAAAAAACAAATATGACAGAACTACAAAATGACTTATTCAGTCAGAGAAAAGAGTATGAAAAGATATCTCACAATGTATCAGGTTGGAGTTTGAATTGGAAGAAGATTTTTAGTACGCTTTCCACCTAAAGGCAGAAAATGATGATACTGGAGAAGGACATCATAGACCAAATCCAGCTGGCTTCATACTCATCCAGCTGGCTTCATACTCAGCTTTATCATAAACTTATTAGCAGTAAGCATCCTGTAACATCAATGGTCAACCCGCCAATAGCCCAATAGCAATATAAGCCTTTCCATTTTTTACCACCTATGAAGAATGAGCACTCCGTGCAGGGCGTGTACCACTCTCAACACATATCCGACATGGTGGAATACATGTCAGACACCTAAGAACACGCCAAAAAAATAAAATAAAATCAGATGATTAAAACATGGTGTATTACATGCTCTGGTGACATCTATGGGAGTCCAAGTGCCGTGTATACTGGAGGAACAGACAAACGGGTATCCTACTGTTAATTACAAAAACGCTGACTGCATCTGCTGCTTCAAAATCTTATGCTCTGTCATTGTCAGAACCCTTGCTTGCACCTAAAGGTTGAGTCTGTTTGGCTTCCAGTTGTTTTGTCTCTCCAGCTGAATTACATGCTACAACTGTGTCTTTCTCTTGACTAGGTTCCCTCTTGTCTTCAAACAACTTCCCTGACTTCCCAATTGCGAGGATTAACTCAAGTTGTTTTTGCTGTTGCTCCTACAGAGTACAGCATGGATTTTTTAAGTTAAATTACTATTAATGGACGGCAAAGATATTCCCTACAATATACCATGAATTGGATTAATCATTAATCACATGGTGAGAATCCAAAAAATCCACAAGCATGTCTTTTATAGTGAGTACTAGTTCCTCATAATACTAGAGAAGACAATACCAAGGTTACTATTGGTACAAAAATTCTGGAACAACATGCATGCAATTCCGTTTTCTTAGCTCAGGATCACAGCTCATATACTTTCTATTGATTTTAGAGATACTTAAGGCTTTGCTAAATCCGAACAACACATCTCTTGAAGCTTTCAAAACCACACTAAAGATAGAAACATAGCTTTGACCAGTTTTTACTCTTTTCCCTCTAGATCAACACAGAGTGCAAAATTCTAACTGATCTCAAAACCATATTTAACATCCGTGAAGCCCCATTAGGGAACTATTTTATCAATCAAGCATCATATTCTTTAAGAGATTGGAAAATTAAAAGAATCCATCAAACCATGCTAATATGGTACCTGCATTGCCAGCAAAACTTTCTGAATTTCACCAAGCTCCCTTTCCAAGATGTCTTCTTGTGCTGCTAATGCTCTAGTAGCCTCAGAATTCTTTTGAGCCAAAGCTGCAGTCTTCATATGCAGTGAAAGTTATAAATATAAAAATCACAATAAGTTAGGAAATACAATTCGTTATCAACATTTACTCAGAGTAAGCAGCAAGGATGCATAAGACTTCATTATTATCACATCGGAGCCAGTGTATCAAGTCAAACGGTGGTTTACATAGAATAAAGATGACAATTAAATAGAACAGCGACGGCATATCTTGCCTTTATAAAATAGATGCACAATTGCACTCAAGAATACAAAAGGCTTTTGAACACACACAGAGACAAACCGGTCTTCTTGAATGACAAACCTTCCTTGAAGCCTTCAGTCTACAGCTGCAACTCTATTTTGAATGTATGAATTTATTCGCAGAAGTTAGAGATGCATGTTTCATACAACAACTTGTCCTACATCAGCACTCTAACCAATTGAACTTGTGTAACCAAAGTAACTATTTCCTTTTATATCTTCAGTTCCCTTGAATATACTTTTTTTTTTCGTTTCAAACAATATTCACCTTGACTGCGTTTATTTGCAAGCTAATATAACTGGAGCACTCTTCTTATATAAATTAATGTGGGATACGCCACTTTTCATATAACTGGAGCATTCAAGGCATATTCTAACATTGGAAAGTTACTTCATTGCCTGTTTACACAATCTTAGCTTTCTTTCCTTCTTCCTTTTAATATATCCTTTAGCAGTCACTACGATTATACCGGAATTCATTGGCTAGCAAGCAAGTTATTGAGAGTAAATACTAAACAGCAGCTTAACGAAAGTAAAATGGATATTAGATTGCTCCTCATATTAGCTTGGCAAACATTCATTCCCACTTGACTAATTCAGAGATTTAGTCTTATCCTATAACGAATAAAGCAACATTTCCGATTTTTTTCTATCTCTTCAACTCCTTTAGTTGTCTAACCAAAAAGTTAACATTGAGCAATAAGAATTATAACAAATGCTTGTACTCATTTATCATTACCTCGGCAATAGGCTGTTTCAAAGCCTTCCTTGTAATGCGAAAACGAATCCCCAACTTCTCAAGTTTCCTAGCCAAAGCTTGAACAATATTAACTGAACTCTGCACATCCTTCTCTAATTTCTCAATTCTCTCAAGCAAATTCAAATTTTTTCCTCCTTCTCCACCACCCTTCACCGTTTCCACACAAATCCTCCGCCACTGCCGCCTCCTAATCCAAGCCCCGATGGCAACCCCACCCACTAGTCCTAAAACCCCCCAGACCATAACCCTCCTCCAAATGCCACGCAAAATTACACCTTTCCATCCCGAAACAGCATATACAACTGAAACGACAGCCGAAGAAAAAATGCACAAAAATTCAGCGATTGAGAGAAAAGAATCTAAACTGAAATCATTAAAATTAGGGTTTTGTTCTGGTGAGGTGGCAATTGAAGAATCGGACTCGTAGGCTTTGAGAAAGGAATGGGAACAAGGGCGGAGGGTTTTGACATTGAGAACCGTTAGGTTCCGGAAATGCAAAACATGGGAATTCGAGGAGGTATATCGTAGATGGCGGGACGTGATTGGAGGAAATGAATTAGGGTTTGTGCGATAAGGGTTTAAGCGAGGGGGTGAAGGAGTTAAGAGGTTCCGAAGCGCCATTGACGTTGTCGTTTTAGGAGTTAAAAAGGTTTCCCTCAGGGGTTTAGGGATAGATTTGAATTGAAAAGGAAGACATTGTTAAGATTTTTTTTTTTTTTTTTTTTTTTTTTCAGTTGAGAGCGAAGACTGATGATGACGGCGATAAATTCGATGGCTTAGCGCGCGTAGGTCTATCCGTGCACACTTGCTCACAAAAGTTCAAGTGTGACTAAAGTGCGCCAGGAAGGAATATGTTACGTGAACCTTTTTTACTTGATATTTATAAACATAATAATTGGAATTTTCTTATTTACTTAGGATTTTAAATTTTGATTGAATATTTATTATTTTAAAATATTTAGATTTAAATTTAAATAATATATATATGATATTTGAATTTTTTAATAAGAATTTACACATCAAGATTTGAATATTTACATAAGCCATAAATTTTATATTTCATAAAAATATAAACGAACATCAAAATAGAATTTTTGATAATATTTATATAAATAAAATAAAATAAAATAATAAAAACAATTTAGAGATTTGATATTATCATATTCAAAATCAAAAGATGATTCAAATTTACAAGAGTTCCGCATTGTGAGTGATAGATTGGAAACAACCAACGAACCAAGTTAAGCTCATTGAAATCCTGGATCCTGATGCCAAGCCAAATTGTGACCTGGGGGCCGGGGCACCCTGTGGACTCGGAACACGCGGTCTTGATGCAATTCCGGCAGCTGTATCTTGCTCATCCTCGTTTTAGTACAGTGTTGTAACAGTATTTTTGTTTCGATCAAATTATGAATTTGGTCTTTTACATTATTCAAATTTGAGATTTAATTTTTTTATATAGTAATTTGTCATAATTTTTTTTTAAAAAAATTATCATAATTGAATTTTTATAATTTATAATTTGTAAATTGAGTACAATTGACAACAATGGAAAATGCCAGTAACTTCATCAACTACTTTAACATCACGACACATGTTTTCATGAGTATATTGAGATGTGTTTATTAATTAAATCAAAATCAAATTTGTTATTAGAACACTGCAGAAGCATAATCCATCACAAAATAGACTAAGATAAAACAACATCAAAAAATTACAACCAAACAAATTACAGACGGTTTGCATCTTGAAATTATATATTATTATTCTTTAATTTCAAACATAAAAAAAAAAACAAACAAATTGATTCTTAACCACACTAATTATTTTCTGATGCAGTGAGCAAGCAGCGACGACGGGTGCATGCTTTTGGTGTTATCATTGTAGCAAAAGATAGGCTGAACTATATGGAGACCAGTTTGAGATGAGAAGTTCCCCTTGCATCGTGTTGAAGCTAACGCATCTTGGGATCTTTTAACTTAATTAGTTTTTCTCATTAATGAATGAAACTTGGTAAATTCTTTCATTAGCTTAAGTAAGCTTGCTTAGCTCGTCCTCGACAAACTGGCATGCGATACAAGACACCAAGATGTGTGAGCGAACTTCTCGACCCAAAGGACACTTTCAGGTCTCAAGAACACTTCAGCCCAGCTTTGCTTCAATGAACCGCTCCATTGTCCCTTTGGATGGGTGGTCTGGGTTTTAAGCCTGATTTTTTTTTTTTTTTTCACAATTTTGAACTACAAAAGTAAAAGGATAGAAGGATAGAAAGCAAGAAAAAGGTGAAAATGGAAAGGAAAGAACTTAATGAACTTAAATCTCGAAAGCCCCTGCATGCCCTCTACTTGAGCCCATTTAAGTTCAGGGAACACTCCTTTCAATGGGTTATTCAATAAAAATAATATTTAAATTTAATTATAAAAAATAAAAATATTAATATAAAAATAATTTTTATATTTTAATTTTTTTAAACAGAGTAACAAGCTTGGTTTTCTAAAGCCTTGAGTAAAACATATAGAAAATATGCAAGCCACGAATCGACCAATGCATGAGTCTGTCCTTTACCTGTCACCTAGGTCGGAAGTGCATTTTTAAATACTAAAAAAAACTCTTAAACTATTTTTAAAGAAAATCTTTATATTTTTATTATAATATAAAATAAGATTTTATTCTTTGATTTATATTTAAATAAACTGTTATTTTTAATTAAAAATTAAAGGCTTACATGAATTTGAATTAAAAATTAAAAGATTATTTGGATAAAATTTAAAAAATTATCTAAATAAAATAATAAAATCTTGAATTTTTTATTATTTTAACGTTTTTTTCACACAAATGATACCAATCAATTTAATGAAACTAGAGCAAGTCATTTGGTCTTGCATGTTGGTTTTCTAGGGCAAGTCAAGAGCTTATGCTTAAAGATCCTATTCCTAATTTACTTGAAGAAGGTTTACATTTTATTGAGGACGACATTAATTAGATGTATTTAATGCATGTTATAAAATATAATTCTCTTGCCAAGGTGAATTGAAATCTTTATTATTTTTTATTTAATTTTCGTACATTAGGTATTTCAGGTCACATCAATGCTTAGTTGGTCGAAACTACAGCCTGGCAATTGGAAGGTTTTTTTTTCTTTGATCCTTATTTGTTTTCCAATAAGATTGTTATTTTCTATGCAAAATAATTAGAAAAATCACAAAAAAATATCATTGAGAATTCTTTCATAAAAAACCAACAAATTTATGCAAATATAATATGTATACGTGTGTGTATATATATATATATATATTCAGTATATCCATATTCAAACCCGAAAAGCTCTTTTCACCCACTTGTTTTAATTAAAATTTCAGAGAAATCAAGCTTCCAATGGAAAATATATATCTTAGAGAAAGCCAAAGCATGATTCTACCATATCACTGTCGTGGCTGTCATGGTTTGTTATGGTAAAAGAAGTGGTTGGTGCTACGAAAAAAGAAGGGATGGAAGAATGGTAATGCCACTGCTTCAACCTTAAAAAATTTTAATAACCCCATATGCAAATCCCTATGAAAATTCAGTCATACAAATCCATTTAGATCATTGAAGAAAAAATAGAACACACAAAGGCCAGATAAAAGATGACTGCTCGGACTCAATAATAAAGGCAAAATCCAACATTTAGCGCGATGTAGCTGAGTTTTTTTGCTAACAGGAGTCTGGAGAAGGCAAGGTTGGAACTAGAATAACAAATTCTCTCGTCGTTGTGATTTGCACAGTCATGGTTTCCGCTTTAATCAGGGATAATCATTGTGATTTAAACCCACATTCTCGTCTTTTCCCACTTAGATCACCCATAGGTGGGTATGGCTAATCCCTTTGACGATAGCCATGGTGAAAAAGAAAGGAGAAAAAGAAAGACAGGAGCTTGCAGGATAAAACATTTAGTAGTGTTTTCCTGGAGAAATCCTATGATGTTGGGTAGAACACTGCCTTTTTTTTTTTTTTTTTTTTTTTTCCAACTTTCAGAATGCAAGTGAGTTGCAGCTGGGTCACTTTGTCGTGTCCGCAGGTTCGCCTTGGACAGTAGTTATAACATGACAGATGTTGGCAAAAGATTCTGTAAAACAGTAGCACGATTAGTTTGATTTTGATTCTGGAAAAATTATGAACGGAATGATAGGGTGTGATACATGTAACCGAGAAAAAAAAACTTCCAATTGTCATGTGAAAATTTTGGCTAACTAAGCATTAAAATAGTTGACGTGATTTAGAATACCTCACGTTAAGAAAAAAGATTAAAAATACCTTTATTTGAGTATAAACATTTCAATCCATCCTTGTACGGGAAAAAGGCTCCGTATTTCTTGGTCTTAAATCTTGGAGGGCAAGCACATGGCAACAGGGACTCAAACATCTTAGCATGATACTCTTCGGCTGTCCTCTTTATAAACCATTCAACGTACCTATCCCGGTTACTATCAACTTTGTTGGCTTGCGATTTTAGTAAGATTCATTTACAATTTTTAGATTCGATAATTCATGAATTTACATCATCTTTATGTATTTTCACGTGTCATTAAATCATATTTAAATATTATATATTTTATATAAATTTTTATGTGTTATGTTACATAAAATTTGATATATTTATATTGTATTCATATTATTTTTTATATTATATCATATTTTATATTATTTTTAACTACTTTTTATATCATATTTATGTCTAATTATATCTGTTCAAATTAATGGATTTTTTTTCTCCCCTACACACATATAGTCTTGACAAATTCTTTCCTGACCCACCCCCACCAACCCTTTTCCTTTTGGTAGTTTGCATTTATTTGTAACGGGGGCTTTTATGTTTCGGACTTCATTACTAATAAATATGCATTTCGCAATGGAATTTTAGGTCTATCCTATCTAATTATCTTATAGAAAATTTGTGAAATTTTAAGATATTATAATCTCATTTGTTTCTATTGATGATGCGTAGAATAATAATCCAAAAACATAAAAATAAAAAAGTAAGAAACTTAAGGAATGATATAGTATTTTATGTTTGTGAGTAATAACAATGATTTATTTCGACAAGTTGTTAATTCATAAAAAATTTATACAAAGAATCTTTAAATAATTATATATTTTTTTCTTTATAGATAATAAAATATGGGGTATTTATAATTTTTTAAAAAAGAAACTCAAATATTTGGATTTATGTTTGCTCAATGTGTACCCTACCTTTTTTAAATGGTACACAATGCTAGCCTTATTTTTATAGTACTATTTAAGTTAAAACTTTGTTTTTAATATATTGATAATGAATTTTTTTTATTTTATAAATTAGCGAGGAAATCGTCACAAGTTCAAATTACAAAAAAAAAATTACCAAAATCTGAATGTATTTATCACCTATGTTATATGAATTGGATAATCGCCTAAATACTCGATTGCCACTTGGATGGTGGCCGCCGGGGACGAGGTTTTTTAAGTTCCGATTGAGAGTGGGATTTGTTAACTTCTCTTTTTTCTCTGTTGTTTTATATTAGTTCCGATTTAAACTGTCAAACAACGTAGCCCATTTGGTATTAATTCTTAACTGCCTGAAAGACAGATTTTTCGGATCAGAAACCAGATTCGGTTGTGTCGTGTCTGAACTCCAATCCAGTAAACAGGGAGGTGTTGGGTTGGCTCGGAACTCGGTGGGTAGTTGACAGGCTACCTTGTAGTTCGCCAAGATTTCGTCGCCATGGCCCAAGATTTAGAGAGTTGGGTTGAGTTCAAGAATAATATTGCAGCATTTGAGCTGAGAATTGATGTTGGGCTACAGTCTCAAACCTCAATACCCTGCCTAACATCTCCAATTCTACTTGGATAATGGATATCATCCACACTTAACCATAGCTACCTCGGTACATAATCAAGTTGAATAAGATCATGATCTATTTTATTATTAAAAAATATTTTATATTAATATTTACATATTATATATAGAGTAAGGCTCAATAAGTCAGTCTCAATTAACAAGATCTTTTTCCAAAGTCAAGCTCGTATGAGTTCGCTCTATTTATGCCTTGACCCTCACATAAATTTAACCTAAAAAAGCTTATATTTTACAATTTTTTTGGAAAGATGAAAGTAAAATACATTTTTGGTTTCTTATTGAATTTTCAATTCTTTTGTGGTTTCAAAATAAGCTTAATTCCTTCTTCAAACAATTTAAAGAATGTTTTTTCTTTTTTTTTTTTTATTAATATCAGGTTAGCTGCATTTAAAAATTTACTTTCAAAGTGTTTAAAAAATAATAAATCTTGAAATTCAGATTTAGATCGATTGCTTTATATAAATATCTTTAAAAAGTAGCATCCAACATATTTAGAATTTGAATATCAGCATTTGTAATATTTTTTCTATCCTCAAGATATAAATTTTTGTCTCAAGAAAAGATAGAACCCTAATGACATAAGCGTGGAACACTTATACAGTCGAGCTTGTCTTTCATGGTAATGGAATTATCTTACTCAGATTCAGATAAAATTTGGATACGAATATATATACGATATAAGTAAATTTAATTTTTTAAAATTTTTCACATATTTGAATAATTATATTTATACTCGTATTCAAATATATACAAAAAATTTATAACAAATATAAATACTTTAAAAAAAATTACAATTTGAAATAATAAAAAAAAAGTAGCCATACATGGTATCAGACAGTGCCTGAACCAAGTAGTCTTTGTCCTAATCCACATTTGGCTACTAATCCCTAATGGAATTAAAAAAAAAATTACAGTTACTTAGAATAATGAACTTACTAATCCCTAATGAACTTACAAGTCTTGAAGCAGACTGAAAAAAAAAATTAAAAACATCATTAAAGTTACTTAGAATAATTTGATTAATCTCCACGTTATGTTAAGTTAAAACTTAAAACTATTCAATTTGAAAGGAAGAGATTAATAATTTCTTTCTTTAATCTCCCCTTCTTTTCAACTTAAAACATTGCCAGTTAACTTCCACTAACCGACCACTTGTTAAGATTCTTCCAACTCTCGAGAAAGTTGAACATATTCTTATCCCATCCTCCTTCGAAGTCACCTCATTCACGCACCCAAAAAAAAAAAAAAAAAAAAAGGGTGATGGCACTTTTAATTAAATAAGTTCAAATTGGTTCTTAAATATATTATTTTAAGAACAATTTTTTAAATATATTTAATTTTTATTAAGTTAAATAAATGATTTTAATCAAAATTTCAAAATTTATTTATTAAAAAATTGATTCAAGTAAAGTATGTTCAGTTTGTTTATACCTATGAAAGAAATTATTTATAATTCATTTATAAAATCATTTAACAGATTATTTAAAACTCGTTCGAAGATTATTTACTGTTCAAATATAATATATTTACTGATGTTTATATATTTTAATACTATTTTATTTATTTATCAATATATTTATTATTATTTTTAAGCTTTATTTGTTTGTTTTAAATTCATTTATTGTTAACGAATATATTTTTAATTCTTTGCAAATACGTTTAATTTATATATTCATAAACATCTTCATTTAATATCTGTGAACAAGTTCATTTGATTTTAAATAAATTGATCTTCATTTAATATCCGTGAACAAGTTCATTTGATTTTAAACAAATTAAGTTCGATCATAATAGAATCAAGCTAGAATACTACTTTAAAAATTCTTGATGATTATAAATCGAACACAAGCAAACCCCAAAAAAAAAAAATCATCCATATAGCCAAATTGGTTAAACAAATTTTATACTATTCTGTTGTTAAACTACTTGATAGCTGAGTTTCTTTGCTTGTACTTTGTTTTAAAATAAATTCTTAAGTGTTCCATCAATTAACATTAATGCCGGTTATTCATTTCTCCTGATTAAACATATTATAAAATTGAGTAATGTATATTAGACTCAAAATAAAGTGTTAAAACTATTTATGATATTTATTTAGTAGTTAATATTTAAAGATAGTATACTTAGATAAGGGTAGATTACTTCGGTACGTTGATTCAAATTCAGTATACAAAAATCAATAGAAATAACCAAACACATTGATGATTAGCCTAACTGATAAAAATAGAAACTGAATTAATTCATTCGAACATTGACTATATTCAATTTTGACCAAGTTTTTTCAGTTTGCAGTATATATATATAGAGAGAGAGAGAGAGAGAGAGAGAGGAGTATTAGATCTATCCAATGGTTGGTTACCTACCCGTTTGAATTATTATTTATTAATTAAAAATATGTTTTAAAATTTAAATATAAAAATTAATATTTTAATATTATTATAAATAATAAAATATGTTTTCAAATCAGCTAAAGTCTAGCCCGACTTAGACTTAAATAAAGAAATGCAAAAAATTTAGGTTGCAGCATGATCGATCATGAAAAGTTTAGAGTGGAGTGGATTCTCACATCTCTCTCGATGCATCAAACACAGAATCAAGATCATACCAAAATGTTAGTATTTTATAAGTAGTTTTCACTCACTGAAATTTTAGAGGTGAGTCTCCTTACGTAACATTTATCTCTCAATACTTCCAATCATTTTTTTTATAATCAAAAAGGAAAAAAGAGAAAAAAATTGTTCTTTCAATCAATAGTTACTCTTATATCAATTATGAAGATTCACACCTAATTTGTAAGAGATTATTCGATTTGATCAAAAATTTTTTAAAAAAAATCACAAATATTATTTCATAGTTTTATTTAAAAAAAAAGCACAAAATAAATTCAAATCTTTATAAAAATACTATAAAAAATTTCCAAAATTTCTCAATGTGAAATTGCAAAATTGCACAAGGAATTTGCAATCAGATGTTACTTTCATCACAAAATTGATAAGCTTTAGGTTGCCAAATATAAGCCTCAATGCTATAACCATTTTCAAATGTAGTACATAAAAGCAAAATAGCTATTTTGGTTATTTCAACAAATTAGCATGCCATGTACACATTATAATGTTTAGATTTATTAAAATGAAATTAAA
>JBBYHM010000008.1:915591-930915 GCA_038381775.1 Adansonia rubrostipa | reverse complement strand
AGAGTTGCAATGAAAATGACAATGGGAGAAGTC
Organism: Adansonia rubrostipa; assembly: GCA_038381775.1. Lineage (NCBI taxonomy): Eukaryota > Viridiplantae > Streptophyta > Magnoliopsida > Malvales > Malvaceae > Adansonia > Adansonia rubrostipa. The sequence goes on along the minus strand of JBBYHM010000008.1, from coordinate 930,882 downwards.
ATTAAAAGGGTTCCACAATTTTAAGTACCATACAGTATTTAGCTAAGCTGTCTCCATTTTAGAATAAGAACGGAGATTAAAGTTAAGAGTTTAATTTAATTCAGTCGGTCGGTATAATTATATTTAAAATCTATTAACCTTTCTTTATTTTCAACCGTTTGCTCAAAAGAGGAATAACAGCAACAAATTGAACCCAAATAAACAAACGGTGAAAACATGAAGAGAAAAGGTTGACGGGGTTAGGGTTTCTTTTTATTTGTTAATTATAGATCCTTTTGTTTGATAAGAGAATGATTTAAAAAATATACATATATATATTTTTTGTATTTTTGAGCACTTGGTTTGCTGAAATAATTTGATTGATGAAACATAAATTTTGAACCAATAAAAAAATAATTAATTAATAAAATATCTTTTACTTTTTTAGAAGCGTTACACATTTTAGAAATATATTTCTTCTTAATGTAAAAGCATAAGCAAAATAAAAAAAATTCGATCCTTAGTGTATATAAAATTATTCTCTAAAAGTAAAAAGACAATAAAAATAATGAAATATCGATCCTTCAAAAGTAAGATCGATCATTTTTATATCTCAACTTTTTTAAAAAAGTAAATTTATTTTTTTAATTTCTAAAAACCATTCTTTACAAAAGAAGCCAACAAAAAATTTAGAGAAAAATATTTTTAAAGTAAAATTTAAATGAGAGATGAAGATTTAAAATATATAGTTTTTTAAAAACATTTTATTAAGATTAAGTTATTATATTATAAAGTAACATGTCCACTAAGCATATTGGAAAGCAATGTTATTAAATTTAATACAAAATTATTAACCAAGGAAAATCTTTGAATACCCATAACAATATTATTATAAAAAAGGAAAAAAAAAAAAAGCAAAGGGCTGAAATGGGTCAGTATGAGCAAATGCTTTGCAGAGCGCAAATCTCCATAACCATAATGGCAAAGCATTTGAATTGATGTTTCGACTTTTAAATTTCAACATGTTTTCACATACTTTGCAGTTGTAGACCCAATCTGTCAAAACAAAATTACCTTTTTCAAGCAGATAAATTCTAGATCCCCCACTAACGCCTCGGATGTAGGCATATCGGCTATACAATATAATAATATTAGCTGTACTGCCATTTCTATTATTATAAACAGTGCAATTTTTTTTTGGTTCGATGCCTCCATAAAGCCTCACACCTTCTTCAGTTTTCCTCATCCTTAACGCTCATTTTCTTTCCTTTCTTTATTTCGGGTAATGCTCTACAACGAGCTCTGCAAGACCTCCGACTTTCTTTCCCTCATATATCTATATTTTATAGTATATTGTATCTGAATATTTAGATTCATTGCGTGCAGAAGTATGGCTTCACCACCTTGGATTCTGTTGCTGGGTCTCTTGTTTATGGTCTGTGGAACAATGGGAGCTCCCCCTAGAAGGCCTGTAGATGTTCCATTCGGGAGAAACTATATACCCACTTGGGCTTTTGATCACATTAAATACTACAATGGAGGCTCAGATATTGAGCTCTACCTTGATAAATACACTGGTATGAATATAGTTATCAACTACCTTCAAGTCTTGAGTCTTGGATTCCCATCAAAGTATCAAATTTAGTGCTTCTATCCTCTATAATATTTTATATTATGTTCTCTTGTGAAAGGTACTGGTTTTCAGTCAAAAGGATCTTATTTGTTTGGACATTTTAGTATGCAAATAAAGCTAGTTCCTGGAGATTCTGCTGGAACTGTTACTGCCTTCTATGTGAGTAAATTGCAATGCAAATAAAGCATAATCTTTTTCAAACAATAAAATATTTAACTAAATACTCCTAGCCTAGATTATCGTTTTCCTCTGCTTGAGATTTGTTAATTGATTATCTTGCAGTTATCTTCTCAAAATTCAGAGCATGATGAGATAGATTTTGAGTTCCTGGGGAACAGGACAGGCCAGCCATACATTCTGCAGACTAATGTGTTCACTGGAGGAAAGGGTGACAGAGAACAGAGGATTTATCTTTGGTTTGACCCAACAAAAGCCTATCACTCCTACTCCGTACTCTGGAACTTGTATCAGATAGTGTGAGTGTCCTCTTTACCACTAGTATTTTTCTAACTGCCCAAATGTCCAAATGCTTTCAGTTTTGCCTTCTGTCTTTTAACAAGAATATAATAAGCATATGGTTAAATTCAAGATTAGTCGTTTCTGCATCTTCTATTAGCTTTTAATCTTCTGTCATGCATTTTAGGTAGCTGGAGTGCCGAAGTTGTTTTTATATTCAAATTCTAGGACCTGCAACAACTGTATTTTTTGGAGATTAGATTTTACCACCCAACTTTCAAAACCATCTAATGATATGCTTTAGCAATCTTTATTTTAGGGATTCATGTTTTTTTTTAATGATAAGATTGCTGAATCGTTTCATTAGTTACAAGGATTCAAATCTTCAAACTGAACCATAAATCCAACCATCCTTAACCACTTTTTTTAATGCATACTGAAATTTGGTGATTTTTCAGGTTTTCATCTTTCGTTAACATTAATTATCAGGGAGATTTCTGTCCTGAGTCGTCGAGTAGTTGGCTTACTTTTCTCACTTTTAATGGAAATTGATTGCTCCCGACAAAAATTGCAACTGGAATGCACTTTTTTTTTTTAAAATTCTTTGTTTAATCATAATTCTAAATTAGTATTTTAAAAATATGAACAGATTCTTTGTGGACGATGTACCAATAAGAGTGTTCAAGAACTGCAAAGATTTGGCGGTGAGATTCCCGTTCAACCAGCCAATGAAGATATACTCGAGCCTATGGAACGCGGATGACTGGGCGACCAGGGGTGGGCTGGAGAAGACCGACTGGTCCAAAGCTCCTTTCATAGCCGCGTACAAGAGCTTCCACATTGATGGGTGCGAGTCATCGGTGGAAGCCAAGTTCTGTGCCACCCAGGGCAAGCGGTGGTGGGACCAGAAGGAGTTCCAGGACCTTGATTCCTATCAATGGCGGAGGCTTGCCTGGGTCCGCAGCAAATTCACCATCTACAACTACTGCACTGACAGGGTTAGATACCCTACCATGTCTCCCGAGTGCAGCAGAGACAGGGACATTTAAATTTAATTAATCCCTCACCAAATCATAATATTCCCATATTGTCAGTACTATATATATAGATATAATATAATATCTATATATAACTGTATAAGATCGATCTTGTTGGGTTCGTTCTCATTCATTGCTGGGTGGCCTTCCGTATTGATATCAATTACTTTTTATATAATATTACTCCAAGCATTTGTTATCATGATCATTATAGTATTAAATTAAACCAATAATATTTTTGTGTTTATTGTGCATTGGATTATCAATAATCAGGGTAATACTATTTAATTTTTGTTCATGTTTTTATATTTAAATCTAAATAATTATATATTTAACGTTTTCGAAACAATAATTTTATCCATACTTTCCGTGATTTTTTCTTTTCTTTTCTTTTCACCACCCGAAACGTGTGGAGCTTCTGCAGGAAGCTCATAAACCGTGCGAATTTTCATACGCTTTCCATCGCTATACGACCAACATTTCTAAAACTCGTATATCTATAAGACGCTATAGGATTTAATAAAAGCTAAAGTAAATATAGGCGTACTTCTGACTAATACGAATACATTAGTATATATCTTTGAGTTTATTTCTTTTTTATTAATTACTTTTTGATGGTTGACGTATAATTTATATAGTAATTAAAGATATATTAGATGATTAAGTAGAATGATACTTTATCATTCAAAAGTTTATATTTTAACTAAATAGAAGTTTAATTATCATTTTAAATCATTAGAATATTTTATCTTGAATAAAATTTATATAAATAATATATTTTAATAATAATTAAATAATTATATTTATTTACTTAATTATTATATAGGCAACGTCAAGTTTAATATTATTAACACTTGTTAAAAAAACCTTTAAAAGTAATACCAATATTTATTTTTTTGCTCAAAGTAATTTAAATTTTTTAAATCCAAAATTATATATTTTGTATAAATTTATAAAAGTCTCAAAATTATTTTTTTATATATTTTAACCAAAAATGTTTACAATTAAAATGACTTATTTTATAATTCTAAACATATCATTTTAAAATTTTTTAATTCTTAATGATGCATTATTACCACAACACAAAATTCAGAAATCTCAAATTAACATGGTTTACATTTAATTATTAATTTCTAACATAACTTCTCCTTAAAGAAACATTTTTCAAATGATAAATCTATACATGCTTAAAAATTGTGTTATTCGTTAATTCCATAGGTTTGATGTGTATTGTATAGAAAACTTTTTTTTTAATTTAAATAGATTTAATTTAAGTTATTATATATTAATCAAAATATTTTTATTTAAATTTAATTATAAAATATTTAAATTAAATACAAAATAAAATTTTTAATAATTTTTAAATAATAATAATAATAATAATAATTTTTAATCAAATCTAAACTCAATTGAATTTTATTAACATAGACTCGATTTGACTAAATTCACCCGTAAAAGAGTACAGTCCGAATTCGAGTCGACCAATACACACACGATTTCTAGCGAAAAGCTGAGAACATACAGGGTCAATGGGCAGCGCTTGCGTTTTTTTTTAAAATGGACTTTAAGCATGGGATTGGACAAGAAGGTGAAACGACCAACGCAGCAGGATATGTTTTAGACGGACACTCAAAAGCAAGGCTAGACACCAGAGCCTGAGCAAGTAAAGCCTCAAGGATATGGCTAATTGCGTATTCACTCCTCCAACCCCAATTCGATTTCATTCCAACAGAAGAACTGGATTTCTTAGATGCTTCTCTGAATCAGCTGTCAAGTTTCATCTTCCGCCTGCAACCCGTCCTCGTTTAACTCCCAGAATCTTTTGTAACTACGATGATACCAATCAAAACAACCGGACACAATCCTCTGCAGTTCAGCTTTATCGTGATATTGAGAGGTACAAACATTATTATGTCCTTTCTGTTCTTCCACTCATCGATTCTTAATTTTACTTCTCCTCACGTCTTTTCTTCAGATTACTTACAGACAGTGTAAGGCAATCACAAGGTGCTTGGGGTGGTTCAAGTGATTGGAGCCAAGTCGAGGTTTTTATCTGATTTTAATATTCTTTTTCTTTGTCAAATTATGCATTTGTGATTTATTGTTTCTACTTTTCTAAGTTTTGATTTGGGTATCATGTTTTTATTGATCACAGAACACCGAGGAAACACAAAAAGCAGTCAATTCTTTTTTCTTTTTTTTAATGCTTTTAATAAATTAGCTTTCTCGCCTTATTTGCTTGCTTAATCAATGATACTAGTTTGATGCATCCAGGGAGCATGGGTTCTCAAACCGAAAGGCTCAAAGCCCAAATCAGTTGTTCATTTTGTTGGTGGTATATTTGTTGGAGCCGCTCCTCAGCTTACCTATCGTTGGTTTCTGGAGCGCCTTTCAGAAAAGTAAGTGTTTTGCATTGGTATTCAGTAGCCTTCTTACCAAATATTTGACATTGCTGGTGTGGTAGTAACATAGAAGATTCTTTTTTTTTCCTTCTAAGTAAATTTATATGTATTTCTTTACTTGTATTGTATGTAATCTATTTTAAAATCTTTTCGATACATCCGTTTTAGCACTCAGTTTATTGTTCAAGCTGTCTTTGATCTGCATTTTGACCTAAACTGCAATTTAGTCTGACTGAGGCTGGAGCCTAATAAGATTATCTTACTGAGAAATAAAGGAATTCACTATTTGACCTTTTTTGTAATCAAGGGGCGTTTTAGTGATCGCAACACCATATGCTAGTGGGTTTGATTACTTCTTCATCGCTGATGAAGTCCAGTTCAAATTTGACAGATGTTTACGGTTTCTACAAGAAACAGTGAGTTCTTAATATACTCTTCAAAATAAGTATTCTTCCATTTGAAGTCCCTCCCCCACCCTCTTCCGAATTCATTTATGAAAGAAATTGAAAATGTGACTTTGAGCTAATTGTACAGGTGCATGATCTTCCTACGTTTGGTATTGGCCATTCTTTGGGTTCTGTCATCCACCTTTTGATTGGTATTACTATATTTTCTTGTATGATATTCATCCCAAGGATGTATATGTTTTTTTTTTCGGCAGCTGGTTATTAGATTAATGAATTCATCGTACAGGTTCAAGATATGCCGTGCAAAGAAGTGGTAATGTATTAATGGCGTTCAACAACAAGGTAGTTGAAGTTCTCATTATGCATGAGTTACTGAAAAATAACGCAAGATATGTGTGATTAAGGAAGTGTCTACATAGTCCCAAATCAAATTGATCTTGCATATCAAGTTGATATGGAAAAAAGTTAAAATTTGAACGACCTAGCAAAATATGAGTAAAAGACTCATCTTTCCCCTTTCTTTTACTGTCTCTACAATCTCAGCTGAAACTGATCACCTTTACTTTGCATATTTCTTGTTTCCCTTGAGGTTGAAACTGATCGGCATATCTCATGTTGACTTTTCTTATTTTAGTCTGCAATTTACAGCTTATATATCGTCGTAAGATAGCTACCATATAACTCCTTTTATGAATTGAAATGAGATTGATTTTATTATCTCGCAGGAAGCAAGTTTAGCTATCCCATTGTTCTCACCTGTTCTTGTGCCAATGGCCCAAAGCATTGGACCAATTCTATCACAAATTGCATCGTCGCCCACAATCCGCATGGGGGTAAAAACAAAACTAGATTTTTTTTTTTTTTCTTGTTTTACAGGCAATGGTGCAAATAATGTTTTCTGATGCACACAACTTACACTTACTTATTCAATCATAATCACTTCTTTTGACTTGTTGATTGACATCATATGTTTGTTATAATCAGGAGAAATTTTTTCCCTAATTATTTTTGCCCACATTATGATTAGGGGAATCTAAGACCTGTTAAATTCGTGATTTGTTGACTACACATAACTTTGGTTAAACATTATTTTATTTTGGGATGGCCCCTATCTTCCTTGTAATACTTTATTGTCACCATTTAGCTTTATTTTTTGTTATGACTCCTTTCTTTTGTTTTGATGCAACAAAAGCAACTTCAATTCGTCTCACACCCAACCTATGTGAATTCTCTGTTTCTAAAGGATGGCTGCTGTTAGGGTACCTTGCCTTTGGGATCTTGTCAAGCATTATATCTTAGGTTTTACTTTTTCTACTTCTGCCTCTGGACTCGATTTTGGTTCTACTTCCAGTTTTATCTAGTTACCAATTTTCACTTGTGGTCTTTAAGTCTCACATGTCCCTAGAAGCTATCATGAATTAGAGCATTATATTGATACCCTTGTTGGGGTTGGTTTCTTTGTAACCTAAAGTCTTTATTTGGTTAATGAAAATTTTGAGGGAGGAAAGTATCAAAGAAAATTTTAGAGGAAAGAAAATTAAAGGGAAGAAAATGTAATTTGTCATCTTGTTTGGATGACAGGGGCAGTATCAAGACAATGACATTTTATACATGTTGGTCAAGGTGTACAGAAAATATAAAGAAACAAATAAAAAAAATTATATTTTCAATTCTAAATTTTTAAAAATTCAAAATGTGGAAAAAATAAAAGAAATTCCAAGGCAACCTTGAATCTCCACATCATCTTGGCAATTTGCCATTTTTAGTGCCAACTACATGTTATTAACACGGATCTTGTAATTGTTCTTTTTTCCCCTTTTAAACTTCCTTGTTTCTTTTCGTTTCATCATTTATGTTTTTTGGGTTTTCAATTTTCTTCTTTCTTTCTCTTGAAAAGGCTTTGTATTATATATCAATACAAGGACACACACACACACACACACACACACATATCGCATGCCTGTGCTTGCTTTAAACCCATAGTCTAATCTCTCTCTAAATCTTCCTCCAAAATTCCTAATAGCCTCGAAACAAAAAATTTCAGAAGAAAAACAAAACAACGTTCTTTTGTAATAGAGTGCCCGAATGAAAGGCTCAAATCCCGAAATGCAAAACGATTTTTGCATTTTTGATTTGGTGACAATATTTTGCCTTTTGTGTCATTGAGAGAGCCAGCAGTAGCACCAAGAGAAATGATCTTGCGTATGGTGATGGCGGTGAGGGTGCCATTTTAGAAGTCCTTGCAGCTTCGTGGCCTTGTATATTATTTGATCTTTCGACAAAATGAGAAGGATTTTCACCTTTTGAGAGTTTATCAACCTTGGATTTGGGTTAGGATATATCTTCTTATTCTTGGTCATAGTGGAGCCAAGGGTGGGACAGAGATGAGTTGATTTTGGATCAGATGATGATGATTTTGAAGTGTGTAAGAAAGAATAGGAATCCACCACGAATGGTGGCAGTGAGAGACAGACAGAGCATGATGTAGAGAGAACATGTAGGAAATTAGAGAAAGAATGAAGTTAAAAGAAATGGAAGGAAAAAAGAAGAAGAATAGAGAAAGAAAGCAGAGTTTATGTAGTATCGTAGCCAATCATGCTATGCCACATCGTAGCTAGGCGCTAACATTTTGCCACTATAATTTTCATATTGGATGGTGCGGAATTGTTTGGTTTTGTTGCCATTTCATTTTTATATGTTTGTACATGTCATCACAAGATAGGCTTAGAGATCTGCATTTTATTGCAAATGTCAGCTAAATGGTTATATGGCAAACGAAGTGATAGTTAAGGTATCACATTGAGTACTTTTTTTTAGGTCAGATGCCAAATTTAACATTGGACTATACTAAAGTTCCCCTTACATGATTAACACTACTTAAAGGTGACTTTCTAATTACTTGCTATTTTCTTTCCAATTTTTAAGTATGATGGTTTGACACAAGAAGTGCATTTCAACTGTTTTTCCTTACAGCTGCGCAAGAGGAATGATTGTTGTGTGAAATTTGCGTTTTATGCTCTTCCATCTAGAAGCAGTACTTCATTTTGTTTTTCTCAAGCTTGAGTTTATTCATTGTATGTGGTTCTGTAATGAATGACTCATCCCATTTTTCACAAACTATTTGCAGGCTGAGATGACATTAAAGCAAATAGAGAGCCTCAGTCCTCCCATTATGAAGCAGGTTCTTCCGTTAGTTGAGCAACTTCCTCCCCTGTACATGGACTTAGTCAAGGGAAGAGAAGAGTTTTCTCCAAAACCAGAAGAAACACGACGACTTGTATGTAAAATCTCTATCTCTTTAGTACTAGGTCATTGCATTACACATTCTTGTTAGTTCTCTGTTTATCAGATCTTGTACCCTAGACAAAATTTACTTTGCTACTTGGCTGGTGCTTGGATCTCATGGTAGATAATTTTGAGCCATATCTAGACTTTGGCATTTGTCTAATTGATGTGTCCCCTTAATGAGGTGGTTTGTGAAGACAGAAGAGCCTCTCTTTGCAGACCAATACTCTAAAACTGGTCTATCCTCTCCCTCTCAGTATATGTTCTAAGCCCAAAAGAGCAAGAATGACGGTAACTATTTAAACTGGTTCAAGATTTGTTAGAACACCATGGGGAAAGCATTTGAGATTAATGCAATGCTGGGAGGGGGGATAGGAAAACACCCAAGTGTCAGCATCCCTGTTTGAAAAAAGAATCTTGCTTATTTATGTTACTCCTCTCCATTATTCCTGAAGTTTAAAGGCAATTTAGCAGGGAGGGGCAGAGTTGATCAGATGCTAATTCGGGTACTTCAGCCTGATGTCTTTGTAGAGGGACGCTGAGTTTCTAGTTATGTGAATCTAGAACACTGTTCTAGTAGTTTCAAATGGAACATGTTAAAAATTTGAAGATGTTGTACTTATTAATTGAATTGAAAGTACTGCAATGTCCTTTTGCACTGCAATTTTCCTCTGAGATAATCTCAGGCTAACTTTTATACTTCTGCTTTTTTATTCTTTACATATTTTCAGATAAAGTCGTACTATGGCATTTCAAGAAATCTTCTAATAAAGTTCAAAGATGATTCAATCGACGAAACTCCAAACTTGGCTCAGGTGCTAAGTTCAGAGTCAGCCATCAGCTCAATGCTGGACATGTCAATTCGATTGTTGCCGGGAGATCATGGGCTTCCTCTACAACAGGTATGCTTGTTACAAATTACTTTAGGATGCTTTTGCATGAATGAATGATATACTTGTGATCATTTTGAGGAAATTAAGGATAGTGTGCTTTTGATTAAGAACGATTCCACAAAGCAGTCTATGCTTGTAACTTCTTTTCTTGATGGAAATGGCCAGTAGTTTTCATAACGCATCTATATTACAGGCTCTACCGGATGTTCCACCTGCAATGGCAGATGCTGTAAATCGTGGAAGTGAGTTTTTGGCGAATCTGAGTGTAGGAACACCATGGGAGGCAGTTGCCAAAGAAGTCAGCAATACATTAGGTGTAGACTCAACTGTTCTTCGTGCAGAAATTTCGAAGGATGTAGACATTCTTGTGGACGTCATCACTTCCTGGATGGCTTCAAATTCAGGTGCAAAACTTTTAAGGCCCTAATGAGCAGGATAGATACCCAACAAAAATCAGTAAGGATAAATGAAATAGGTTAAATTATGAATTTAGTCTATGTACTATGTGAAAATGAATGTTGTATCTTGTACCTCTATTGTTTATAGAATTTTTTTTTTTTTGGTCACTGGAAAGTAGAATTTCATTAAAACAAAATCAGTCATACAAAACCAACATACACAGTCAGAATCAACCAAGAAACTTTTATCCTTCTTCACTGTGATTTCATCAAAATATGCAATAATTTCCCAGAATTCATGCTTAGTAGGCTACAATTATAATTGCTGGATGAGTTGTACATATATTATTTTACTTCAGTCTCGAAAGTTTCTTTTCACTTGCAGTGGAAAAAAAAATAGTAATTGTAATGTTATTTGGAGTTCATAAATGTGGTCGAATGTGAGATTAAATAAAAATAAAAATAAAATTTAAGAAGATTGTCATGCTTCATTTTGGCTCGTTCGGATGGTGATTCTGTGGGGCAAATTTCTTTTGGCACTTTTGTGTGGATGGTGATTCTTTCGGGAAAAGTTCTTTTGAAACTTGTGGTGGTGATCTTTGATAGAGAATGTTTTCCTTCAAGTGGTCTGTAAGAGGAGCTGGTGGTTCTTCTCGGGAAAGTTCTTTCCGAAATTTGTTTAGTTATTGGGGACGGGGGGGCTTCTTGTTGGAGTATTGGGGGCAGAAATAGTGTTGTTTGTTGCCGGATTTGATCTGTTGAATCTGCCTCATCTGCGTTTGCAATGATTTGTTGAAATGCCATTAAAGCATTTGATGATTGGTCTCCATTGTCTGCAGCTGCTTGGCTTCCAGTCCAACAATTAATTTGTACCACTCTATCATGACGTAAAAATAATTTGAGATTTTGCAAAAAATTTTATTTTTATAAAATAAAAAGATAATAATTTGAGTAAAAATGACTCTTATAACTCTACTTAGACGTAGCAAAAGTTGTAGTCTACAAATGAATATTATCTTTGATTTGAAGGATTATGTTGAAAAATCTGAAGTGACAGGATTTTTCTTTTCTTTCCTAAATTCCATAGAGATGTTAATGAATTTGGGGAAATTCATTTGACGTAAGAAAATTTTCATTTCAGTTATAAATAAAAATGCTGCCTTTATTTCCCTAGCTGTGAAACGTTCATAAGAATTAGATTCATGGCCCAGTAACATTCGGCTCCATTATCTTTTTGCAGATTTTAACGACTTAAACAAGTCCGCAAAAATAGTTAAATGCTAAGTCCCTGTGGCCTTACACTAATCATGCCAAACTCATTGTCCTGTAGGTGTTTTATATGATTGAACCAACCTCCTCCTTTCAGACGTCTTTTCATGAAAAACAATTGGTATTTCTGTCCCTCTGTTTGAAGCCATAAAACTCCCACATAATTTCCTCTGTTTCATCAATTTCAATTAGCTCAGACTTTAGCGCTACTCTTGACTAACTAAATCCTCGCATTTGGATATTCATCAATTCATTCTGCAGTTTGTCTAACTTCTGCCCGTAAGTTGCCAGATGAAATCTTACTGCACTTGATCAGTTGGACTCTAGTATCCTTGAATTTTTTTTTTTTTTTCAAAACCGATTTTTCATCCATCGCTTCTTGTATTCTCCAAGCTTGATCGATCACTTGGCCACATTCTAGCCAAAAACCAAAAGTGCTTTATTCTATTCCTGGGCTTGTTATGCAGATTGTCTTTAAGAACAATGTTAATTAGGCTATGATCAGAGAAAGATACACATAAAATTCTAAATTTGGCTGTTGCTGAAAGTCTGGTGCAATTTGTTATTCCCAAATGCTCTATCAAGTCAAAGTTTTACAGTCTCAGTGCCTCCCTTGCTTTCCACCAGGTGAAGGTTGAACCAATAAAAGCCTAATTCCACTAAATCACATGCTCCAGTATCGTCGCAAAACTATTCCATTAGTTTTTTCCCCGGCATGAGCTTACCAAAATTTCCTTCCCTTTTTTTTTTTTTTAATTTTAATTTTTGGTATATTATTAAGAATGATGTAGTAGCCTATTGATTGAAATTTCATAGTAGTTCTATGGATCTATCTCCTGTAAACTACATTCATATAGTGCTAATTCCCAAACTCAAAAGCTCTAATGCTATGAACAAATTTAGGCCAGTTAGTCTGTGCAATGTGATCTATAAAATAATTGCTAAAACACTAGCTAATAGGTTTGAAAGGGTCCTCCCTTTGTTATTTTTTACTCTTAAAGTGCTTTTACTACAAGCCATTTGATCACTGACAATTTTTTTTTTATTACATATGACTTACTTCATGCTTTAAAGTAGAGGTGAGGCGGCGTAGATGATTTCTTTTCACTGAAGCTTGATATGAGCAAAGCTTATGACAAGATTCAATGATATTTCTTGGAAGCAATGATGAGAAAATGGGTTTTCATTCATCTTGGGTGGATCGCATTATGAGTTGCGTAACCACAGTATCTTTCTGTCATCTTGAACAGACAACAAGAAGGATTCTTTCGACCTCAAAAGGGTGTGAGCTAAAGAGATCCTCAATCTCCATATCTTTTCCAATTTTTTGTGCCAAAGTCTTATCAACATTATTGCATCCTGCTCAAGAGAATTGTGTGTTAAGCTGGATTGCTGTTACCAGACATGGCTCAAAAATCTCACACTATTCTTTGCGGATAACAACATATTATTTCTCAAACCAACGCGAAGCAAAAGAGATAATCTGATCAAAGTACTTAATTGTTATGAAAAGGCTTGGTATCAACAAGTTAATTTCCAGAAAGTTTGCCAGTGCCGTTTTTTACAATGGTAACACCACTGAGGAGGTCCTTGACCAATTATCTTCTTCTCTCAAGATAAAGGTAGTAAAAAACCTTAAGAGAGATATTTTGGCCTTCCCCTAATGGTAGGAGGGAAAAAAGGACTACTTGCCAATATTACGGATCAAAATTGGCATAGAATTGAGGGTTGGAATGAAAAGCTGTTGTCATAAGTTGGGAAGGAAATTTTGATTAAGGCCGTGGCCTAATCCATAACTACTTTTGCTCTGAGTTTATTCAAGCTCCCTAAATCATTTTATGATGAAATTACTAATGTGATTATAAGATATTGCTGGAGACATGGTATAGATAAGAAAAACATTCGTCAGGCACAGTAGAGCAAATTATGACAACCAAAACCTCAAAGGGGGTTAGGCTTCATACACTTGAATTTCTTCAACCTAGCATGACTGGCTAAAGAGGGCTAGAGACTAATTAAACAAACCTATTCACTATGCTTTAGTGTATGGAAGGCAAATAAATTTCACATTATTCATTCATGGAAGCTAGGGGGAACAAACTCACCTTACACTTGGTGTAGCCTATGCGCAGGCAGGGAGATATTGAAAATTGGACTCGGATGGAGGGTAGGAAACAGTTATCCAATTAGAATCTGGCATGACACTTGGATTGCGCGGTCGTGGAGATTTGAAACGTACAGACCGTCCATTCTAGCACCAATAAAACCTAAGGTTGACACACCCATTAACCACGAGGAAGGTAAATGGAAGATGGAACTCACTAACCAAACCTACTGTAACGGCGATGTGGAAGCAACCATCAGAATTTCTTAGGTGGGTACAAAAGCGAGGACTTACTTATTTGGTAGTTCACTCGGGATGTTACATAATCAAATCTGGTTATAGAGCCCTTTTTTAAAAAAAAACTTTAAAAGCCATACTTGGGCTAGAACAACATGGAACAACAGGCCGATGAGTGCTTCAACTAGTGATAGGGGGAGCAATCAACTTTGGAAGTTGATTTGGAATGTCTTTGTTCCAAACAAAGCAAAGGTATTTACTTGGAGAGACTGCCAGAACATAATTCTTGTAATAGATAATCTTCGAAAAAGGAGGGTTGTAACGTCTTTGTTCCTAACAAAGTAACGTTGTTTACTTTGAGAGTTTGCCAGAACATAATTCTTGGAATAGATAATTTGTAAAAAATAAGGATCGTAACGGACGCCCCATGCCTCTTATGTGCCAAAATTCCAGAAACCACCTTAAGAAACCAGATTCCTTGCGATACTACCAAATAACCTTAACGGCGTGGAATTACACAAATATGGTCACAACGATGTAATGGCGGGTGATCGGTGTATACAGGGAGAATAACAAAATTACCTTTCAAAAAGTTTCTTATGATACTCTGGAACAATTGAATGCTAGAAATGAATTCATTCACGGAACACTTATAAATTTCGTAGGGCGATTGTTGACTAGTCAATCCTTATTAAAGGAGTTCTAGAAGGCCAATCAAATAACGGGCAGGTTGGTAGATAGACTTCCCGTTTACACTACTTGGAAGCCATCAATGGAAGGCACAGCGAAGGTAAACTTTAATGCAGCTAATTTTCATAGGATAACTTTGTTGGCACTAGGGTAGCAATACGTGATCACCAAAGGGGAAGTCTTTGCATTGCTAGGCCGATCATTCATCGTTGGGAGATATGGTGGAACAAATAAAAAAACTTGCCCTGACCTTCATATCTTTTAAATTGCAACATATCAAGGGAGCAGGCATATGTTAAATACTCGGCGAATGTTAGTGACTTTATAGCTTTGGTTGGAGGAATGCACAAGCTTTCCTGCTCCATTACTGCAACATTATAGTGGTCATTTGTAATGTTGGTTACTATTTTCTTTGAAATAAAATTATATATATATATAATTCATCTGAAAACACCTTGTCAAAAATAATGTTACAATTATCTTTAACCGACACTTGCGTGG
>JBBYHM010000008.1:877596-892830 GCA_038381775.1 Adansonia rubrostipa | reverse complement strand
GATAACATTCAAAGAAAAAGTTTCGAATTATTTAATGGATTCTAGGTATAAGAATAACACCTTATCAATAATTTAAGAAAAAAAAGTTGGAAGTATATATATGAATTTACTTGACAAAAATAGTCAATATTTCAATCCTCTCTCGTTCAATTTTTACACTGAATTTTTTTTGTTTACTATATATTATTCATAATTAATTAAAAATATGTGTTATTTTTTACTTATAAATGTAATTTTTATAAAAATTAAAAGTTTATGTGATTGACACTTTTTATGAATTTCAAATATGTATTTTGTATTATGATTGAATAGTGAGTTTAGATAATGTTTTAAAATATTTTAAAAATAATACTATTTTTAATATTTTATGACATTTTAAAAAAAATTAATTTTTATTCGAATGTTTTAAAATAGTTTAACCATTTAGTTTTATATGCATTGGTTGCAGGAGTATTCATGGATTAGCTTAGTCAAGAAATTTAAAAAAAAAAATCATTCTTCTTTATCCGGTGACTTAAACTCGAGTTTTTGATGTACAACAAAAAAAATAATAAATAAATTTTCTTACTTTCGGTTTTTTTCATATTTTTCAAAATGATTTCGAGGAAAATATTTTCCCTCTTATTTTGACTTTTTCTAAAAAATATATTTTCTCATACATTTTTTTATATAAAATAATAAATGGAAACCACTTTGTTTTCACCGAATTCTCTTAAATTTTTTAAAAACTTGCATATATGTAACACCATAACAAAATGAGTTAGATTCCATCGGTCACATTATTTATTACAAATCATAAGAAAATGAGTTATAGCTAACATAATTAATTAATTACCAAATTAGCTGTCATTGATGCACCTTGTGAATGAATTACGGCCAAAAAAAAAAAAGTGTCTGATTTCAGAAACTGGAACTGCGCATTGCCCAACCCTCCCTCGCCGTACTCTGTGCCTTGTTATTCTCTACTGTTGGAATATTTTTTTGCTTTGATTTGTCTGATTCTGCCATTCTTTTTTTTTTTTTTTACCTAAATAAATTAAACATGAGTTTACATTAAATATATTGTCATGCATAGATCTTTGCCAAATTATTAGTACATCATGTTTTAACATTTTATTGAAACAAATTATAAAAAATATATATAAATATTTAATAAAATATAATTTATATATCATAAATGCATCAAATTTAAAATTATTAAATATTTTGATCATAAGCCTAAGAAACAAAAATCAAACACCTGGCAGCAGCAGCATGTCCCCGAAGTCCAAACCCACGTACTTACTGTTCGAACAAATTCACCACCTGAACTGAACCGAACCGAACCGAACCGAACGGAACCCCTCACTAATCAACGGCCCATCTCCCTTCTGATCACACAGTTACAATACGAACGCAAACAGACTAATATTTCTCCCGCCCTAGCGCGCCCCCCCCCCCCCCCAAAACAGTTATTCTAAGGCTAACCGAACAATTGAAGCACGCTTTGTGCAATGGTGCTATGCGAGGCATGATTAATTATTAATTCCATTTGGACAAGCAAAACAACGGATAAAAAAAAAAAAAAGCAGTCTCAGACGAGCGCAGAGGAGAGGAGCCAAAAGCAAAGCCTACA
Source organism: Adansonia rubrostipa (assembly GCA_038381775.1). NCBI lineage: Eukaryota > Viridiplantae > Streptophyta > Magnoliopsida > Malvales > Malvaceae > Adansonia > Adansonia rubrostipa. The sequence goes on along the minus strand of JBBYHM010000008.1, from coordinate 891,215 downwards.
GTAACCAAAGCTGAGACTTCTGTTGTTTTCTCTTCCTTTTCCTTGCAAGATCAGTAACACCATTGCATTGCAACAGAAGAAGGAAAGCTCTGGAGATGAAAATGATCGGAGAGAAAAGCGCTGAAGAAGGAGAAGGTGGAGCCACGGTTTTGGTGGGGGTCAAATTTGATGGGGAGAGCAAGGAATTGCTGACATGGGCCCTCGTCAAGGCGGCACAGCCCGGTGATCATATCATTGCGCTTCACATCCTTGATGCTGCCACTGGTATTCTTTTCCTTACAATTACATCCCATAATATTTCTCCTTTTTCTCTAACTGCTTTTCTTTTTAATGGCCTAATTTCTTGGGTCAAATTTTCGTTTCCAATTCCTCCAGAGAGCCCGGCGTCGATTCTGTCTGTCGTTAAGACATTTGATTATACGCTAGCAGTTTATGAAGGCTTCTGCAACCTAAAACAGGTAAATTAATAATCTACTTCTTTTACAAAGTTGTAGAAAATGACTGTTGAAAATTGTTTTTGGGGGAAATTATTCAGGTTGATTTGAAGCTAAAAGTGTGTAGAGGTTCATCGCCGAAGAAGATTCTGGTAAGGGAAGCCAAGTCTTTCAAAGCAGCTAAGCTAATTCTAGGCACTTCCAAGACCCATCACCCAATACAGTCATCAGCCTCCGTTGCAAAATTTTGCGCCAGAAAATTACACAAATGTTTCTCGGTTTATGCTGTTCAAAATGGCAAAATTGTGTTCCAAAGGGAAGCAATTCAGATTCAGGCAAACTTGAACCGATCCCAAGGTTGTGCTTCATGTTGTATTTATAGTTTTTGTTCTAATTTGTTCCTGTATCTAATTATCAGAAACTTTCCGTTTCTCATAGTGAATTCTGCTTATTTGTTTGTATATTTATTCTCTACGACATTTGGTCGAACAGACAGTGATTCACAGGATAAGAGCCTTGTTCGCTTAGTGTCCTTTCGGAAGAGTACAAGAACGGGAAAGCTGAATTTAGAAAATGGAAGTTGTTCCTTTAAATCTGGTTTATTTTCGAGGCACAAATCGTTGAAGAAGAATTGTACAGCCTGTGGGTCAGCCTTGAAATTGCCAGACAATTCTAACGACCAATTGTGGGAAGATTTACCCGGAAATGGCAGTGTGGATAATCGGTTAGATTTGGTACCTGTCCACGCGAGTGAGGATAATTCCATTCTGGTTAGAAAGTTTCCAGGTTCAAGACCTGGTTGGTCTCTTCTCCGCTGGGTATTTTTACCTAAGCGGTATCACTTGGATAATTTTTCTCCAAAGAAATCTGAAGACCAATTGGTGTTAAAATTACCAAGCCAGCATTCTTCAGCTGTTGTTTATCCTGATCTAAGGCAAACCCATTCTGATCATAAAAAGAATCGTTCTTCTGAATTGGATGGAGAAAACGCTGCAATTGTGCCAGTTGTCTGTGAGGCTATCTGTCCTCTTTCGCCTTGCAATTTTCCTAAAGAGATACTATGTTTACCTGAGAAATCTTCATCTTCATGTAGATTGTTTAGTTACCAAGAGCTTTTGGAAGCGACCTCTAGCTTCATGCCAGGTTTATTCTTCATTACCAGTTTATGTAAAAAGTCTTTAGTTTGGCTTATTTTGGCTTTTCATCTTAATGATTCTTATTTTCTATTTTGCAGAGAATATGATTGGTAAAGGTGGTAGCAGTCATGTTTATAAAGGGTGCCTTCCTGATGGCAAGGAACTGGCAGTGAAAATTGTTAAGCCAACTGAGAATGCAGTCAAGGAGTTTGTTCAGGAAATTGAGATCATTATGAGTTTAAATCATAAAAATCTCATGTCCTTATTTGGGTTCTGTTTTGAGGAAAACAAGTTGCTCTTGGTTTATGATTTCCTGTCCAGGGGAAGTCTAGAGGAGAACCTTCATGGTAAGTAGTTGATCCATTTTACTACCTTTTATTTTATTAAACTGAATCTTTTCCTTCCTGGAGTTGGTTTTAATTTGCAATTTTCAATTTACTATATTCTCAAACCTAACTGGCTTCTCTTGTTGCAAGGTAATAAGAAGGATAGCAATGCATTTGGCTGGCCGGAGAGATATAAAGTGGCAGTGGGCCTTGCCGAAGCACTTGATTACCTACATAATGTTTGTGAACAACCTGTGATCCACAGAGATGTGAAATCTTCCAACATTCTTTTGTCCAATGATTTTGAGCCCCAGGTAGCAGGTTGAAACAATCAAGTTTGAAAATTATCTTTGGTTTTAAGCTTTCTTGGCTCATCACTAGTTGTTCTGCTTCTTCAGCTGTCAGATTTTGGACTTTCTAGTCAGGTCTCAAGTTCTGCATCTCATATGACTTGCACAGATGTTGCGGGAACCTTTGGGTATGTAGTCTGTTCTGAATTTTGCCAGTGTATCACTCACTTTAGGTAGACTTGGTAACACTTGTTTGTGGCAGTTACTTGGCTCCTGAATACTTCATGCATGGCAAAATAAGTGACAAAATTGATGTCTACGCATTTGGCATTGTCCTCCTAGAGCTTCTCTCTGGTAGAAAGCCCATTGACAATGATCGTCCGAAAGGTCAGGAGAGTCTTGTCATTTGGGTGAGTTCATATCCAAGTCTATTGGCTATGTGCCTTATATGTTGGAACATGCAATGAGGTGAATGGTTCTGGATATCTTCAACTAAATGAGAATATTTATGATCATAACATAATTTAGAAATTTGCTGATAAACAATGTATATATAATTCAGAAAGACAAGTATATTCAGTGTCTGTAATTCCCAATGTTTATACAAATGATAATTCGTGTACATCCCCAAATTCATTTCTGTTTCTCCTTTTCTCATAAACTGTCAAAAGTACAACGCTGTTTTAATCCAGTTATTTTGTGAGTCCATTTCTAACACTTGGTAATGCTGTGATATCCAGGCAAAGCCATTGGTAAACGACAGCAATATTTCCCAGTTGCTAGATCCACAACTAGGTATTGGCTACGAATTTCATCAGATAGAAAGGATGATTTTAGCTGCTACCCTGTGCATTAGACGTGCACCTATAATGCGGCCTCAAATTAGCCTTGTAAGCTCACTTTCAATTGACCTTTTTCTTTTCTTTTTTTGCTTGCTTTGTTATTATGTATATTTGGATCTATTTCTTTGCTTATCAATTTTTGTTTGACTACAGATCCTGAAGCTCCTACAGGGTGATCAAGAAGTAACAAATTGGGCACGGCAACAACTTAGGGCATCAGAAGAAGTTGATGTTGTTGATGACGAAATGTATCCTACTGATATCGAATCCCATCTTAACCTCGCATTACTTGACTTGGATGATGATTCACTTTCTGTGAGCAGCAATGAACAAAGTTTCCAAATAGAGGATTACTTGAAAGAAAGATGAAGCTGCTTATTAAGCTTTGCCTAGCCATCCCGAAGCACATGTGCTCTGTTTATCAGTTATGTGATTTTTCGGTTTTATCTCCATCTGTGCCTTGGGGGCAATCATCCATGCCATTTTCTTTCCCCTCTTTCTTTTTAGTGATGAGATTGGTCTTGGAACCCCTCACCTTGACGTAAGTTGTAGCCCATGATTCTATTTCTATATATGGGCTGGCTTTGTTACCAATCCCAGTTTTTTTTCCCCTTGAGGGAAATATATGCGTCAAATGTATAATCAAAACTTGCATACGAGTGTAAATAATCCGGTGTCCATACTTCATGTCTAAGGCCTGAAGAAGGTAATCTAATTTGGATATATAGCTGTTTGTTTTTGTTTGGTCTAATATAATTAGCTTGTTAACCTTTTGTTCTTTGTCCGAGTCTGTAATGAGTTTCAGCGCTTTGGATTCATTCAAAGATTTGATGTACGAACAGAAAAAGGTACTAAGCAGATGTAGATCGTTGCTTCCATGCATGGGCTTTTTCTGGGCCTTCTTAAGCTTTCAGTTTCTGTCTTCAATTAAGAAATTGTTTGATATTCCTCTAATTGTCTTTCATCGTCAAAATACTTGTTCGGGATTCCATCGGTTGGACTGCTTCATCAAAATACTAAGATTAATTATTATTATTATTATTATTATTATTATAAACCTTTATTGATTACTCTCTCATATGGTATGATAAAATTGCTTATTCTAGTAGAATGGTTTTTATGATCTCATAATTTGTGTATTTGTGCCATATTAATATACTTTACTATATCATAATCATATTCAAAATATTTTATATTTAAATAAATTTTGACATATTACAAATATGTATTATATAGATCATAATATATGTGTTCTTATTATGTTATATTTTAAATTATTTTATTTATGTTATATTCGCGTAATTTTATCTAATATTCTCCGATCATGCTTATTGCGTGAGATGCACAAGCAAATGGCAATGCATAGGGATGCTCGTGATCATTCTCCCTCCCTGAGAGTAGGTTCAGTGCCTTCTTCTATAACAGGCTTAAAAATAAAATGTTATGAGCCCTTTTGTTAATCTAGGGCGGCGTAAATTCCTTCCATGTGTTTTATTTTATTTTATTTTTATCTAAATTAAGTTTACAACATTTCAACTTATATTGTATTACCAAAGAATTAAAAACTAAAAGTTTATTGATTCATACGCTCCAGTCGTGTGAATGAAGTAACCAAAAAAAAAAAAAAAGCAAGTTAATACTAATAGAACTCTCTTTTATATGATAATGCTGGAAATATACATGCCATGTCATCTTAAACTTGTTCCTCATAATGCAAGAACTCATCTACTAACACTGGCCAAATGCTGGGTAGCTGTTTTAATAGTTGAACGAATATCGTCTTATTCAATGGGATACAACACATTGTTCAAATTGTTGTCCTCCGTGAAAGATGCCAACTAATATAAAATATCGTCATCATCTCAATCAGAAACTTCAGGAGCCTCGAAGAAAGAACCATTAGCATTATCTGTCAGTTGACCTTTTATCATTTGTAACGAATGCATCCTCTTCGGTGAAGATCTCCAACATTGATAAAATGTTATCATTTGATTCTTATACTTGAGAAACCTTAGCAAGTAGAGGAGCCTCCATCAATGTAGGAAGAACACTCTTAGCATCGGCAACCATCGGAACTTGATAAGCATTCACCGATTCAGGGGCCATTACTATCAATATCAGTAGTAACATTAGCAGTACAATCAGTATGAAGCACCAGAGGTAGGGTGTACAACCTACTTGACTCGACAGATGGCCAGCAGTGGGCTGCTCTAAGGACCATCATTGGCTGGCTTAGGCATACAAGAAAAATCTGCCAAGTAAGATTTATGGCAGCAAAATTGTTTACTGTATAGCCAACTATTTGAACCAAAATGCATATCTAATTCCTAGAGCTTCTAAAATTTGAAGGAAATGACATGCTCTTGTTTGTAAATTTAACAGAATATGTTTTCAAATTATAGAATGTATAAATTATAAGCTACTCAGTTGCCATGAGGAATCTTCTATTAATGTAAGATAGAGTTGGCATAAATTCAAACTATTTAACATTTCACCATCTTCTTGATGCCAAATGAGCCTTAGTAATTTGATGCGGAAAGTTCCATTCATACTCAAACTGCCAAAACTATTTCTTAATCTCTACTTTTTTTGTTATCTCGTCTTCTGCATCTGATAGGTCTTCAGAGTAGTTACGCTCATTAAATACTCAGGTCAAACGGATTCTTTAAACTTTAAAATAATTAATGGATCGATCCTGAAATAAATTTCAAAGTACAGCCCCATTTCTCTAGAAAGGAAAGGGTGTTCCATTCAAGTTTCTAGTCTACTTCATCGAGCACTTATTCTGCTTGATTTACATGTGCTAGTTATAAATGATGTTCCTATCTCTTGATTTGATGCATTGTTTTGTTGTAATCAACCTTCAAGGTTCAATTCTTGGATGTTTCATCAGAATTGCCTAATCGTGCATGTATTTACTTTTCTTTTGTTCAGGATTCTAGTTACCTCTATGATCCAAGCAATGAGACTGCAGAAGCATTTGTGCCGGCACAAATACTCTTAATACATTCCATGGGAGGTATCATAATTCTGCTGCTGCAATTGTATTTGTAATCTGGTGCTCTTTCTTCTTTGGCGGGCTTTCAATCACTACCAGTGCCGCCAGAGCAGTAAGCAATCTATTTATCCTAGCTAAGTTGTTAATGTTTTTGAAGTTTTACTAGATCAACCTTAGAGGACCAAGGTCAAAAACCATTGCAGAGGTGTAGAATTTTTATTACATATCAAAAGCTTACATAGTACTGAAAGCATGTCCGAGGAAAGTTATGTAAGACCGTAGCATGACGTTTCATAAACAGTTCTGAAGATCTCGAGTGATGGTTCGTGAACATAGGATCACTTCTCATTTTATCGGTATTCACTCATTTAGATTTCAATTATATAAAGTATCTATGAATTTTTCTTGGTTTGCAGGTGTCATATATTTAATACAGTCTCTGCTTCTACTAAGTTCAAATTTAGAGTAATTCCCAAGAAAAAGAATTCAATATTTTTGTTTTATTCAATTTTGCTTAGGTCGATTAATTTTTACTACTACTTCTACTGCTACTGACTACTGATCTTCAGCATGGCACCGTTCAGGGTGTATACTTTATCAAAAGATAAAGGAATTCATTTTTCATCCGTGTGGCAACAAGTGCACCCAAAGCGCTAGGTTCCATTAAAATTCAAATGCAGTATGAGTCTGTGCAGCAATATGCATTCTTCTTGGGCTGCCAGTCCCGAAAGTCAATGCGGTATTTCACGGCGAGGTGGCAAAAGAAATTTGAATCCAATAACTTGAGCTTAAACCCAAATTAAATCTGATTTGATTAAAATATCAATGGTCGAAACTAGCAAAAATCCGAATTAGAAATAGCTCAAACTCAAAAGAATCTAAATTCGAAAGAATCCAAACCCGAACCCGACTTGAACTCGAATTCGAATTTAATACTAAAAATAAATATGAAAAAATTATAATTATATAATTTTTAATAAATCAAAAACTTTAATTTTGAATTTTATTTTAATATTTTTTAATAATTTAATTAAATATTAAAACTTAATTTATATTTTAAATATGATTAAACTTGCTCATGAGTTGGGTCGGACCTCAACCTAAATTTTTTTAAAATTTCAAACCCAAGCCCTTATTTAATATGCCCAAACTTGCCTATTAAAGCTAAAATTACTATTTATCACATTAAAGAATATTTTTATTAATATTTAATATTTTTATAATTAGATTTAAATAAAATATATTAATTTAAAATTATAGTTCTGAGTCCGGTCGGGCTAATCTGATATAAAAATATGAGAACTTGAGCCCAGGCCCAATTGAGCCGGGTGGATAACCCGACCCTTAAACAGGTCTATATATGATAAAATATTAATTTATCAAAAAGTAAATCATATCATTAGCTTTGAAAACATCATCAACAAAGTATATTATCTATTTATCACTTTTTTTAATTTTATTAATTAAACTCATTAAATATTGAGAATTTGTGTATATTAGTAGTAAAATTTTAAATATTTCTTTGAATTTTATTATTATTATTATTATTATTATTATTATTATTATTTGTAATGGTAATTAGAATCTGATAATAGTCTAACAAAATAATAAGATAAATTAAAAAATATAAAAGTCATAACATATAATACTATATTAAAAATGAATTAACTATTAAATATTAATATCATATATAATTTAATTAAATATTAAAAATTTAATTTATATTTTATATGATTAAACTTGCTAATGGGTCAGGTCGAATTGCGACCTAAATTTTTTTAAAATCCCAAGTTGAGGCTCATTTAGCGTACCCAAACCTGCCTATTTAAGCTAGACGTACTGTTCATCACATTAAAAATTTTTTTTATTAATATTTATATATTTTATAATTAAATTTAAATAAAATACATATTATTTTAAATTTAAAATTATTGTTCCGACTAGGTCGAGCTAATCTAAGACAAAAACATGAGAACCTAAGCCAAGGCTCAATTGGGTCAGGTGGGTAACCCGACCCTTAAGCAGGTCTATAAATGATAAAATAATAATTTATTAAAAAGTAAATCATATCATAAGCTTTGAAAACATTATCGATAAAGTATATTATTAATTTATCATATTTTTTAATTTAATTAGTTAAACTCATTAACGATTGAGAGTTTATATATGTTAGTTGTAAAATTTTAAATACTTCTTTGAATATTTATCTTATTATTATTATTATTATTATTATTATTTCAAGTAAAGATCATTAAACTTTGATAATAATATAACAGAATAATAAAATAAACTAAAAATATGAAAGCTATAATAGATAATACCATATTAAAAATGAATTAAATATTAAATATTAAATATTAATATAATATATAATTTAATTAAATATTAAAAACTTAATTTATATTTTATATGTGATTAAACTTGCTTATAGGTTGGAGCGAGCTGCGGCCCAAATTTTTTATAACCCCAAGCCTACGCCCTTATTTAATATGCCTAGACCCAATTGTTAAAGCTAGAATTATTGTTCATCACATTAAACAATATTTTTTATTAATATTTATATATTTTATAATTAAATTCAAATAAAATATATGTTATTTTAATTTAAAAATCACTGTTTCAAGTCGGGTCAGGCTAGTCTGAAATAAAAATATGAGAACCCGAGCCCAGGTTCATTTGGGCCGAGTGGGTAACCCGATCCTTCGGCTCTATATATGATAAAATAATAAATTATTAAAAAGTAAATAATATCATGAGCTTTAAAAGTATTATCAATAAAGTATATCATCTATTTATAACTTTTTTTTTAAAAAATTTAACTAGTTAAACTCATTAAATATTGAGACTTTATACATGTTAGTAGTAAAATTTTAAATACTTCTTTGAATATTATTATTATTATTATTATTTTGAAGTAATGATAATTAGAGTTTGATAATAATATAACAAAGTAATAAGATAAATTAAAAAATATAAAAGCAATAATAGATAATACCATATTAAAAATGAAAAAATTATATGTTAGACTAGTAACTAAACCTGCCCATGGGCTAGACAACTTGTTCAACGCAATAGGCCTTGCACAATTAGACCCAAGTCTTAGATTTTAAGTTTCAAACATACTCGACCTGAAACAATTGTTTTTTTAAATAAAATAATATATTTTATTTAAATTTAATTATAAAATATGTAAATGTTAATATAAAAATAACTTTTTAATATTATGAATAATGATTTGTACTTAAATGGGTTGGCCAGGCCAAATTCAGCTCTGAGCTTAGAATTTAAAATTTTTTTGGGCCGCGGCTAGGCCTATAAAATCGAACTAAAATTTTTTCGGGCCGGATCGAGTCAAATTCAGGTCTATACTTAGAATTCAAATTTATGTAAAAGTAATTATATTTAACGTAAAATCAAAAATGATGTGAAATATACTTAAACCCGAACTCGAAGGGAGTCAAACTCGAATTGACCTGAATACGAATAAATTCGAACCCAAATTGGTCCAAACCCAAAAACTTTTAAATTTAAAATGATCTGTTCTAAACCCACCGGAACCTGCCCAATCGCCATCTCCAGCCATGACTTCCATGTATACAACTGGTTGCATTGGTGTCTATGCAGTTCCAATCTTTGCGAGAATTGTCACGGCAGAGAAGAACTTTGAAGTGCGCAATTTTACTTGAGCTGAGCCAGGAGACCAGTCAGCCTGCAGGTTTCCAGCCTTTCTGTAGATGTTTTGCACTTGTTCAGTCTTTCTTTTGCCTACCTACTACCCAATTATTTGGAACACTGTCAATTAAGCACCTGTAGCTTTGGGCTATGTTATTTGGATTTGAGTTAGTATGTGTTTGATACGGGTACGTTGAGTTTTCTATGTATTTAAAAAGTTTTTGGGCAGTTATATATTTATATCTATATTTGGATATGTGTCGGACACGGGAGGCTTTGGGTGAAGGTTTGTCTCTGGGAATGCTTTGGACTTTGGAGGGTGGTGGATACAAGGAAATTGTTCAAGGGACCTGCCAAATTTAGAGTGGAAAGGTTTAACATGACTTCAATGTGAATCACAAGTCATATATTTATGAATAGATCGAAATCCTTGCTTTTGCCTTGTGTATTTGTCATGTGTTCTATAGTTTCATCCATCATTTTGCATGGTCATCTTGATAACCAAATTTCAGATTGCATTGGACTGAATGATTCTTGCAGGTCAAGAATGTTAAAGTGCACCTATCAGAGAATGTGAATTCATGAACCAGAGCTACACGAAAACTGTTTTCTAGATATTTTACAAGCCTACGAATCACGTATCTTTCTGCTAGAAAGCAGACTTAAGGAACCACCTCCTCATCCACAAAACCCGGAAACGAACGAGGGAATTGCTGAACCTGTGATTTCAATTCTTCCATCCATCGGCTAAAGCTTGAATTTTTTGCTAAAACATCTTTAGAGACCTCCTTATTGTTAATCAATTTCCTTGCATAATTTTCAAACATATTAATCTTGTGCCACAACAGGTTTCGCTTTGTTACATCACTCTCACTTCTGACATTATCCAGCCACTCCCAGGCTTCTTCTACCTTGGCCCAAAAGCATGAATCTTGTGTCAAGCTGGCAAATTTGCTCCGCTTGTTTTCTTCCCGTTGGCCGTTCCTATCCTTCCACCATTTATCGAAAAGTTCGTACCTCTTTTCCCTTCCATGCTGAATGTAATGGCCACGAACATGGTGCATCCCTGTTCGGTAGTAGTCCGCAATGTCCAATGGTTCGACAAGAAGCTTATAGAACTGGGAAGCGTTTACCCACTTTCCCCTTCTGTCAAAATCATGAGGTAGCTTGTTGTTTTCCAACATGTGGATAACACTATTCCAGAACCAAGCAAGCTTATGGCGGTTCATGTTAACTCTGGCCTCCCTCCTTGAGCCCCCCTTAAGCTTGAAGGAATCATAATAACCCATTTGATCATCAGCTTCATCGCAACAGGCTTTGTACCACTCAATTTCAGCTCTAAATGGGACTATTTTGGACAATCTAATTGCTAGATTTGCGGCAGTCAGATTTGGATTGTGATCATTTTGACCCATTTGTAAGCAGTCCTTGGCCATCATTACAACTTCTTTCCTCAAGTTCGAGTTTTGTACGGAAAAGCAAAGGTCTTGAACTTGAACTGGCTCCTGTGAGTTTATTTTTATTGAAGCAAAAAGATTACAAATTAAGTTGTAATGTGAATTGACTTTGTCATAGATTTATAAAAGTACCTTTTCGGTTAGTTCTGAGGACTGCAATGCCAACGCTACTCCAGCTTCATGGCTAGAATCAGGTAGACCATCTTCATGAAAGCTTCTAGCCTTCAAAATCTGTTTAGAAACTTTCCCTAGATAATCTCCATACTTGAGATGATCCTCTATGCTACAACTTGGTGAACCCGTTGCCAGCATCAAATACATCATCCGAATTACAGATGCCGCACTGTTGACGCAAATGGCACCCTCTCGGCAGCAGAATACGTAGGTCCCGAAAGGCCAAAACAAACTCTTCAATGGATCTTCAGCACGCGCTAACAGTTCCAAGTCCTTTAAAACACATCGAAAAATAACATCTTTTAGATAGTCGGGTAGTTGAGAAGAAAGGCCATCAACTATGACGTGTGCAGAAGCCATGCAGCAGTGCCAGAAACGCAGCAGGGCTTGTATTGTAGAAATTTGGTTCACAATTTCAGCAAAGAGTAGCCTCGGCAAAATATCATGCTTGGAAACAACATGGCAAAAGTTTCCGCCCCATCGTTGGCGGAGAATCGATAGATGGAGGGCTTCGTTGCCGAGCAACGGAGAGCCAAATGTGATGCATAGAACCGACTTTGGAGAGGAAATGGACATGGACACGGACTGAAGATGACAGAGCAGCCATAGGGCTGAAAGGGAGGCTGTTGTTCCTCCTATGGAGTGACCTGTGATCACTATTGACTTCACTTTGCCTACGATTGCCGCTAACTGCATCGCCACTAATCAAATTAATTTTGCTGCTTCAATGCAACTTGAATCAAATAATTTTAAGAAAAAATAAATGGTTAAACCGCCAGAGATTAATACAAATTCTTGTGTGACTAAGCAAACGAGTAAAATAAATACTTAGCGAATGAAAATAAAGAAAGAAAAAATATTTAACATTATTTTCTTTTTTAATTTTACTTTTTCCATTATATTCGTATTTTTTTAATATTTTCTTTATTCAATTTGAAAAATACAAAGCCATAAATCAACTTCTATTATTTTGAAGTCATAGTCATGATTCTTTTTCTTAAGAAGTTGATAAGAGAATAATAAAGAACATTAAAAATATTTATAATTTTTTAATAAAAATATCCAAAGTTACGTAAAAAAATTTACTAAATATATATATATATATTTTTTATGACAATAAAAAATTATAAAAAATTAAAACAATAATAATAAAAAAAAGCCTACAAGTGTTCTCTATTGTCCAACCGGCTGGCCACATCAAACCAGCTAGGCCGCTTACTTCCCTCTCTCTTTCTCTATCCCTACCGGCCCCCTCCCCTCCCATTCTTTTTCTCTCTTTTTCTTTCTCTTTCCTCTATTCCTCCCCTCTCCTCCACCATTTCCTCATTCCGCCAGCCACCTCCTTGTTCAATCACTGTCCAGCTCATCCTCCCCTCGACTACCTCTCTCTTCCCCCTACTTTCAACCTTCAATTCTCACTCCTATCCGCTCCCTCATTTGATCTCTTTTCGTTTCAAATAATTTCAATAAAAATTCAATTTTACCTTTACATCAAAACAAAATAGGACGAAAAAAGTTCTTGGCTTTTCAAAAAATGCCCACTGAGTCCTTCGAGACTCAATTTTAATATATTTTCAAATAATTTCAACAAAAAGTCAATTTTAACTTTACAACAAAACAAAATAGGACGAAAAAAGTTCTTGGCTTTTCAAAAATGCCCACTGCATCCTTCGATGCTCAATTTTAATATACACTAGTGTTATGCTCCTAGGGTAGGAGGATTATATTTATTTTATAAATTTAATTATTATTAATAAAAAATTAATTATAAATTAAATTTTATTAATAAATATATATTTGAAATTAAATATAAATTTTAATTGATTTAAAGTTATAGAGTAAATTTATTACTCTAAATACATCATTTAAAAATAAAATAATTAATGATTTTTTTAAATTTTTAACTTTTTATTAAATAATATTTATTTATTTAAATTTGATATAGATTTTAAATAAACCCATAAGTCAAAGTATAGATTAATCATTTTAAATATATTATTTTAAAATAAAATAAAATTAATTATTAAAATAAATATTTTTAAACTTTTTTCTTGTCGGCTCAAGTATCAATCCTAAACTTATTTTTAAGTTAACATGTGGATTAATACTTTTAAATAAACTTCTAAAATTAAAATAAAAATAATTAATAAAATCAAATTTTATTTTATTTTTAGCAAATTTGGTATAAATTCTAAATTAATCTGTGAGTCAACGTGCGGACCAACCCTCTAAATATGTCATTCAAAAATAAAATAAAAATAATTAATAAGATAAAAATTTTAAATTTTTT
>JBBYHM010000008.1:862740-877496 GCA_038381775.1 Adansonia rubrostipa | reverse complement strand
TTTTCAAATTTATTTTTTAAATTTAATAATTTTATTAAAATATTTTTTAAATATTAAATAAAAATTTTTTGAATTTAGATAACCAATTTGACAGTGGAACAAGTTTAGTTTGCATACCTCTATGGGCCCAAAGCATCTTCTTTCATCCGATTTAAGATGAGGAAATCAAAGAAGTAGAAACGCAGACACGAAAGGCAGGGAGAGAGAATTAAAGGGGTGGAAATTGAAAAGCAATAGAAAAATTTAAACGTAGAAAGTCTATTTTCAACGCTTTGTCTTTCCAGCAAAGACGAATCTTCCCCCCCCCCCCCCGCTTTGATCTCTCTCTTTCGTCCTTGAGACAATTTAACATTATCCACCAGCTGTAGTCCAAAATGCATTCGCTGCCACTTTCATCTTTTTCCTTTTGCCCCCAACTGCAACACCCACTTGTAAATATTGTCCAACTTTTAACATCGATTTGTTTATGTAATTTAGATTCAGATAAATATTATTTATAAATTTATATTTAATATATATATTTTATATATTTAAATAATATCTTATATTTATATTTAAATATATTTCTGATATAAAATTTAATATATTCGATATATATCGTTCAAATGATTATTAAAGGATTAAGTATTTAATTTGAAATCATACTTATTATTATTTGAGTGAATTGGGATAAATCCTTTTATTTGAGTTTATTAAAAGTTCAACTTTTTTAAGTTGTAACAACTTTAAATGGTCAACTTTGAACATTGAGTTATGCATAGCATTTAGGTCCAACTGAGTATCGAGTATAATTTGTGTATGTTATTCGAGTTTAGGTGAGTATCGAATATGAGCTATGCATGTTATTGAGGTTTGAGTGAGCATCGAATGGTTTAATTCTAATTCACTCAAAATAGTCAGCTTTGAACGTTAAATAATAAATGTTATTTAGTTTCAAGTGAGTGTTAAATATAAGTATACGTATTCGATATATGTATATTAATTTTTTTCAAAAATTTTTATATATATTTAGAAAATCATATCTCATATTTCTGAACATATTTCAGATACAATGATCGTATACGAATATTTAAAAAAATAAAAAATTTGTGTAATATATAGCCACCAATAATATCCCCTCCCAAAACTTGAACCAAAAACAAAAAAAAAAAAAAAAAAGAAAAACAGCGTCAAAGAGACTGAAAAATCGTAGTGATTGTTATCATTGCAATCTTTTTGCACGCTAATGGAAGAAACGTTATTGTTTCTTTGATGGAAAACATTCTTTAACTTTAGAATGATGGTTTTTTTTTTTTTCATAATTAAGTAGCAGATATTCATTATCCAAAAGAAGCAATGCATTATCTTTAAATCAAGGAGTAGAATTCGAATTCTCTTCTACTGATTTTTTAAATTATAATTTAAATTAAATCAATTTAAAATTTCATGATCATTTTCACGAAACTTAATCCGTAAAAATCAAAACTCTCGAACTTATTATATTTAAGAGAAAAAGAGGCCTTAAAATTTATAGACGCAATTTCGAATCCTGAATTTTGTTGCCTCCACTTTTTATTTTCCTGAAGTATCTATATCAAATACATAATCTGATATAGGTATAAGAATATGATTGTCTAAAGATCTTTTGAATAAATAAATAAAAAACTTACAAAAAATTAAATGTACTTAGATCGAATACATATATGTATCTTATGTACACTTAAGTCCAAATAACAAAGCACAGGAATTTGATTCAATTTTATTTAATCGCCAATGTTACATGCAGCAAATGTTCTAAATACATGTTCTAAAGAGTAGAATTCGAATTCTCTTCTACTGCTTTTTTTAATTATAATTTAAATTAAATCAATTTAAAATTTCATGATCATTTTCACGAAAATTAATCCATAAAAATCAAAACTCTTGAACTTATTATATTTAAGAGAAAAAGAGGCCTTAAAACTTACAGATGCAACTTCAAATCCTAAACTCCGTTGCCTCAACTCTTCATTTTCTTAAAATATCCATATCCGATACATAACCGGATATAGGTACGATAAAATAACTTTCTAAAGATCTTCCAAATACATTAAATAAACTAACAAAAAATTCAATATACTCGCGTTGAATACATATCCGTATCTTAAATACACCTAAGTTCAAGTAACAAAGCATAGGAATTCGATTCAATTTTATTTAATTACTAATGTTACATGAAGCACATGTTCCAAAAACATTATTTGATTTTCATTGATCAACCTTGCAATTGTACGTTATGGTATGACAAACAAATTGAGCTTAAGATTACAAGGATTTCCAACTAACATATTCCTTCCTACAATCCAAAAGCCCCAGTATAACTTAAAAACACA
This sequence comes from Adansonia rubrostipa, assembly GCA_038381775.1. Taxonomy (NCBI): domain Eukaryota; kingdom Viridiplantae; phylum Streptophyta; class Magnoliopsida; order Malvales; family Malvaceae; genus Adansonia; species Adansonia rubrostipa. The sequence goes on along the minus strand of JBBYHM010000008.1, from coordinate 875,145 downwards.
AGAACATGTTATTTTTATTGTAACTTTTTACTTTGAGATTTGCTTTGATTTTATATATGAAAACAAAGCAAAACTTCCTTTTTCTAAGCAAGCAAACAAGAAAATGATGAGAAAATGGGCGGGTCACTTTATTATTTTGCCAGAATCCAAGCAAGTAGGAGCCAAGTTGAGTCTTGTTTTTTTCATCATCAAATCATATATCGCCAGAATCAATCAAAGTTCTCAATGAAATGGATGGTTTCAAAGAGGAACAAATTCAATGCCTGGTTGAGTGCTTGACTGTAACTCTGCGTATTGGCTTGTCTCATTGACATACATTGCATATAGGAGATAGTGACTTAATTTTCCTCATCGATGATGGACCATTTTTGAGGCAATGGTGGGTCCATTAACAACTTGGCTGATATTGCTTCATCTGCAGTGCCTTTTCTCTCTAGTCAACCTATCAAATATCAAATGAAGAAAAATACAACGGTTTTATTGGTACGATTAATTTTAGTATTTAAGGAATTCAAATGGAGGAAGAGATTTTAATGCATAAACCAAAGGAAAAAAAAAATGAAAATTTCTAGCTTTTGTATAGAACATCTGCAAATGGCAGCTACACCTTTAGTTCACGGTACGAAATACAGGATAAATATTATTTAAAGACAAAATAGAGAGTTAATGACTATTAAATATGAACTTTGGGGAGGATGAATTCGTTTTGCAAAAGATTTGATACCATTTGGTAGTTTTATAGGTTAATTTGGGGGTTTAGATTTGGCAGGGTTGAATATCACATGGGAAGATGTATGACATGCAAACAGTGAAAGACTATTTCCGGATTTCTCGTACGAAAATTTTCTTCGATCTGGGTACCTAATCGACGGATATGTACATTAAGTTAACGAAGTATAATCGAGATGCTTGCCCATCTAGCCACTTAGAGAGAAGTATTGTTGGTTGTAGCTGCTCCTTCGGTGAGTGGTATGCTGCTATTGCTGGGGGCTAATGCCACAGGACTTTGCGGCGTAGTTTGGAAGCCATATCCAAACATATTCATTGGCTGCAAGACAATAGTTGGGATGCTTAAAGTTGACTATTTCAATAAATTGTGAAACTTGAGAACAATAATGCGATGCAGGACATACCTGCGAGGCAGTTTGCATATGATGAAAGCCCAGAAAACATGCATATTGCTCGGAAAAGTTGGGATTTTGCATAAGATGTTGGTAATTAACTGGATTAACCTGTTGAGTTTGGCATTTTGTGGAATGGTTTGTTGAAGCAGCCATAGACATGGACTGATCAACAACTGGCATCCGGGAAAGGTGCAAAGGATTGTGAACGGAAGGCAATGCAGGTGGAGCCATCGCCATGCCCATGCAGGACATATAATGCTGGATTCCTGGAAACATCATTGGGGCCGCCATCCCACTTCCCATCCACATTACCTGAAACACCGAAGATCAGACTGTCAGCGGGACAAAATTATAGTAAATGGAAATATCGATTCAAGTGATTCTACTACCTGAAGCTGTAACTGAAGCGACTTCAAGTACTCGATCGCCTCATCTAGCATAGATGCTTTGTCTGTCTGCATCATCAAGACTAATTCGATTAGCTCGAAATATCATAACATTCTCTTATATATGATTACTTCAATATGATCTTTTCATTGCATTATCAATTTTTGTTTTTTCTTTTAAATGCATCACATTATAAAACTGTAAACGACCTTGTTGCAGTGAGGTATGAGCTCTTGCAAAGCTCGCATCTTCTCGTTGATCCTATCCCGCCGTCTCTGCAGGGATATTTCAAGCAATTTCATGAGAAAAATTAACAGAAACATTCAGATATATACATCAGAGTAAATTCTTTATAACTAAGCACAAAACTTAGGAGTTCAAAACTATCAAAGTATATGCTTTCCCCACCCTCTCTGATAGATTATGAACTTCAGCAGCTCGACTCCGGCGCCCAGATCGTTGGATTGGCTTATGTCCAGCGGCTGATTGCAGTTCAGCAGCCTGAAGAAGTACAAGACAATTAATGTTCATAACTTAATGATGTCTCAAATGTAAAAGGACTGTGAAATTGCAAGTTTCACCTCACTTTGGCACTCATAGTCTTCCCCATCTCTGCTCTTCCTTTTATGGCTACTGATGACTCCGGTTGATTGCTTGCATATTCTATCAAAACTACTTCCAGATCCATCACCTGAAGAAGAAGTAACAGTGGGATCGATCGTCTCGGTCTCAGTTTTCCCTTTCTCATTTTGAACAATTTCTTTTCGAGCATCGTCTTTTGAAGTCCCTGAAGATAAACCAGTAGTTGTAGTTCCAAATCCATTACTCGATCCTCGACTAAAGTCGAAATCATTTCGAACTTGATTGCTGCCACAATAGCTCGATCCAACGGTCATTCCCGAAAACTCGTTAACTTCTCTTTGCATCAAATTGCCACCACTACCCTTCTGAACCTTGCTTAACCCTTCCGAACTTTTATTCTGTTGGACTGAATCAAACTGAACTTTCGGAGGCGGCATGGGGTTACCACGAAATTGCGGAGCAGCAGAACTAACATTAAATTCCATCGAATTCTCAGTGATATTATCAACACTAGACTTGACAAACTGTTGTTGATGATGTTGGTCCAATTGTCTGTTGGACTTATTACCATCAACATCCATTTGATCATATGCTGGAAATTCTGACAAAAAATTGGAACAAAACTCTTTCTCAAAGGAATTTTCATTGGGGTATTGGATCCAAGACACTGTTTCAAGGTCATCATCATCATGAATTAGATTACTTGAATTTCCATATGATAAACTATTAGCAGTACCCCATCTGAATGTTGGTTGATCATTGGTCGGCACTTGTTGTTTCCTATGAGTTTGGCTGTTCAAAACTACCTGTCCATTTTCCCATAAAAGCTCAGCTAACTCATTGTCTTGGCTGCAAAAATTTGGCCAAACAAAATTAGATTAAATTTGAACAGACCCCAAAAGATAAATCTTTTTTTTTTTAAAGGCAAAGGTTAAAAAAAAAATAAAGATAGTAAGAAATTATGCAGACCCCAAGAGTTTTTTATGATTGGAGATTGGGAGATCAGGCTCAAAATTCCAATCAGGACTACAGTGGTTCATAGCTAAGCTGACTTGATGCCCTGCAAGCCAATAAAAAAAAAGACCCAAATTTTCATAACTGCAACAAATAAAGTAGTAACTGATTATGAATTTAATCAATTTAAATATATATATATATATATATATATATGCACATATACACACACTATTCCATGGAGTAAAAAGAGTAAAAAACAGAGGAATGAAGCTTAACTGAAAGTCTAATTAAAATATTCTATTTAATTCATAATTTATTTGGAAATGCTTTTCCAGCAACTGTTATTAGTATATAAAAAGAAAACAACAAATCTTTCTATAAAAGTTTAAAAACCCATGTTTGAAACTAAGAAAAAAACAGCGGCAAATTGCAAAAACATTCTTTTTCCCCCTTTTTTTTCTTTCAGTTTGAACAAAAGCTAACAAGCAAAGAGAATTGAGCAGCTAAAGAAAGAAAAGAAAAGAAAGAAACAAACCCAGAAATGAACTGAAATCAAAAGCAGTAACCGAGAGGGAAAAAACGTGCTGATTGGTTTCCAAGAAAAACTGAAGCTATTTGGGTTTTATTTAGAAAATGTGACTGAGAAAATTGAGAGAGAAAGAGAGAAGAAATAGACAGTGAAATGACAGAGTTTCAGAAGGGGAAAAAAAATCTGCTGCCTGTAAACACACCCATACAATTATTTTGTTACGGTTAGGCAGGATCAATGTCCACGTGGCGTATGATTAAGGGATTTCCAATATTTTGAAGTGGGACCAGATCAGATCAAACGCCAAAATCTATAGCTTGACGCCCATGGAGTTTGTGACCTGCAAAGGACAAAGATAAAATGCCACGTAGGCAAAGAAGAAATGTTTTTGATTGGGCAATGATGAGATTACAATGTTGTCGGATGTTAATGTTCTTGCTGACTTATCTTCACATTCACCAACAGCAATATATAGCAACGTAATCTTAAATACAGTCGACCGACCCGTTTGGCATGTTCGGAAATTGCAATAAAATTTTTATAAATTTGAATTAGTTTTGTTTAAATTATGATTTTAATATAAATTTATTTTAAAAATATATAAATAATATTAGTATAAAATAATTTTTAATAGTATTATTAATAATAAAATAGGTTTTTAAGTTGATTCGATTCAGATTAAGATAAAAAATTTTTATAAATTTAGATTATGATTCGATTTGATTTATGAATAGATCTAATTTTAAAATTTTAAGTTAATCAAATATCTATATTACTTTAATTAAATATTTTATTTTTTTGTATATTTAACTATTAAAATTATTTTATACAAAAAATAATTAAATATTTTTATTTTATTTAAAATTTAACATGCATGATATATATATATATATATATATATATGTGTATATGTATGCATGTGTGTGAATAAAGCATGAAGTACATTATTTGAGTTAGACAAATATAAGCAGTATAAAAAATTGTGAAAACAGGCAAAAGTTAAATTAATTTTATATTACTATAAGTAGATTTTTCTTTATATCTATATATATATATATATATTAAGGCTTATATTTGTTTAATTGGGTCGTATTTCATGCTCTAATCATGTATATCATGTGCATCAAATTTTAAATAAATTAAAAATGTTTAACCATTTGTTTGATTTTAAAAAATTTTCTATGGTTAAGTATATATAAAAAATTGATATGCTCAATTAAATAATATAAATATTTGATTGCTTCAAAACTTTATATGTATAAAAAGTGTGGTTATATTATTAAACCAAAATCAAATTTTGTTAAAATATTAATTGTATATGAAGTTATAAAAAAAGGTGTATCATGGTATGGACTCGAGTAATATGCTTTGTTTATGTTTTGTAAATCCTTTCTATTGACCGCTACCATAAACAACCTCGATAGTTTTTTTTTCTTATTTATAAAAGAAGCTGTAATTTGGGTATAGAAGAAGGGTTGTAAATATTAAGATTTTAATTTCTGACTTATTAACTATCAATGAAACACATGAAATATTTAAGTTAAATTCCGAGTCCGTTCTGATACTAACTTTAGCAAAAGAGTAACTGAAGCAACAAGATGGCACCAATAAGACGAAGAGCCTCAACAATCTTATCTAAGGTCCATGATCTAATTCCGCTTTATCATCTGTACACAAAGCCAATTCCCCTTCACATATCAAAAGACCATAACGTCCCACAAAGCTAAAAGGAAGAAGAAAAAAAGGAAGGGTTTCTAAGTGTAAAAGAGAGTGAAAGAGCAGCTATCATGGCCTCCACCGCATGCTTCTTCCACCACCATGCACTAACCACCGCAAGCAGATCATCATCATCGTTGTCATCAACGTCGTCATCACAGCGCCAAGTTGCGAACATGAAGCAAAGCCAGCTAGTGTGCAGGGCTCAGAAGAAGCAGACGGTCTAAGAGGATGATGATGACGGAACACTTGTCTCTCGTAGGTTGGCTCTCCCTCTGCCCATTGGTGCTGCAACTGTTGGCTCCAAAGTTCTCCTGCTGATGCAGCCTATGGTGAATCTGGTAACTCCCTTTTCTCTTCTCCTTTTATTGCTAAATTTTTGTTTAATAACATCAAAAATTAGTGTGCATTAACATATATGATGTTACTTCTTGTATTTGCCTTCTCTAACATGAGATTAAATTAAGATCATGCCTCTGATTTTGAGTTCTTTTACAAGTTGCAACTCTTCAAGAATCAACACTCTTCGAGAATCAAGCTATATTTTTTCGTTATTTTTTTTTTTTGGGAAAAAATTACTAACATATAATCTCTAGGGGATATGCATTGTTGCAAAAATCTGCATAACATAATATATTTTGAATTCTGTCGTCTTCCCCATTATCAGCAGCCATTTAGGCCTCATTCCCTCTATCTATGTTACTAAAACTTCATTTTTTTTAGTTTCCATGTGTCAAGACACAGATTTAGATACGAGTACGGGATTATAATCTTCTTAATATATGAAAAAATTTTTAAACATTGATAATACCCATGTTAGTCATATTCTTGTATTTGATACTCTCCCGAGTTTGGATAATATAGCCCTCTTTGAGGATAATGTTATTATGATCGACCGAGTGTTGGATTCTTCGTTTCATGAGATCCCGACAGTTATAACCAATAGCCATATGATCCAGATTCTTATTTTTAGTGACTAGGATTCAAAACTTGGCATCCTTAAATATAAAAAAATATAAATTTTCTGGGAAATGAAATAGGGAGAATTGATTTATAAAATCATAATTTTGGAAATAATGACTTAGAAATTGTGGTTTAATATTTGCAGCAAATGTTTTTGGTAAGCCAAAAACAAACACAGACTTCTTATCATACAATAGAGATGGGTTCAAGCTGTCAATACCATCAAAATGGAACCCAAGCAAAGAGGTTGAGAACGCAGGTCAGTCCTGAGATACGAGGACAACTTCGACTCGACCAGCAATGTTGCTGTCATGGTCACTGCAACTGAGAAGAACTCCATATCTGAATATGGTTCCCCTGAGGAGTTCCTCTCTAAGGAATCTTATTATGATATTCTATGGTATCCAGAATTGGACATTTTTTCAAGAATTTTAAGGTTGAATGTTCCAAGAATGACAACATATTAATGTTTGCTGATTAATTTTTGCTTCTCATGGATCTTTGTAGGTGGACTATCTGCTTGGAAGACAAGCTTACTCTGGTTTAACTGATGCTGAGGTAATTCACTAACATACCTAAGGAGGAAAAAATGAAAATTAAAAGGGGAATTTGGTGGACATTTATAAGTCTATGTTATCTGAGCTCGGGATGAGTGTCAGATATCGTATGTGTTTAACATGAGGTTTACTTAATATTTTGAAAGCTTTTTCATGTACTTGGAAGATTAAACTTCCATATCCATATCCAAATCGAAATGTGTTGACATAAGTGTCAAATACAGATACTTGAAAAAAAAATGAAGAGTTCAGGTAACATAACTTGCAGTCATCATCTAAATTACCCGGACTTAAATGTGAGTGTGGGATATAAATATATGTCTGACATATTATGTTTAATTTTTTTTCAAGATTTTATGTACTTGAAGAGTTTTTCGAAAGATTGTTTTTCCAATATGCTTACATAACCTGAATTTGGTCAGGGTGATTTTGACTCCAAGGCCGTGGAAACCGCCAACATATTGCAGAATTCAACGCCAGTGGTTGGCGGGAAACAGTACTACACCTGGTCGGTGTTAACGAGAACTGCCGATGGAGATGAAGGTGCGAAGCACCAACTAAAAATGGTAAGCTTTACATTTGCAAGGCACAAGCTGGGGGCAACAGGTGATTTAAAGGAGCAAGAAAATTTGTTGAAAGTGCTGCAAGTTCCTTCAGTGTTGCTTAAAAATTAAAGAAAAAAAAATGGAGCGATTTTATGTAAATCTTCTTACAAGAGTTATGATGTTGGATTTGAGTTTTGTCTCCCTTCCAAAGCTTCTCTTCTGCGGAAAGGAACACTTCTGTTAACCATCGCGGCAGCTACAATGGCGAAAGGTTACAGATTATTTGATGGTAGCTTTTGTAGATTGTCGTTTCTTTATCTATGGAAAATGAGCATTCATGTCCGATTAAACCATCAAAAACTTAAAAACTTATGCAGCTAATAACCCTACAAATTTCTTATCCCAAATTCCATAATATACACACACACACATATATATATATATATATATATTGCATTTCCCACATTGCTTACTATTTTACAAGCAGGCGCCTCTCGGTAGAAAAATCCCGAGTTTAAACCCAAGGATAGGTTCATTTAATTACAACCAAATCACATCTAATAAGTTTAAATTCGTATCTCATTATTTTAACTTTTATATTTAAATATTAAATTTACCATTCACAATTGATTCAAATACGAATCTTTAAACATTTATTATCCTAATCCACTTTAATTTTGATTCAAATAGTATAAATACAAGAATTCATTATCTGAATCTGTTTTATTTAACGAACTCGAATATCCAAATCTGATATTCATTTACATATTTGCCTAAGTGGAACAAGAGCGAACAAATTCAGAGCTGTTAACTGGTGACATTAATCAAAAGCTCACAGATAGATCCTTCAATACTCCATGAGAATGCGAGTCAACAGCTAGAAAACAAACGCACACAGGCACAGATGAGCTAACACCAATGATGAGCATGCAAACAAGCTTTCCAAATTTTTACCATAAACTGTGAAATCAAAGTAATTTTAATGTTAAAAAAAAGCAAAATAGCAAATTTATTATCAGAAAGTTGCTGCATTGTTGTTTGACACAATCTTTTTTGGATATGAATGTCAAGCTTTCAACGAAGGGGAAGTATTTACATGAAACCAATTATATCAGGTAATTATCAATGAGTGCAGATTCCATGCCATTCAATCCCTCTCAGGTTCCTCCATTGCAATGGTGCATGCCGTTGCTACTGCAAGTGTCCTTTCGCTTCGCGCTTAGATTATTCAAGCCCCATATCCGAATCGTTCGATCATCACTAGCCGATGCTAACATGTGAGGATTTGCTGGATTCCAGCTCACGCAATTAACTGATCCAGAATGGCCTGGTAATGCCTCTATAAGCTCCCCTGTGCCCCTATGCCATATATAGACCTAAACATACAGTAGAACGAAAAATTAAATTTCACTCTCTTGAATTTCAGAAGTAAAATCAAATTACTTATAAATTTACATTTAGGAAATGCACAATGCATAATGTCACATTGTTTAATTAGTATTTTAGCACTACATTACCAGAATCGAGTCCACCGATGAGGCCATAAACATCTATGAAAGAACCAAAATCTATTTTTGGGGACTAAAGTGTTAGGCACCAGGTCCAGTCGATAGTTCTCCTTATTAATTTGGCCAGAAACTGCAAGGTAACCGATGGGTATACCGCCGTATGCAGATGTGTTAGGATCTTGAACCTTAACGATCCTAAGCAGAAGAAACAATCACTAGGCCAAACCTGGGTCCTTCCGAAGTAGGAATTCTCGAAATGACCCAAAAAAAAAAAATTGACTGTAGAATAACAAGATATACTCTGCAGATAACAAATGTTTATTGTAACACGTGCATGTTTGATATATATTGAACCCATCAGTGACAAGAATATCTTATAGCATTTTCTTTGAGATATAGACAGTATAGTACAGAGAAGTACAAAACTGCTAAGGCAAAGGATGACAAAATATACATTAATCACTTGTTTGACAGCGGAAGTACTAAGAAAATATGACAGACGAAAATCAGTGCTCTGATCTACAAGACAACATCGACTATGCAAGCATATGACTGCACATGACTGACAAACATGATATAAGCGATGTGAATTTTGCTAATAAAGCAAAAACCATCTATACTTGCTCGAGATCAAGCGGCCTTCACAAAATATCAGTCTCTTATTTATAATACAACTCACTCAAACGACACAACTATGTAGAGATGGATCCTATATATATAATTAATATATATTTATATATATATATATAATTAAAGTCAATGCATGGCAACCACGAAATGAGAATATACTGCTTTCCATATTAATCATGCGCTAACTTACTGCTATAGATTATGCAGAAAAAAATAGAAGTTCATACCAGTGAGTCCTCACTACCGCTGGCGATAAATGCTTGCTCGAGCCCACCAAAACAAGACCTAATGATGAAGCGGGTGCGTTTGTGGCCTCTATATCTAGAAACAAGCTTCGGATCACCCTCTATATTCCATAGATGGATTTCTTGGTTTAAAAGATTTACCAGCAAGAATCTGCTGTCTCTCGATAATGAGAATGAAGTTATCATTTGATCCTCTTCAATAAATCTCTCAACTTTTGCTTCCCTGTCAAGTAATAATATTGCTGTTTCCTTACACATACTTATAATCTGCTTTCCATCATCTGTTATTTCCAAATCAGAAATTTTTAGAGTTCGTTGCCCTTTCCAGCATTCCAGCTCTTTCCCATCCAATTCCCACATGCAGATACTTTTATCATTCACACCAGAATATATCCATTTGCCATCCGGAGACCATCCACATGAAACCATGCCAAGACCCGTTTTCTCATAAACATGGAGGCATTCACCAGAAGAGACATCCCAGCACCTTACAACTTCCTCTGCACCACATGTCAGAAGCTGATGGTCATCAGGACTCCATGAAAGAGAAGAGAGAGGTTTCTGGTGACCAGAGAGTTTATGTTTTAAAGATACTCCAGTTGCATCAACCTACAATGAGTGAAATATTAGAATGAGAATATCGACTGATCGCTAGGCATTTGTCTTAGCAAAAACATAGTTGATCCAGTCATTAAGTAGTGATCTAAGCATTGACAAACACTACTACAACCCTTGTTTGCTTGAAATTTCGATTCCAGCCAAGAGAAACTCTTAATCACCAAAATCCTTTGCATAATTGTAGAAGATTTAGAAAAAGAAGGATGCAGAGTCTCTGGTGTTTGAAATTACTAAATACGTGCCAAAAATGAGGGGGAAAAAACAGAGAATGGATTAAATAAAGTAAAATGCATTACGGATGGAAAAAAAAAAAAAAAAGTGTTACATAGAAGACTACTGAAGTTAGATGGAGGAGCTGTTCCCTTATGTTGCTTATATTTGGATACCAATAAAACCATAAGAGGGGTTAATAATTCAAAAAAATAAAATAAAATTATTCCTTACTTTTGACATACTAAAAAAATGCAAGCCATTTAAGTTTTTTAATACAATGAAGGGTAGAAAAGCAAATCAACGGGATGGCAACCAGACCAACAGGAGAAAAAAACTATTTGGCTTACAAACTTTATTCAATAGTCCAAGACACTATTGATGAGTAGAGAAATAGCACTCTTTCTTTTATGAGGGGAAAATAACTTACCTGTATACAACAAAAAAAGGACATACTAATTTCAAAGGATCAAATCTATAAGTCATAACATTAACATGTAAGAAAGGGTGATCAAACAGAATTTAAAGAATGAGACTAGAACTTTTTAAGATCAAAGTGATTTTATTTCGATTAACTTGACTATTAAAACTACTTATGTTCAAGGGCTTTGCTACAGAGATTCCATATCATGTAATAGCTTTTTTGACCTTTCTCCATTCTTCCAACTTTGCGAGTGTATCCCACATTTGCCTTTCTTTATTGTTTACTTGATTCTTAGCTCTTACGTCATTTCCCTTTTAGCAATTTTCACAGTAACTACCACACATTACAATATCAGCACGAGACAAAAGACAATTTTGGGGTTTGCACAAAACGTTACTCTAAACCTCCAATGTCTAATTTCATTCTAACAGACACCATTGCGATCAACTTTACAATTCCTGCCCAAACCATCACAGAAAGTACCTCGTTTATCATATTACAACATTTTCTATTTTGTTACATCCAAATGCTTCCACAACCGTAACCCTATAAGGGAAAACTACTAGCTTTAATTATAAAGGGTCTTTCTTTGTTGCGTCTAGAGGTACTTATTGTTGCCATATGATTGATGCTTTTTCTATTTGTTCTTTGTTCTTTGCTTTTCAACTCCATAAACTTGCTAAAAAGGACAAAAAGGAATGAGAAAAAAGCAAAATCATATTTGATTAAAAAGAACAAATGGCTAAAATAATCCACACATTCAAAATACATAATTCCTCCATTAAGAATAAAATTATACATTTTGTTATGCACAAAAGCAAATAAACGAATGGAGTAGAATATAAGTTACAAACAAACCATAAGGTATTAAGAAAGATGCCAAAGATTGAGCATTGGAAATAAACATCCAAGAAGATATGATATGTTGCTTGATTTAATTGAAAGTACATAAAAATTACTGAATCATTTATGCAATGGACTCTGAAAAACAGAGTTGAAATGTAAATCAATTAATCACTATAGGTAGGAATTTAAAAATAAAAAATTGTCAGACAAAACTATAGCTCTAGAGGTTTATTGTTATAGCTCCAAGTGAATAGCATTACCTCCCAAATGATTGCTGTCTGATCACTTGATGACGAAGCTAAGTATTTCCCATTATGTGAAAATTGCAAAAACCATACTTCATCAGTGTGAGCCTGTAGTATCTGTTGTAAGAGAAATAACAGAAAGGATTTATAAAAAATAATTAGCAATAATGAATCAAGAAAAGAAAAATGCAAGCCACAAGTACATAAAATTTCAGAGCAGAATAAAGAAACAGAAAATAAAATCAAGAATAACCAAATGTTCCAGTCAAGGACTCAAACAAATTCAATTGCATGCATATATAAACAAATAAACAAATAA
>JBBYHM010000008.1:816956-853808 GCA_038381775.1 Adansonia rubrostipa | reverse complement strand
ATATATATATAATGGAGGTATATTTACATGTCTACATAATATGTATTTTATTAAGGAACTTGCAAATATGCTATAAATATATATATGTAAAATATTTGAAAAATACCGGTAAACTCGAAACAATATCTCAAAACACATTGATATTCATACATACTTATATTAGAATAAAAACGATACATCTACAGATATAGTGCCGATTAATTGATGGCAACCATAAATGCCTTGCATTTTGCCTTTGTATTTTTTATGCTAAGACAAATATTATGAAAGAATCAAAATATTACAAACTAATAGAAATTAACTGAGAGAACAAACTTTCCATCAAAATAACATAAGAAATTAATAGAGATCGCCTAAGTGAGAAAAGAAAAAACATCAAAAGGTTTTCAACATATCTTAGGAGAATCAAAGATCTATATAAGTTTTTGTATAGCAATTGCAAGTTTTTGTGTACTTTTTAGGTTAAGATAAAAAGAAACCAAAAGATTACAAATTAGTAGAGATTAACAAAGAGAACAAACTTTCCCTCAAAATAACAAAAGGAAATTGACAAATTGCCTAAATGAGCAAAGAAAAAACATCAAAGGTTTTCAACACACCTTAAGAGAATAAAGGATCGATATAAGTTTTTGTGTAGTAACCGCAAATGTATTGTAATTGTAATTGTAATTTGCCATTATACTTTTTATGCTAAGGCAAAATATTGTTAAGGAACCAAAAGATTATAAATTAATAGAAATAACAGAAAGAACAAACCTTCTATTAAATTAACAATAGAAAATTGTAAAGGTTGATTAAATAAGAAAAAAAAACATTGAAAGGTTTTTAACACACTTTAAAAAAATGTAACATGAACAAAATAGAGCCAATCTCCAAAAATAACAATAGCAAAAGCCTAAAAGAGTAAAGTGAAACAAACCAAACTAAAAAAACTTTGATAAATAATGTTTTCATATAACAAGATGCAATTGATCATCCTAAGACCATCTAAATATATGATTAACCAATCAAATCATCTCAAGTTTTATGTCCAATAAAAGCATCTAACTATTATTATTATTAGCCCATTCTTTTTGTTTTCAGTTTTTAATCAATTTATTAATAAATCTCATCACTTACAAAGGATAACATGATTACTTTTCCAAGTTTTCAAGTTTTGATAATATCTCTATTCATAGTATTCATATCTTAGATGACTTTCTTGAAACACAAATATCACTAGCAAAGATCATAGGAGGTGTAGAAATACAAACTATTGCTCTTGAACGGGTTTTCTTCCTACTCTAATTATTATATTATGTTTCTTTTTTCTTTATTTTAACTTATTGAATTTAGCAAATCTTAAGCATCTTTCAACAATGTTATTTTTGACATTGCATGCATTATCTTCAACATATTTCTCATCTCTTTTGTTATTAACTTCAACAAATAAGTTCAAACTATTAGAAGCCAAATAATCCTCCAATGTTTTCTTAACCTTAGAATTCACATTTTCAATCTTAACCTCTTATAAACTATCAACATCAAAATAAAACTCACCCAAGAACTTCTATATTCTTGAAGCCCACGCCATCATTCATATTAATCAAATCAATGCTTCAATGTATACACAATAACATGAACATCTTACTTTATTATTTCTATATAGATCAATCCTATAATTACTGCCTTGATTTAGCACTACATTTTTCATTTTAATCATCACTAAAATATGCTAACTTACTAACCTCTTAAATAGGAGGATGATTTGCACATTATATGAATAATAATCCTTGCACTACTTCTTAGATTGATCAATAACAACGTCTCTGAGTTTTTACCCTAACGAGATGTTTCCTTATCATTATTTATTATGTATCCTTTAAATTTTCTCAAATAAAAGATCTTAAATATCTTCTATATTATTTTTGACATATAAGGATCCATTCTTCCAAAAGAAAAACTTGAATATAGTTAAAAGACTTTCTTTTTAGTAGACCATGAAATATGATTATAATTAAAAAAAAAAACATAATAGCTCATAATTGATTTTCTTGTATCAAAATATTTAGTACCCACAAAAGCATAAAGATTAGTACATGAAGCAAAATAAAGGCAAAAACGATGATTAAGATTACCTTTTAGATAACATAGAAGTTTTTTAGTAAAAACAAAATGTACATCAAGAGAAAAATGTATAAACTAATAAACTTGTTTGAACTGCATAGGTATATCTAGTATAAAAATAATGTGATATTACAAAGCACCTGCTAACGCTTTGATGTGTAAACAACTTTCTTCTTGTAGTAGATAGAGTATTATAAAGGCAGATAATTAAGCATCTTCATTTGAGAAAGAACATAGTGAATATAGTAGAAGATTTTTTAACTTTAATTCCTAAAAAATTGCAAAGGCCTCAAAATCTTTCATAGCAAATCATAAATAAAAAAATTAACTTGAAGCTTAATTCAATTAGTTCATGTAGTTACCTTCAGTAAATGGTATTTAGCAAAGTTGTAACCTTTCCCTCATCTCAAGCTGAGGTCTTTGTTGTACAAAAAATAGAAAAAAAAAACTAACACGTAAATATTTTAGAAAAAAAGGAAAAGGTTGACTAAAAATTATATCATAATGTATAGAAAAAGAATAATTGTACCTTATGAACATTTAAGAACAAATATAGATGGGTTAGCTTTGCTAGAATAGAAACCGAAAGCTACGATACTAATTGCGCTATGACTAGTATGAATAGTACAAACTATTTCAAATATGAAAAAAATATAAGGTTGAAATCATATTGATTTTCTTCAAAATTGGTGCATATTGATCGATATCACCATTACCAATGTAGTTTTGAAACCATGTTATTTATATTCAGGACATATAATTTTTTATTTAAAGAAAAATATTGAAATTCAATTTTTAAATAAAATATATGCACTTATTATTAATTAAATTCTCAATATGAATTTTTATTGTGGCGGATAAAGATAAGAGCTTCCTTAAACCATATATTTTCAAAAAACTAAAAAAAGAATTTAAAAATTAAGGGCCCATTTGTTTTCTAAAAATTAAATTTTGAAAAATATTTTTTGTATTTTTGGCAAAAAATAGCTTAGTCAATGAAAATGACATACTAGTCAACAAAAAAAAGATATTTTTCTTTTTTAGAAATTGCATTGTTTAAAAAATTGGATCGGATTAGTCGTTTCAACGGTATGTTAAAAATTACATTTTTATAAAACTACTCAGAACTATTAAAAAATCGAGAATTGGAAACCAAAAAATTGATAAAAAACTGGTAAAATCAAGTTTTCTATTTTTTTTGTTTTTATAATTTTTTTTATTTTTCTTCAAAACTTTTAGAATTTCTTTATTTATATTTTTATTTAGTTTATAATTTTTAATTTTTAATTTTTTTATTTTTCTGATAATTTAATTTTTTTTAATTTTTTTAATTTTGAATTATTTTTATATTTTTGAATTATTTAATATTATGAGATAGTTCACTTTACAGTTGACCCAAGAACTGGTGTTTCAATAGGTTTGACCACCGGTTTAATTTTTTCAACCTTGGGAAACTGGTTTAATATTAATAGATTTAGTTCAATTCTAATGGAGATTTGTACATTATTTTTTTAGATTGATATTTAACCTGATCTGAGCCAAATATTATTATATTAATAAAAAATTTTAATTTTAAAAAATATTAAAATATTAATATACAATAATTTTAATATTTTAATCTTTAATATTTTTATTTTGAATATTATTAAACATGCATATTTATATTTAAATAATAATTATTAATATAATCAATATAATTTATTATTTTAATAAAAATATTATTTAATATAATAATATTTATTTAAGAATAAATTTTAACATTATCAATATTTTAAATTTTAAATATTATTTTAAATATTTTATTAAAAAAGTTTTTATGTTACTATTTTAATAATAAATATATATATATATAAATTATACTTTATCAAGATTTAATAATGAATTTTTATAATACTAAAATCTTAATATTTTCATTGTATAAATATTAATAGAAACAATATTTTAATAATTACTATAATATTTTAAATATATTAAAATATTATATAATGAATTTGTTAATAATAAATAGTATTTAATATTAATACAATATTTTAGTATTAAAATTTTTATTAAAATATTAATATCTGAAATATTATATTAAAAATTAGTAATTTAATGATAAATAGTTTTTAATATTTTAATATTTATGTATATATTATCATTCGAAAAATATAAAAATAATGTTTTAATTATTATTATATTAATAGACCTAATATTTTAATATAAAATATTAATATAATTAATAGTTTAATAATAAATAATATTATTTTAAGTAATTAATATTAATATAATATTTTAGATTTACATATTATTATCAAAATAATTTAACAATAAATAGTTTTTAATATTTTATATTAAGTCAATATTACTTTTTGAAAAAAAAAATTTAACAAATAACCAAATAACAAAAACATATATTTTTTATTAAATCATCAAATAATAAAAAAAACTATTCATAATTTTAAAAAGTATGTTTTGAAAGTCAATTTGTAGAAAATAAAATTAAAAAAAAAAAAGAAAGTAAGGTGATAATGTTGCTCATCAAGCAACCCTTCAAATTAAAAAAAAAATTTCTAGAATTATACTATTATAGTAATGAACTTTTTTTTTTCTTTTCCGTCTCCAATCAAAATATGAATAGAATATATCCTTTTTTCCCTGTTTATGGTAAACTTTGAAACGAGTTTATCTGCTGCCACTTTTAATCTTATCAATGTTACTATTTTATATGAGCTGTCCACTCTTCTTTTTTTCCTCTTTTATTCTTTGTCTTAAAGTACAATGTGGCACAACATATTACAGTTGTAACATTAGATTCATTACAACCCACTAACTCAACAAGGTTAAAAAAAAAAAAATTCTTTCAGAACCCAAAAATCTGGCAAAATTTCCCTCCTAATTACCAAGTCTCTCTACTTTTTCACATATTTGCCCTAAATTTTGCTTTTTTAGATCAATTTCAGTGCCCCACTTGAAAAGACTTCATTCCAATTTCTTAGTCAAGTATCTTTGCAAGAATTTGTTCTCCAACAGAGATCCATTTTGGAGCTATTTGCTTGAGTGATTTTCAAGTCATATATCCTGTTTTCTTTAAGTAATTTCTTTGTTAATTTTTAGAATTTCTCTTTTGTTTAGCTTATTCTGATCAGGGGTTTTTGTTTTTTTGTTTTTATTTTTAGTATTTCTTTTTCACTTATATTTCATGGTTTTAGAGATTCTTTGGTGTTTTTTCAAATCTGGGTAAAATTCTAAAATCTTTATATATTTTCTTCTGATAACTTGTTGCTTACTAATTTTTCAACTTCCTTTTGGTTAACTGACCAGTTCCATGGGGATATTTCAGATCATTAGCTTGTTAATTAGGCTAAATTAAGAACACTGTAATTATTTAGATTGATAAAAGCCATGGAATATGGAAATGAAATTTCATCATCTTTAACCTTTACTTCATCCTCTTATCTGTCAAATGGGTTTGGAACTAAGAGTCACCAACACCTCATAGAAGCCGCCGCTGGTGCCGCCACAAGTGGTGGTGATGATGCAGATCCTCCAGGAACTACTACTAGCCTTGAAAACCTCAGCTTCAGCAAGCTCAGTGGCAGCCTTGAAAAGCTATTGGTCGACGAAGAATACAATGATTACATCGATGCTCAGATAGTCGTGGAAGGCAACGTCGGCGTGGGCGTCAACCGGTGCATATTGGCTGCTCGGAGCCATTACTTCCATCAACTATTTCGGAAAGGAAGATCATCAGCCGACGGTTCCAGGGAGCAAGAAGATGGGAAACCAAAGTATTTGATGTCGGAGATGCTGCCATATGGTCGGGTGGGGGTCGAAGCTTTCAAAGTTTTCTTGCACTATTTATATACAGGGAAGATGAAGGCGTCTCCGAGGGAGGTCTCAACGTGCGTGGACGATGCTTGCTGCCATGATGCCTGCGGCCCCCTTATTAATTATGCTTTGGAGTTGTTATATGCTTCCGCCACATTCCAGATGAAAGAGCTGGTTTTGCTTGTTCAGGTAACTTAACCCAAAACTTCATCTCTTGCGAAACGCCTCAGGTGGCTTGCTCATTTCTCGAATTTTTTTAAGTTTAAATTAATTTAAAATTTTATTTTATTATTTAAAATAAATTTTTATATATTAATATTTATAATTAAATTAAAATAAAATCTTTTACTATTTAATAATAATTTAAATTAAATCAATTTAATTTAAAAAATACATATTTAAATTTAATTAAATATAAATTAAATTTATTGAGCCAACAAACTATTTAGCTCACTATGCGGCTCAGGCCCAAATGCCAATAACTATAATATTTATGGTTTAATATACTTGAATCGTGAGGATCATACGTGGCATGATTTAATTAAATAGGTAGTATTCATAGAGTTGATGTATGACGATCAATTCTATTTCCATTTTAAGACTATACATATGCATATATATATATATATATATATACACACACACGTACACGAAAAGAAATTCATTTATATTAGTGTAAGATAAAAAATTTTTTCATAATTTTTAATCATTGATTAGTATTTATCCAACGATTAATTACAAAAGTTAGCCCATCATTAATTTTTTACTTATTTTTAATTTTCTCTCTATCATTGGATGAATGCCAATCAATGGCACTAGTGTGAGTGAATTTTCTCTTATCTCTTTCTTTCTGTCTCTGTATATATAGAAGAAACTATCTAATATATTACTAGTGAAATTTTTAAATTTTACAAATAAAGTTTGAAAGTAGATATGCTCAAGAGTTAGATAGCTTGTCCGACATAACCTGAATCACTATTAATTTATTAAAATAATATTTTTATTTAATTTAATTATAAAATATATAAATATTGATATAAAAATATATTTTTAATATTTTAATATATTTTGTATAGCCAAGGCTAAATTTAAGCCTAAGCTAAATTTTAAATTTCGATCTGCGGCTCAGCTCATGGGCAAGTCTATACGAGAAATGATACATATTCTTAGGTTATGGTCAAATAATTAAAAAAAATAAAAATAAATGAGACATGCAATACTTTTTTAATGTTACTTGTAGAGTTAAAAAAACTCAACTAATAATGAATCAAAGAAGAACATTATGCACATGTGTGTGTGAAGAAGGATCAAGTGTAAACTTAATTTGTTTTTACGTTTTCTTATGATTTCATTTTACATTAATATTTTTATAAATTGATTATTAAATTTAATAATCAATTCATATCTCTCGTAAAATTTTAAATTAATTCAATATTCATCCAAAATATTATCTTTTTAATGTAGTATTAACGTTAAAATTTTATAATTATTAAACAAACAGTTAGATATTTTTTATTAACTTAAACTTGACACATATGATTTCTGCAATTAACGCAAAACAATTCAATGACACGGACTAATAAAATATAAATTGTATAAAAAGATATAAAATAATTTAAACTTAAATTAATTCCACACCTACATGAATGGATCTTAATTATATGTAGAATAGGGTTCTTTAATTGAAAAAGACATTGGTTTTTTTGTTAGTTGAAACAAACGAAAGGGTCAGATAAGAATTGGATTGGTACATAAATTTTAATATAAAAGAAATTATTTCATGCGTCGGAAATGGAGTTTTTAAATGAGTTAAATGAGTGATTTAAACCTCAAGTATATTTAAAAAATAAATTAAAAAACTTTGCTAAAAACAAACTCAAAAAATAGATAGATGCTAAAGTAATAAGCACAAGATTGGTGAAGTAAATAAAGACTAACGAAATATATAGATAAGTGTTGTCGGATTTAATCACACAAGTGTAAGTATCGCAATAAGTAATATAATGATAAAGTAAAATATTATTCTTACAAGGAATTGTGTTAAATTTGTTAATTACTAAAATTATAACTATCTAACTTTATAAACAACTGATTAAAATATTGTAAATTAAAATTAAAGTAAGATTAACTAAATTACAAAGCAAAGAAAATAAATTGTGTTTACTTAATTAATGTGAAAAGCTTAGGATTATAACTTTTCTCTACAGTTCATTGGAATATGTTTTACTCTCTTAACTTGATTAACGACAATAAGTTGTTAACCTAGAATTCTAAGTTATTTATAAATATCTTCCGATGATCTTATAAAAATATCTATCTTAACCAACTTACTATATTCCTATGTAAATCAAATTAAAGAGAAACTTATTAAGCTTAAGTTCTAATTTGTTTACATATGGCATGCTCGTATTCCCTTATCTAATATGTAGATCAATTCATCATAATAACTGAATATAAAATATGTCATTTAATACAGGTTTGAACATAAAATTTCCTTTTCTAATTTCATTAAAGTTACCAAATTAATCTAATTGACAGCTAACCAATTAGAAGCATTAATAACAAGATTAAACAAATAACTTAAATATCATTAAATCAAGAAAAGAGGTTCAATTAATTCAAACTACATGTTGAGCTTAACTGCAACCCTAAAAGAAAAAAAAATCTAGTTCGTAATGATTAAAGAAAACTCATACTAGAGATTCACCATTTTAAACATTACAATGAAGGTAAAAAGATTAAAGAAAAGAGAAAATTAAGAATTTTTTATTCTTGATTTTCGAGCTTTTCCAATCCGTTCTTCTCCACTTGCAAAGTTTTGATAGCTGCTTGCATCTTCAGAAAGCTAGGGTAAATAAAAGTTATAAAGTCTCTATTTCTCTAATTCTACAAAGTCTTGAATAATAACCAAAACTCTAGAATGGAGAAACTTGGTATTCAATTAACTTAAGCAGTTTTTTTTGAAAAGTTATTCAATTAGGTCACACTTATTTTTTTATTAAGTTATTGTACACCGAAAACTCCTTCAGGCTTTAGGCCTACAAAAATACAAAAACTATTGAAATACTATATAATTTAATTATAAAATAAATAAATAAAACAATATGAAATAATTTAGAAATTAATTAAATACAACTAAAAACCTATAAGACTTAGTTAACCTATTGCACATAGTGAGATTAAAAAAATTCTATTTTATAGAGTTATCACACCCCAAAACTTAAGATTTTGTTAACTCTCGAGCAAAACAAAATAAAAAAAAAAACCTTAATGAAATGAAACAAAATGAAACTTGAATTTAGATGAATGTACTCAAATGATAATTGCCTTTAACTTCTTTTCAAAGGTTACCTCAAAATCCCAACTCATGGTAGGTACAAACATAATCTAAATTCATGCTTTGATTTAATCATTAAACTTATGCTTCGAATTGATTTCTAGCATATATGTGTAAAATCTCTTCAAAAATCATTGCATGCAATCTGAATAAGTTTATACCAATTCAAACTAAGGATTAATACTAGATTCTCATATGTTTGCTTTTCATCTCTCTTTCCACTAATATAGACTAACTCTTTATCAAGCTTGTAATAAAAGCTAGGATCAAGGTAGGATAAAGGACAGATTTAGGTTTAAGTCACCTGTAGACACTTTTTATTGTTTAGAATCTTTTCGAAGAGCCATTCACAACACATACCCCTTTTCATGACAATTTCTTATTTTTTTTCATGCCACTTTATTTATTTACACAACTTTCTTTTTTCCTTTTCTGCTTTTTTTTTTTGAAATTTTTTTCAGTGTTTTTGAACATCACTAATACAACCTAATTTAAACATGGCACACAAATATTTCTATGAACAATTTTATGCACATGCCTACATAGTGAAAGTTGATTATAGTTTTTCTTATTAGGCTAGCTAAATAATATAGCAGTAAAAAAAATGTATATTAATAAGGCTTAAGGGGGTGAACTAAGGATATGCACATATAGGTAGGCTTAGAAAGGCTCAAACAATCCAAATATGACCTAAATCATATCTTGAACTTTGTATTGTCTAGGATTTTGCCTCAAGGAGAATCAAACAAATTATAAGCTTCTAGACATAATTGTAATTTATATCAACATAATCAGTCTTTAAATAAGCAATGCAAATCAAAGCAAGATATCAAGTGCTTAAAATTTGGAAATAGTATCCTAACAATGAGACTAGCAAAAGAATCTAGCATAAATTCAAA
This sequence comes from Adansonia rubrostipa, assembly GCA_038381775.1. Lineage (NCBI taxonomy): Eukaryota > Viridiplantae > Streptophyta > Magnoliopsida > Malvales > Malvaceae > Adansonia > Adansonia rubrostipa. The sequence continues at coordinate 843,656 of JBBYHM010000008.1, read as the reverse complement.
TCATATTCATGTTTTTGCAATTATCAATATAAATCAATAACTATTTCGTATTATCGGATTAAAGTTTCATCATAAATAAGTTCAAAACATTTCAAGCTTAAACAAACTAAACTCCTAAAACACTATTATAGTAAAAAAAAAAAACATAAGCAAACTGAAATTAAAAAAAATCAATAAAAAAAAAACTAACTGAGACTAATTAACACTAAAAAAAAAATAAAGACCTTACCAATAAACAAAAAACAAACGTTGTACTCAATGTGTATAAATAAAAGGAGAAAGAACATAAAACTCAGCTTTCAATGAAGGAAACATGGGAAAAGCTCTTGTCATCCTTTTCGAAATCATCATTCTTGTCAAAGTTGATGGAATTTGTAAAACAAAACAAAATAAAAAAAATTAATAAAAATAACCCTAATAAAATACAATGCCAAATAATAAGAAGAAAAGATTTGAAAACTTAGGTTGCCTCCCAAAAAGCACTTGATTTATGGTCGTCGACTTTACTATCTTCGATGTTATTTTATGTAGGCTAAATTGCTATCGGACCTTTGATGATCGAACTCGCCTCCTAAAACTTGTTTGAGACATTGCCTTTTTACTTTGAACTTCTTTGACCATTTTATGTCAGTTATTGACCATCCTAATAGCTTTTTATGGTTGTTTAAGTTTGTCAGCAAGGGCTTAAACTTCAATGAATGTGGTTTTCGATGGTAGGCTTTGAAGATGACGTTATGTTAGTTGAAAATTCTAATGGTTCAAACTAAGAAGCGGAACTAAAGAATGTGGTAGAACATTCAACAATTTTGAACACACAATAAAGTCAATGTCATTCCTCCTAGAAGTAGAAATCAAAAGGATCAATGGAATAACTTTCTAGGAACATCTCATTTTCTTAAACCTTTTCATCTTGTTTCTTATCCATAATTTCTTCTTTAGCCTTGATTGGCAATTCTGGGATCTCTTTACTATATATAATATTTGTCTCAGTATCACTTGATAAAGTTCCCTAAAGAAAATTATTTAATGCATTAGCAAGCAGTCCAACTTGCGTCTCAAGGTTCCTTGAGGATGTTGCTTGATCGCATAATAGAGTATCAGTTTTCACCATATGAACATAAGTTTTTGCCACATATTGCATAAACATCTCTTCCAGTGATGACTTCTTTTATAGGACAGGAACTTGGGCACGTGGTAAAAAATAAAGATGAAAAGTTGAGATGGATGAATATAAAGGCTTATGAATATTGTTCCAAGAAAAATTTGAGTGATCTCGCTCCAATTAGGAATTGTAGTTATTGGAATAAAAATTGTCCTACTACATATCGTAGATTCCAACAAATTGAATGGATTTAGCATAAATTAGGCAATAATCAGTAGTATGTCCTCTCCACATAATTTTCAAGTTACAAATGGGCTTTAGAGAACACATACACCCTCAAAAAGTGCAGCCATTTGTGCTGATAAAGCATTGATTGCATTTCTTCGTACAACTTCCTCATATGACCATTGATAATTATAGAATGCTATCCTTCAAGTTGCCTAAAATGTAAAATAAATAAAAAAAACAAATAAATAAATAAGAAAAAGAAATTTTGAATTAGTATTGAGATTGCTTGGTATTAATATTAGCAAAAATAGTAAAACAATTCCTAACAGTGACACCAAAAGACTTGTTGCTGGATTTAACCATGTAAGTGCACATATCGCAACAAGTAATATTCAGGAAGTAGAGTATTGTTCTCATGAGCAATTGTACTAAATTCGCTAATTACTAAAATCAAAACAATCTAATTTTATCAAACAACCGATTACAATATTATAAGTTAAAATTAAAATTAAAGTAAGATTAACTAAATAACAAAGCAAAGAAAATAAATCGGGTTTACTAAATCAATGTGAAAAGCCTAGGGTTACGATTTTTCTTGAAACTTCATTTGAATCAGTTTTACTCTTTCAACTTGATCATTGACAATGAGTTGTTAACCTAGAGCTCTAATCTTATAAAAATACCTCTGGTTTTTAATGAGGTTTAAATGTTTTAGCATGTTTATGAAGATTTTATCATGAAATGATAGAGGATCAGAAAAGAGAGAGAAAGACAAGCAGTAAGGATTTTGGTGCACAAGTGGAAGTTGGATATCATATATGTCCAAGAATCGAAACTTCATATGATTGATATTATTTCCAAATATCTTATACTTTAATCTATAAGATCGATTGCTTTCTTCATAAGTGAGGAGACTTAACATGTACTAATCTTTCAACATTACAAATACCCTATCTTGATAATAAATGACTAAAATGCTTTTTAAAGATCATAGCTTTGTTGTATAAAGATCTTGAAATAATAATTGTTTATAATTCGTTTGCAAGTTCTTTTTTGTCCCCTGGATTTCACTTGATTAATAGTTAGTAACTTTTACTTTTGTTAACTAATGATGAAAGTAAAACCTTTAATCCCATATTGAATAAGTGATTGATATGCATAATAGGTAGCGTTACCTTCACCAATCCATTTGGCTATAGGGCATATTCTAACACATGTATAAAGAGCTCAACACCATTTCTCATAATGATATCACATCCTGGAATGGTAAGAACCCAACACCATGCTCTCGTGCACCTTCTGTAGCTCTTATGTTTGGAACCCAAAGGCATTACTCAAAGGCATTACTCAAAGGCTAAATTGCTACCAATAAGAGCTAAGCAAGGATAAGCTCGTCAATGTGACGGACACACTCTAGCCTTGCTTTTGGCTAGTTCCATATATAATGGACACCCAATATCATGCCTAAATCTTATTAAATGAGTATATTGTCCTAGCTCCAACACACTCCCGCACATGCTATGGGGAAGCCACTCTAGGCCAGCAGCTTGCTTGCTTGCTAGCTCCCTCATCTTGTGATATTGTTTTGGTGCCTATCCTATGCAAGCATAATCACAAGACCCTAGGCTACACTTTAGACCAGAAGTGAGTGAAGGAACCCTTGGGGCATAGCGAATCCTACATCCGATCACTACTCAACCCACTGCCTAATACGAGGTCTGTTGGCCTCGAACCATCCTTTGGATTTTATCTGAGGGCACACCATGCCGTCTTCTCGGCCTCTACCAGCACACCTAAGCATAACATATGCCTAAGTAGCTCACTTAAAATAGGCAAGCCCCCCCTATTTGCTAGGTTAGGGAGTAGTGGAGAGCCATCACTCATTGTCACTTTATAAAGAGCATGAGACCTTTTGGAGCTCTACCACCAATAACCATTAGAACGTCTGAAACAAGAACACTTTTCTGCCCCAGCCAATCCAAGGCTAAATCAAGCAACTCAAAGCATGATTATCTCTCTTTTGATCCCAATGATGCTAGAATCTATCCCATTGCTCCACCAACAGATTCAAACTTTCAAATATGATTCATTAAGAGCGGACACCAACCCGATAGGCTTTAGAGAGCCCCTCAAAATGTCTACTTGAAAGTCTGTGCAACTTCTGGCACTCTAAAAGATCATTTATCCCATGAGTGCTTTCATCTGCTGTTTCGCATTGAAATAGTAAAGACAACACCAAAACATGCTGATGTGAGGCGATGAAAGCCTAATTAGATTTTTATATTTTCTAATGGACGTACTACTTTGGATGGCAGAAATATGCATTATGGAATTATAGGATCATTAAGCAATCCCCTAAATTTGAGGTTGATTGCTTTCGTTGAGATTGTCACATGGCAACCCAATTTTTTTTTATTTGAGTTTTTTTTTTGTAATTTTTTATTTTGTGTACTCTTATGTGTTCATGTTACTTTTGTATCGTGATTGAATTCAAGAAATTTTATATTTATATCAATTTTGACAAGTTAATAATTTATTTTATGTAGATTTTGACACATTTATGTATTCATGTCATGATATTTTTTTGTATTTGCATCGTATTTTAATTATTTTTCTCATTTTGCATTGGTATTGTATAATCATGTTATATTTAAAATTGTCAAGCTCAATTGATACTATATTAAAACGTGTAGTTGTGTTTGTGTTTATGTAATACTTTCGTGTCATAATTATATTCAGAATATTATATATTCATATAAATTCCAATACGTTAATAATTCGTTTTATATAGATTTTAACATATTTTTTTGTGTCGTGTTCGTATTGTTTTGATATCATGTTTTATTTTCTTTCCATGCTATGCTCGTGTTGTATAATTACATTACGTTCGAAATTATTTAGTCTCATTAAAATTATTTAAATAACTTTCGATTTTGTGTCATATGTGTACCTTTATTTGTGTTCATGATCATATTTTTTTTTATATTATAATAATATTCAAAGTATTATATAGTTATATAAATACGTTAATAATTTATTTTATGTAAATTTTGACATGTTTGTCTATCCGTATCTTGTAATATGATTATATTTATATTATAATATATTAATACGTAGAAAAACTAAATATTTTTAAAAATATATATTTATAAAAAATTTTACTCTCACAACAATAAACAAATAAAATATTATAAAATATTACAATATAATTATCAATAAATTATTAATATTATATATTCTTTAAATTTATTCTTTTTTTTACAAAATATTAAAACAAAACATCTCTAGGGTTGACTGGATACTGGCATGGGCATAGCAGCACAAATTCTCATTGAATATAGCTTTCTATTTTTTTCTTTAAGTGTATTAATCTTTTTGCCTAGTTTAATACTTGTAGTATCTAATAGCTTGGACACTTAAGCAATTTCATAAAATGGATTTCTGTATTGTCTCATGTATGTAAACGGTATTAAAGCCATGTTCAGTCATCAAAAGTTCTAAAACTAACTATTGAATTAATGATTGCTTCAGATATTTCCTTCTTCTATCTCTTGATATCTGCAAAAGCTATATCATTAAAAGTTTGGGTTTGAAACCATTTTACTAGATTTTTAGAACTATATTCAAATCATGAAAGACATCCTTTCTGGGTATTTGATGAAATGATAGATAGGCTTAGTTCTTGGTATTTGGTTTTTAGGAGGATGTTGCTGATGACTCAACTCTTCCTTCTTATTTATGAAGCGCCACCTTTTGAACATAGTTCAGAAGGCGGTTGTGGAAGATGTAATCCCAATTCTGGTGGCTGCGTTTCACTATCAGCTGAACCATCTTCTACCTGACTGCATCGAAAGAGTGGCGAAATCTGATCTCGACCATGTATGTCTGGAGAAAGAATTGCCTCAGGAAGTTTATGTCAAGATTAGATCACTCCGTCTCAAATCCCAGCAAGAATCTGAGAGTGTCGATCAGTTAGACCCCATCGTTGAAAAGAGAATAAGGAGGATTCATAAGGCACTGGATTCCGATGATGTTGAACTGGTGAAGCTTCTTCTGAATGAATCCAACGTCACTTTAGATGATGCATATGCACTCCACTATGCCGCTGCCTACTGTGATCCCAAGATTGTTAATGAGTTGCTTAGTCTTGGGTTGGCTGACGTCAATCGCAGGAACCTACGAGGATGCACGGTTCTTCACGTCGCTGCGAGGCGGAAGGAGCCGTCGGTGTTGGTGGCGCTGCTCAATAAGGGAGCCCGTGTGGCTGAAACTACATCTGATGGCCGAAGTACCGCCATGGCGATTTGTAGGAGACTAACTCGGCTCAAGGATTATAACGAGAACAAAAAGCGAGGGGAGCTATCAAACAAAGATCGTTTATGCATTGATGTTCTTGAGAGAGAGATGTGTAATTCAGAATCTCAGAATCAGGGAGTTCCATCACAAGTGATAGATGATGATTTAAGCATGAAACTTGACTACTACGAAAATCGAGGTAAGAATTCTGCAAAATTTTGTAATGGAATCAAAGACATTCGAACACAGACATAAGAGTTAGGTACTCGAACTTGGTTACGAGTGTGGGATTAATGTACATATATCTAACATGAATATGTTTATTTTTTTTCTCATACATCTAAAGGATTCTTAGAGAGTCATTTCCTCATATACAGATGTCCGACTATATGTTAAATACAGATATCCAATATATATAAAGAAAAATGAAAAGTCAAAACACCGGCTAATAACAATAATGTACTGAAGATTTGTTGACTCTTCTGGTTGTTGAATGGAAGATTTGTTGAATCTTCTGGTTGTTAACGCTGTTCTAATAATTTTTTTTTTGTCAGTCTCATTTGCACGGTTGTTGTATCCTGCTGAAGCCAAGGTAGCCATGGAAATTGCAGATGCAGATTCAAAGACAGGGGAAGTTGTTTTTAATGAATCACCTGCCATTCAGACCAAAAGGCTTCAGTCCAGATTGCAAACCCTTTTTAAAATAGGTATGTCATGCAATCATCCACATCACCTATTTCGTAATCCGGAGCTATACGTCCCTCCATTTTCTTCTAAAATAATCACACCTACCACCCATAGCCGATACATATTCAGATATGAATATAAGAGTAAGATCTCTTAAATGTATAAAAAAATCCGTGCCAGACACAGCCTGAATCTACGAAATATAGATTTGTTGATATTTTAAACTGATTATTATTAAACTGTAAATGGCAGTGGAAACCGGAAGGCGATACTTTCCGAATTGCGCGGAAGTGTTGGACAAGTTCCTGGCGGATGATTTGTCGGATCCATCTTCTTCATTATTCGAAGAAGGCAGCTCGGTAGAGCAGAGGTTGAAGAAAAGGCGATTCGCGGAACTGAAAGACGAGCTGCTTGAGGCATTTTACAAGGACAAAGCTGATCAAAACAATCATAGTCATCATCATAAGCCTGTTTTATCACCTTCATCATCGTCTTCTTCATCTACTGCAAAACTTGGTGCTGGTCCTTCTAAGCCAAAAAGAAAGTGATGCTCCTTTTGGAGTCTTCTTTTAGTAGAAAGTTCGGATCTATGTACTATATATTAATACATCAAATGATGTCATCTCGTGTTGTTAAAATTTTTTATGAAATGACACGATTTAATCTACAAACGCTGCATACAAATTCGGAAAATTGAACTTAGAAAACTATTAGAACATAGTAAATTTTGTCTTCTTGTCTTAGATTCATGTTGTGACCTTACAACAAGGATGTTGCTGCTTGTGTGACAACTGACAATTTGGGTCCAGTGGTTATAGTTGAAAAATTCATGATTAGAAAAAAAAATAAAAAAAAAGAAAGGTTAGTGTTTGTTTTATAAAGTTCTGAAAATATTTAATCTTTTTAAACTAATTTAATTGCATTTAAATTATTGGAAATAAAGAAGAAAAAAAAAACTTATAATTTAAAGATTTTGACATTTTATTTCACAGGAGATTTTATATAATTATAAATACAACACATATAATTATGTATTATCTTAAAAATATTTTTAAAAATATGTTTTCTCATGCATCATATGGTTTTAAAATCAATAATATTAATATATTTGTGTAGAATTGAACTTCGTGACTAATCGAGTTAGGAATGAGCAAAATATCGGTTTATCGAATAAATTGATAAAAACTAATTGAATTCAGTTTATTCGGTTTGATTTGTTGGATTATTAGTTTTATTTCGGTAAATAATTTGATTTTAACTTGTTTATTTATTTATTTATAGATTTTATTTTTAAATGGAATCAAATCAATTGAACAAATCAAAACTTAATTAAAAATAAAAAATCTATTTATTTTTATTTAAACATACTCAAGCCTGATAAACATTATCCATAAGTGAGAAATCGAAATAATCAATTGAACCAATTATAATTTTGCCTGGCTAGTTTAGTTCTCACTCGTACTTTAGTCGGTTTAGTTGGTTCTACAAATTTATTGGATTTGTTCAATTATTAAAATTTTAGAACCAAATCGATTGAGTGCTCTCCACTAAACTTAGTTAGTTCTTGCAATTATTTTTAAAATATGATATTCTAAGATTTAAATTCTAACATTTGCATAATTTTACCTTATTTTCAAGTTGCGATTATTTTATCAAAAAATATATATTTGAGCAAAATTAAATTTATTAATTCATTATGTTTATAAATTTTAAATACGAATATATATATAATATATCATATTAATTATATTTTAATATATTTTATCATATTTATTACATTATTTTTATATTTATTAAACTTAACGAAAGCTAAAACATTTTCCACCCCTAAAAAAAAACAGTCCTTTTTAAGTTATGAGTTCCTAATTGGTTCATTTCCTTTACGTTCTTTTGTTCTTTTTCCTAAAGTCAAATATATAACAACAACAAATCATTAAATGTGATATCTTTAAATTGCCAAGAATTAAAAAAAATAAAAAATAAAAAGGCAGGAAAACGGCAGCTTCCCTTTGCCCAAAACCAAATCCCTGATTTCTTCTGCAATTTCCGATAATTTTTTTCTCCGATTCCGGTAATCCTCTTATCCTCTCTTTAATTCTCTTCTTCTTCTTTTTTTTTCCCGTTTTCGGATAATTTTTTTATGTTGTTTTTCTTTTCTTGTATAATGGTTTTAGGTTTGAAAGTTGTATTATTGAAATTCTTTTTTGTTGTTTACATATTGTCTTTAGATGTTAATTTGATGATATAGTATTTTGTTCTTAATTTTTGATGATATAGTATTTTGTTCTTAATTTTTCTGCATTATTTTTTTTTTGGCAAATAATCAGTGGTATTTTAATTTTGATTTTCATTGTTTTTTAATAAGCTTAAAAGATTAATTGATGCTATAGATTAAGGAGAATAAACTAAAAATGGTGATTAGTTTAACGATGCCTAGTGGAGTAATTGTATCAAGGGCTGTTCTTTTTTGTTCTTCCGCATCATACGATGATGATGATGATGATGATGGTGATGATGATGACGATGATGATGATGATGATGATGATTATTATTATTATTATTAATATTATTATTATTATTATTATTATTATTCTTACAAGAAAAACAATAGAACCAGAGGTTTTTTTTCTTTTGGTACAAAAGAGGCCTTAGCCTGGGGATGGGGGAAGGGTTGCAGATTCTAGGATTTCAAATTTTAAACCTCCTAGATGCAATTGGTTGCGTGAACCAACTGAACTAAGCTCGGAGTTCCTTTTTTTTTTTTCAAAGTGGAAAGAAATCCTTAATTTTTTATGTGTTGTATGTTATTTAACTAAAACTTGTTTGCATTAAGGTATGCTGGTTATTGGCAATTTACTTACGACTTTCATATCAAACTGTCATTGACGTGGATGGAGCATTCTTTATTGAAGGGAATTACTTCTATGGTGTTATTTGAATTGGATGTGTTGCATGTTTAATGTCAACTCTACTTTGAAGGAATTCATTTTTGCTAAAGTTGCTGCATGTGTTCGAGATTGAAATGCATTAGATATGCTTTCGCCGTAATGCAGCCCTAGAGTTGTAGGCTGATCAGGTCTTATGAATATGCCTGTCGTGAATTAGACACGGAAGTATGCTAAATCTTTTTTGAGTACATTTTCGCATCATAGCAATTGTCCCCTTGCCCCTACCTCTTCTCGTTTTAGATGATTGGTATGAAAAAGGATTAGAGTCCTCCAAAATAGTAATATGGTGCTCTTCTGTCTTCAACTCTTCACTTTGCTTGAAGTATCCATGTCCGACACCCGTGTCGGACATATTTTCGGACATGGGTATGGGGATACTATCTTCCAAGGACCCTCCAAATACAGGGAAAAAGTTAGAAAAAAAATTGAACATACCTGTGTCGAACACATACTTGTATTCGACACTTGCACCCGAGTCCAAGTAACATAGTGATTTTCTTATTACTTCTCATATATGATAAACAAAGTGGTTCATACTGTTTTTCTTGCTTAGAAGGGAATGCAAACTGTTGCAAAGTATGTTTGAAGGTAAGGTGCATTATAATTGAAATTGCAGCAACTTTAGTCAGAGGATAGAAAATTTCCTTTTTCTTTTTAATCTTTCTCTCATGTCTATTCTTTCCTTAAAATTGTTTTACATCTTATTCATCATGAAGAATGAGAGAAATACAAAATCGAAGAGGCAATGGATAATTCATCTTCGTAGACTGATTGGTTGAGGAATGTGGTATGATACTGGTTTCTAAAGAGTTAACCATGGAGATAAAATCTTACCAAAATCAGGCTGAGCTGCTGCTAAAGGAATATTTCTTGGCAGATTCCTTAATCCCATACACTTCAGTTATTTGTGGTATTTGTGCTTGCAAGATGGTATGTTTCCTACTCAATTTTATGATTCATTCTACCGTTTGAGAGCAATTCAGTTGAGTTAGAATGACAGTTTGCAGCTACATTAAGCTAATTTTTATGTTTTTCTTAATGATGATTCTTTTGGATTGAGCTTTTGTTTCTTTTTAGTTTTTAGTATTATTTCTCTCATTTCTTTATTTAAGCTTTTTTTTTTTTAATTTTTCTCTGCTACTATCTTTCCCTTCTTTTTTCTTTTTTCCTTTTTCCTCCCAAATTTTGACCATAATCCTTTTCCAGGTCTACGATCTTAGTCGGTTGTTTAGCGATGTTTACTTTAAGAGCTATGTTATGCTATCAAAATTCCAACGCATCGAGTGGAACAACCGGTGACTGATATTTCTGCTTAGCTTGAATATGTTATTATTATTTTATTTTTATCGATGCAGAATTAATGTCTGGATGGTTTATGCAGATCGATATCAACCATTCATGCCATTTTCATAACAGTCATGTCCTTATACTTCGTGTTTTGGTCAAATCTCTATTCTGACCACCAATATGCTGGCCTGATTATGTTCCACAGTTCGGCACTGTCTACATTCACGTTGGGGGTGAGGATACCTTTTTCTTTTATTTTTGTTGAAAACTTGTGGAATTGAGATAATGTCTAAGAATTTATATCTGGTCTTTTATGCTTGGTCTACAATATTGGAAATTACTAAGAAGTTGATCTGCCTTGTCTTTAATAACATGTCTTCGTGATAATATTTTTAGTCATGCACTTTTGTACATATATCCCTCTAGAAGGGTTTATTTTTAGCATGTGAAAAGTGTATCATTTAGAGTAAGCAATTAAGTGCTACGTTTTCTTCATTGAATATTTTAAATTTCGAATGAATGAAATATTTTTAATATGATTTTATTTCATAAAATCGAATGATGCGGGTGGCATTTGTCATTGATAGGACACATAATTGTCAATTGTTGTTTATTTCTTCTTGTGAAATTGACCTCCTATTTACCGGGAACAGCAATGAAGAGTTTATCATATGTTTGTCTATGTAATATGCCATCCTTGATTATTCATGCAATAGCCCAAATCTTTAGTTTTAATGTGGTTAAGGCTCTCTGTTTTTTGATTTCCTATCCCCCACAGAATATAAAATTTCTACTTTGCCCAAAATTCTTGTTTGTGTAAAACAAGCAACATAATCATGCTCCAAAAATATGCATTGATGTTAAATGCATTTTGCTAATTTTTAACAAAATGAACTTTAAATTGACGTGTGCTTCTTGAACTCAAGGTCAAACTCTGGCCTTGAAACTTTATAGTAAGCTGAGTTCAATCTTTGTAGGAATTTGCTAGGCTTGGCTGAATTCACCTTTGGTGCGAAGATTACTCATTAGAACAAATATTATCTTTGTCCCATGGTAGCTTAGAACAAACATATTTCACAATGACTGGCAATTTGCAAGTTAAAACTTCATCTTCATTACTATCAATTTACAATCTCAGCCTGTGATCTTTCATGGCCACTAGGCATGTTCTGCTTACTGAATAAGTAAATGACATTGTCATAAGCTTGTAGCCGTTATCTTCATCAAACAATGGACATCTGGTGCGGGCCTAGGTCAATGCAGACCTGTCTCACTTGAAGCTGATCTTTATGATGTTTCTTGAGCCACCCCTTGCAATTACTGTTAAGGAGCAAATTAGTCCAGGCCAATATCCTTGGAGTGTGTCTAGTTGGAACAGCCAGACCTAGGGAGCATATCTGCCAAATTAAGCCTTTTGGCCTAGTATCTTGATTCTCATGACTGGTAACTAGATCCCTAGTAAAGTTAGCTGATAGTTCTTCCTCTATGGACATTTGCTGGTACTATATGCCAGGTAGCGCCATCCGTATATCTTTAATAGGATGTAATATCTAGAATGGTTTTTTTTTTTTTTTTTGGGGGATTTGGTTGGAGTAAGCATTTAGTTTCCTTCATTTTGATAGTGATAATATACTCAACTGAGCCCCTATTTGAGAAATTGTAATAAGGATAGGGCTTATATGAGAAATTTGTAACATACAGATAATCTCTTTATTTTAGCCTTTTTATATTGCAGAATGATTAACTATCAAATGAATGACTAAATAAATTTGCAAAATGTCATGAAACTATTACCTACCACAGACCATTATACACAGTCTGTCCGTCAAGTCAGTTTTTAGTGTGATTGGAAACTAATTGTAGCACTGTTATATGTACAAAAGGTAGTGATTTTGCTGTAAATTCATCTTGCTGAAACTTTTTCAATTGTCTTAACATTTCTTTAGGTTTATGTTTTATCACCTCTAGCTGGCTTCTAAGTAAATTAATCTTAGATGCCACTTTTTGAGGATTTTTTTTGCCAGGTATCTGTTGGTTACTTTCTTGCTGACATTGGGATGATAATTTGGTTTTACCCTTCTCTAGGTGGAATAGAGTATGTAAGTATTTTATTGTTTCATTATAACCTTGCCCTACTTTTTCTTCTCTCCTCGTTGGTTAGAACTGATGTTCAATCTGACATAAATCAAAGTAAAATCTTGCTATTTCAGGTCCTTCATCATCTTCTCTCCGTAGCAGCTGTAGCATATTCTATGTTGACCGGGGAGGGTCAGCTGTACACCTTCATGGTACTCATCTCTGAGACTACAACCCCCGGGATCAACTTGAGATGGTAAAATCTTATCTACATACTAGTTCGTCCCTCTTATCTGTCAATTGTAAAATGCATATTACTTTTACTCTATATTAACGATATTCTAGGCTATATTGCTCCGACTTTTCTTTTTTTTGAAGTACACTTGTCCAGCACATATACGGGCATGGGTATGAGGAAATCACCCTCCAAAAATCCTCCAAATACATTCCCTTATCGGATACATATCTGTGTCCGACACTCACAATTGAGTTGGAGTAATACAGATTCTCGGTTCATATAGGTATCTTGACACGGCTGGAATGAAGAGATCCAGAGCTTACTTGATTAATGGAGTTGTAATATTTGTCACATGGCTAGTAAGTGAAATTGTTTATTGCTTCCTGACTTTTTCCTATACTGTTAATGCATGCATCGATGTCCTTCAGCAAAGTTATCTTTGCAGCTAGATGTATAATGGAATTTGCTGTTTTTTGCAGGTTGCTAGAATACTCCTGTTTATGTACCTATTTTACCGTGTCTACTTGCACTACAATCAGGTAAAAAAGTTCCAGCAAAACTTTACCAAGTGTTAGCTGTAGATGTTTTTCCTTTACTAGCATACTTGGTTTTTTATCTAAATATTTTTGAACTATATTGGACTCTAACTATTAAATTGCTTATCTTATGTTTCTCCGACTCTTCATTTTTCTTGAAATACTCATGTACTATACATTTCCAGATATGAGTATGGGGACATGACCCTCCCAAAGACTCTCCAAGTACATGAAAATACTTTAAAAAAATTGCACAACCTGTGTCGAACACATACTCATATCTGGCACTTATATCCGAGTCTGAGTAACATAGTGCTTATCTACTATAGCTAACGCATACTTTACGCAATTTGAGATCATGGGTTTATTTTGTTATTACTGCATGTCCTAAGTACGGAGCAAACTTACGTTCAATTCAGTAAGTAAATCTTGATAGAATACCCTAAACAGTGTAGGCTTCGATTTTAAAACATTGACATCGATTTGGCATTTAAATGCGAACTTCTTATTCTACAATTGTTTCATTTTTATTTTATTGGTCAAAATCAATAAGTTTGGTCCACATGTTAACAGCCTACCACTATTTTCTCCACGAAACAGGTTAAGCAGGTTCACACGTTCGGACAATTGTTAATATTTGTCGTGCCTTTTGTGCTATCCGTTATGAACTTAATGTGGTTCGGAAAGATTATCAAGGGATTAAGGAAGACGTTAGCAAAAAGGCAGTGTAGGGTACGTGGCGACTGACACCGATGAAGTTACATTGCCGAAGAAACTCCTTCCTATCAAAGCTTAATGTCCTGTGCTAGGTAATTCTCTCATCCGCTTTGTTTTTCTATAAATATGGTATTGAAAGGGTATAGGTGAAAACCGTAGAGCCGTCCCGGTTTCTGATTCAACGTGACAAATCATCTTGAAATACTGAAGCATTATTAACTAAATTTGTAGATGATCGGATTCAAAATCTGGATAGAAATAGTAAAGTGCAAGTGGCTGTTTTTTTCTCCATTGCTAGTTGATATATTATAGGTGATATCTGGCAATTCATGTATTCATGTTATGGTCATGCATATTGCTCTATCGTAATCGTGTTTAAGGTATTATATATATATATATATATATATATATATATATAAATTTTGTTACGTTAATAAGTTGTGTTAATAAATTTTGAGACACTCGTTTATTCTTATTGTGTTTTAGTTAATTTTTTATATTATATTCATGTAATCATGTTTAATAATGCGAGGATTACGTGCTATAGTTTTAGAGAATGATTCATTTGACTCTTTCTATCCAACTACCCGAGTTGAGCATAGGTGCCAACCTTGAAGAATAATATCTGATCAAATTCCTTTTGGGACGGGTGTCGTTGGCCTGGTATCATGGGTTTAGTTAGATCCAACGATTCAAATACGTGTACATGTGCTGTGTCTCGTATTTTTCTTTTCGTTTGAGTCGTGTAACATAAACACAACACAACTTTCGGTCCTGTTTATTGTTGTTGTTGACGCAGGTTTTGATATCAAAACTTGTGGTCTGCTGCAATCTTAATGCTGAACAGGTGAAAATTTTTTACTTTTTTAGTTAAAATTATGGTTTAATAATCCAGACAAAAAGGTTAAGAAAATCAAGCTTTTGCAGTTTAGAAAAAAAAAATTTTTTTTTTGGCCGAATTTAAGGTCTGCGGAAAGAGACTTCGAACTCTTACCAACTGAGCCAAATGCTCGAGTACTCGAAAGTTGGCTTTTAGGTTTGATGATTTTATAATCTCACATCCTTTAAACTTTTATTATTTTAAATATATATTTTTGATATTTCAAATTATTACATTATTTTTTTCACATAAAAATCATAACACTTCAAAATTTTAAAGTCAAATTTTTGCATAGCTATTTTTTTTTGATTTTTTTTCTTTTAGTATTCAATAGCAGCGATAAACTAACTTTATTCAATGTTAAAATTCTGGATATAAAAATAATACGTGTATTAAATATATTATGTAGTACTTATTATAATATTTTCATATTTAGTAGATATATACGTATTGTGTAATTGAGTTATATTTTGTTCATTTCATTTAAATACGTAATGACTATATGAGATCAAATCATAAATGGCGCAATTTTTATTTATAAATTATGGGTTAAAGATCTATTAAAAAGTAATAAAAACCAGCAAACTTCACTCATGTAACTATCGAATAAAATCAAATAAAAATGCTAAAATTAAATTCAGTATAATAAGAATAATGATAATAATCCATAAACACCAATAAATCTAATATAATTAACAATAAGCCAAAAAGAAAAAAGAAAAAACCAACAAGATGTCAAAATGTCAGTGGAGGTTTCTACAGTGCTCATGTTGGTTTCTTCCTTCGCTCTTTCTTTTTTTTTTTTTTTTTAAAGGTTATTGCATAAATTAATTATGAAATTAAAAAAAAAATCATTAGTAGATTTAACAGAATGAAAATGGAAAAACAAGTAGATCATTCATTGAAGCTAAATTCATAGTGATTTCTTTATTTATGATTAAATACAAATGCAAAAAAACCTTTACAATCTGCTTGTGGAGGTTTTAAATGTCACCTTAATATATAAAATAATCTTATCTAAGAATAATATAATTAAAAAAAAAAACGACTACTATATATATAATATCAACTAAATTGTTTCATTAAAAGATAGAATTAAATAGAAAGAAGACTAGTTTTTGTCCTACAAATTAATTAATTATTAGATGCATATAATAAAACAAAAATGTAAAAAAAAAAAAAAAAAAAGAAGAAGTTAAATTAAATTCCAGCGTCAATTGCAAAATGATGTTGAAATGGTTAGGTCCAAATTTATGCAATTGTCGGAAAACTTTGACGTCCTAATGAAATTTGGCTGGTGGCTTGGATTATTGATTACTTCTGATTCTTGTATGATAGTATCAGGGAGAGGAGTGAAGGATAAAGATAGCTCACAAACTTTTTCCAAACTTCCAATATCTTCATCTTTCCGATTCTCACCAAGTAAGCATGGGTATTTATCCTGTAAATATAAATATAACAGATAAAATTAGAATTTATTTTCCCAAATGCATATGTTTTACATTAATAATCTAACTCGTGATCATTTATTTTTTCTATTCGAGGTTAAAAGGATAAATTTATCCTTATACTTTATTTTTATTGATATTTACTATATTTTGAGATTAAAAATAAATTTATCATTATACTTTAACTCAATATTCAATTTTATCACTTTATTTTTATTTTTGCTGCTAAATTTTGATTTTTGATTGAATTTTTTCACTTGATTTTGAATGATTTGAAGATAAAAATTGATTAAAAAGAATATTCATTCAAATATTTTATTTTAATAATAAATTAATTAATAAAAAAATTAAAAATTAAAAAAAATTAACATAGAATGTTTATTTTGTAAAAAAAAAAAAAAAACTAAGCTTAATTTTTGTTTATGCCAACAAACTATTTGAAATGCCTCGACTAATATTTGAAGGAATTTTTTTTGTTAAATTTTGTCTTCAAATCAGCTGAAATCATTGTTGAGCGGCAAATTTTAGTTAAAAATTAAAATTGAGAGGCAAAATTCAATAAAAAATTGAGCGATGAAATTCAATCAAAAATTAAAGTTAAGTTATAAAATTCAATCAAATAAAAATTGAGTGGTAAATTTACGCTTAATCTCAATATACAACGACAAATATTAACAAAATGAAGTATATTAAGTATATGCATGTATGCTCATGCATTTTTATGTCATAAATACGAAATTTGATGTGGTTTTCAAAATAAACTGTGGAATATATTAATTATTCTTTAAAAAAAATTCAATCACATTATCATACTTGAAATAATTGCTAATTTTATTTTTCATGCATCTATGTATATGTATAAATGTATATATTTGCATGTAAATTTGCTTGCAGATTGGGTCGGTTTGTGATATGAAAAAAATTTAAAATTTAGGTTCAAGTTTGGATTTGGTTTGGCCTAACGGTCTTAATTATTGTTTAAAAAATTTTATATTAATATTTATATATTTTTATAATTAAATTTAAATAAAAATTTATTATTTTAACCAATAAATAATAATTTAAACCGAACTTGCACAAATCACAAAAATCAACATTCAAACTTGACTAGAATCAAACCAAAACTATCAAATTGAATGACTTGTTCAACTTTTAAATAAATCTACTTGCATGTATGTATATACCTTTTTCTTGTTGTTTTAAATAAATAAATAAACGCATGATTAACAAGAATGGTACCTGGCGGTGATGCTTCCAGACATCAGGAGATTCTTCCATTTGGAAAAGACTGTTATTCTTGTGAATGGAAAAGTTTTGTCGGCAATCCCCAGCTTGATGTTCATTTCCTAAAGCCCTGAAATGCATGCATGCATTCCGCAAAGTACATAATTAAGATAATTAAGAGTATAGTTCTAAAATGCAACCAATGTAACACAACGGTCGCGCTGTAATGAATGTTATATTTTATCTATTATATAACACTAGTAATATTATCAAATTTTTAAAAATATTATTAAATTTATATTCATAATAATTATATCATAACTATTTATGATGAAGTCCATAATCGCTATTTAAAATTACGAACAAGAGTTATTTACTTATTCAAGTTTATCCATAAGTAATAGGGATAAGGAGAGAGAGACTAATGTGATAGAGAGAGAAGAAAAAGATAAAAAGCTAAATAACTAAAAATATTTAAATAAATTATTTTTTATTTATAATTTTTAATATATAAATAATTTATTATGTAAATATTCCTAAAATTTTATTATAAGTAATTTTTTATTTATTATATAAATATTTTATACTTAGATATTATTTTAATATTTTAAATATTATCCTAAATAGCATTTTTAAGTATTATTTATTAAAATATTTGTAAATATTATTTTTTATTAAAAATTTTATAAATATTTTATCAATTTATTTTTATAGTTTATTAATAAATATAATTAATTTAAATTCATATAAATATTTAATAATAATATAAATCAGATATTATTTATTTAATTCAAGTTTGATAATATAATTTTCCCTTATTCCTTATGTATTCTTCAACCTCATTTTATCTGATCAAACCAAGTAATATTATTACTCCTCTGTTTAATTCAATCAACTAAACTGTGTAATACCTATTACTTTCTCACTGAATAACTTTTCTTTCTTCTTCTATTATATTCCAATAAACGAAACGTGAAATAACATAAAGAATTACATTGAAAAGTGATGCATAAAGATAAAAGAATGTGTAGTATTGCATTTTTCCCATTAGATTTGCCTTTATTATAACAGGCCTGTCACACTTTGTTATAGTTGTTTACTTTACTTTTTTATGCTTTTAGATTAGATTCATACATGGATTAAGTTAACAGTTTAAACTCGAAGATTTATTTGAGTTTAGATTAATATATGAAACTAAAAGGCAAAGACTCAATTAAATAATAGATTTAGTCCTAACTGAAATTAAGACTCAAAATCGCTTGACCTGACCTGATTCATAGTTATATTTATAAAGACAATAACTTGATTTGTCTTAAGGAACTCTTCATCTTCACAGCTATTCTTCATCTTCACAGCTCTTTTTTCTTTTCCTTTGTCTATAAAGTCCATTATGTTTGGTTAAACACATTACAAAATAAGAGATTTTAGGAACAAAATAGAAAGATGTTAAAAAAAAAGTTCTCTATATCTAGAATTTAGCAATATTTAGGATGAATATTGTCTTAATTTACTAGTATCGGGGATAAATATTATCACTAAAACTTTTAAGGGGCATAGTTTTAATGGAAAATCGTTCCTAAAACTTCTAAAAATATATTTTTATCTTTTAAAGGTAATTATTTACCGTTCTTAATTTTTTAAAATTTTATAGCAATATCAATAATTAAAAGGGGAGAGGCAATATATAATATTGGTAATTAGGGCAGTTCAAATGGAGGGCCACAGCCATTGAGGGAGATATCACCTAACTTCTGGAAATTTTGATTTAATTGTTCATGCAATAAGCAATTGAGTTGGCACCCACAAGCTAAAACTAGGGGTACTTGCATATATATATATATATATATATATATATATGTATATATATATTAAACAATGGAATAGAGGGACAAATCTCTTTCACCTTTCGGTGGGACATTGCACTATATAATTTGAGTTAATACTTGTTAGAAGTGCTTACCGGTTAGTTAGAAGAGTTAAAAGTGGGAAATTTTGATATAAAACTAACTTTTTTTTTTTAATTTTTACAAACAAAGTTGTAATATAAAAATAGAAAAGGAGATTGTAAATATTAAAAGTCGTATATCAAATTTATTAGATGTTATTTTTTAACGGTGATTACATGCACTATAAAATTTAAAAAAATTAAAAATGATCAATAATTATTTTTAAAAGATGAAAAACCATTCCTAAAGCTTTAAAGATAAAAAATCGATCGTAATAGTCATCTTTAAAACTATATATCTAAAAAGTTTTGTGAACAGCTTTCATCACCAATACTATTAAACCAAGGGAAACATTTGTCATTAATACTGCTAAATTCAAATTAGAGATAATGTTTTTTTTATCATTTTTTTATCTTATCCCTAAAGATAACTTATTTTGTAGTGATCATCAACTAGGTTAAGATTCAAATTTATATAAGTGACTCATTATACATGCTAGAATAGAATATGGTCATCTATTTTGTTGAAAAAAAAAATATTTTTTAAAGAGGAAAAGAAGTAATATGAGTAAAATGGATAGTATTTTTAAGAGAGTTTGTTTTTAATATGATTTTATAAAATTTTAAAATATAAATTAATAATTAAATTTTATTTTGATTTTTAAATAAATTCATTAATAAAGTTGATATCACTAAACAAGTAATATTAAAAAATATTTCTGCCAACACCCACTTAAGTCAAATTTTCTCTCTTTCAAATTTCTCTCAAAACCATCCAACCTAACACATGAAAAATGGGGTGAATTGTATTCTTCTCATTTTTTGCAAAGCAATTTTCCACAATGAAATCAAAGATGGCATGTGGCTGGAAAAAGACAAAATAACTTTGCTTTCATGAAAAAAAAAATAGCTAAATGTCAAAATTAAAGAGATATGGACATTAGAAAAAAAGGGTTTTTTCAGTTGAATGGGATTGGAGGTCATTGACTCATGACCCTATAGATTTATGGCCATTAATAATCTAGATAAGGGTTGCACTCTCATTTTTCGAAAGGAAAAACATAATGATAACATTAATGGTAGCTGAAATATTGGAGGAAGTAATTGGATAAAAAAGTTGGACTTTTTAAGATGACTTGTTTGCAACGAACGTTAATCACGACGTTTTCGACTAATTACTAGTTCAATTAATACGATACTATTAATAAATTTTTAAAATTATAAGTTTAAAAATATTTAAGTATATGATGTTTTCAAAAGTGAATTACTTAGATAGAAATTAAAAAGTTATAAGTAGATCAAGAATATAAAAAAATTAATTCATAACTGGTTTATATTTGATATACTAAAAGTATATATTTATACATAATTAATGAACCAGGTGATGTCACTTCATTAAAAAATTTTAAAAATAAATATATATAATTTTATTTTAATAAAGTGGTATAATTTGATTCTTTGACAATGTATAAATTTATAAATTATCAATGCATCAACTATAAATATATCACGATAACTATCACACATGAGAGAAAAAATCTTCTCCCAAAAAGCTTTTTCTATAAAAATATATTATCTCATCCAAGTCATAAAAATTTTTAAATTTCATAAACGAGAATATTAAATTAATAGAATAGCACATATTCATGGGAATATATTTAAAAAATTAAAAAAAATTTAAAAAATGAACATAGTATAGTCTTTTAATCCGAATTATAAAATTAAAAAAAAAAACTTTATTAGCAATATATAAAAGTTGAATTTTTCTTATAAATTGGAGGTAGATGGCCAAAGGGATTGGGTCAATTGAGTGTAAAACTTTGGTGCAAGAATACATGTAAATTAAAAGTCTTCGCTAAAGTAACAAATTTTCGCAAAACGATTAAACATCTTGAAAAAGAAAGACTTTGTTTTTAGGGCATTTACCTTTTAGATGACAAGCGATTTGGAAAGACACCATGGACATTGTTTTCAAGGCATTTTCTTCTAAAGCGCAAGCGCCTCATTGGTTCAACCATTTCGATGTTCCCATCCTTCGAGCTTCGATACATCTATGGAATTGAACTCGGATTTATAAATTTATATTTTGATAGTGAATCACATAATATTACTTTATTAATATGTAAATATAAAATTTTATAAATAATACAAATAATTTCTCTTATTAATATATAATATTACATAGTTTATTAATCGTATATAAATTTATATATTTATAATCTATCGAACATGAATCATCAAATTAAAGTAAAAATAACTTCCGTATATACCATGCATGATATCACATCTAGTTATTTGTCCATACACGACATGTACGACGTATATATGTAAAACATTAACGTCAAAGTTGAGATAATGAAAAATAAAAAATTAAAAAAAATAACGTAAACATGTTTCTAGCTACGAATGCACCAGTAATAAAGTAGATTCATGCATAGTAGATAATAAATAAATAAATAAATTTTGTTTTAAATGTTTCAATTGAAAGATAACAAATTGAAAAGAACAAGAAAATCAATTTGACAGTTTATTTCTTAAATATGTAAGTATTTGAGAAAGATGAATAAAAAAGACGAATTTTTTTGTCATT
This sequence comes from Adansonia rubrostipa, assembly GCA_038381775.1. Taxonomy (NCBI): domain Eukaryota; kingdom Viridiplantae; phylum Streptophyta; class Magnoliopsida; order Malvales; family Malvaceae; genus Adansonia; species Adansonia rubrostipa. Next base: position 821,454 of record JBBYHM010000008.1, on the reverse strand, counting down.
TGTTATCGATAACTATAATGATAAAGTGATTGCTGGTTCTTAGTTCCAATAATTCATTTAGTATGCATTTATATTTTATATTTATATTCATAGATTTGGATGTTGTGATAATCTTAGTTAAACTTTCGAATTAATTATGGATAATAATAATAATAATAATAATAATAATAATAATAATAATAATAATGCTTGAAACTTGCTATGGTTATTTGGTAATTTTAAACATGATACATAAATATAATATGGATAAAAGATTAATACATACTATGATACGAATATATATCTCATAATCTTTATAAAATGAATTACTAATATATCAAAACTATATAAATTATAAAATATTTTAAATATAATTATGATGCAATAAAATACTAGAACATAATAAACAAATTGTCAAGTCTATCAGCTATAAGTAGTCCTTCTTCTTTGTTTTATTTTCCTTGCGAGGATTAAAATGATGGTTTAATTTAATTTGTCACTAATTTTGTAAGCTGTGAAGATCTTTAGCAGCTTTCCAAAAATCAAAAATCAAACAAAAATTTTGAGAAAAAAGGGGCTATTTATGGATAAATAGAGTAATTTAAGGAGATTATAGGAGCAAATTTGCAGTAGATCTTAGGGTTTTTGGGTTCATCATAATGAAAATTTTTAATTATTATTGTTATTATTATCATTAAAATTATCATTAAAATTGTAAGTAACTAATTTTTTTTTTTTAAAAAAAGGATATACCTGAAGATGGCTCTTGATATGAGAAATGTTGAGCCCCTTGACACTCATCATCTGCAATATTCGCTTTGGGGTTGCTTCTGCAAATTAAAACCCAACAATTAATATATATATATATATATACACACACACACACATATAACAGTTAAGAGTATATCTGAATTTCTTCTGCTACTGGTTATTGTAAAGGCGTTCGAGTAGTCAGGGATCCAACTGTAAATTCACTTATGCATAAAAAAATAGTGCAGAATCACACCAGTTTCGTTCTTTTTTTTCTAAAAAGGGAAAACTTCTTTTGTTGGCTCGGTTCAAAGATGTTTGTGGAATTTGAAGTTAAGAACTTAACCTGATCACATAGACTAAAGTGACAATAGGTGAAAAGATATCGCTTGAATATAAATCACACTCAATCCAAGATTTAATCGATGTGCAATAGCATCACTTTTAACAAATATTCGTATGTAACGAAAGAGATTAAAAAATTTATCATGTGATAAACTTATAAAAGATAATTGATGGAAGTAACATGGAATAATAACAAAATAAAACTTGAGTTCTGATATTATATTAAACATTCAATTTAAAACCGATTAAAATAGAGGAAGAGGTTTAACTTAAATATAAGATCACAAGTAATACAAGATTTTAATACCACTTTTAACATTTTCCAGATTAAAAGCCATAGCCCAAAGGAACTGTACTAGTAGCTTCTTTCAGCAAACTAAATTCTTCTTGCTTGTAAGAATTTTGATAGCTGGTTAGAGGGGAAGGCAAAGGCAAAGGGAAAGGAGAAACAACAACATTAATATTCGAAAAACTTAACTATATTTTCCACCAAGGCGATCAACAGCTTGAACAAAGTGTTGGTGAAGCTGGGGAGTCCATCTCAAACGTGGAAGTTCCGATTTGTTGTACTGCCTAACTCGGCCATCGCCGGCGACTCTCTCGCAGTTCTTGGTCATCATCCTTTAGTTCATCTGATCAGTAATTAATGCAGAGAATTTATTAGCAAAATTATGGTCAAATAAAAAATAAATAGGGTTGGCCTAAACCTACCTTTACTACGTAAGAATTTCAGCAACGAATCATGATATTTTTGTCTAAAGAGGCCATGGACTTTTTAGCTTCTAAGGGACCTGTCCACACTATTCCACATTTACATTTCAACCCGTCCCCCCCCCAAATAATAAAACCTGAAAAATTTTAAAAATCTATTCAAAACTTAGTGTTAGGTTAGCTCTCGATTTGGTTTTATTAATTGGACTTGATTTTAGTTTGGATAATAATTAAATATATTTAATTCAATTTTGATTCATAAGTTAAAAATTATAATTATTTAAATTAAATTTTATTTTTAATTAATTTTTTTTATAATATAAAAATAAGTATGTTATTTTTAAATTAGTGAAAATTTTTTAAAATACTATAAAAAAAATTTTTATTTAAAAAATCGATGAACAAAAACGGTCCAAATCAATGGAATTTGATTTGATTATAGATAATTTGATTTTTTTTAAAAAAATATACTCTACATTAAAAAAAATTCAAAACTAAACACATGTTAGTAACTAAACCTATGAACATATTATACTCAAGGATTACAATTTTGTTGGGAGCTGGTTTGAATTTTGTGTTACGATGAAATGACGTAATCAAAGAAATTACTAAAAGCTAAAATAAAATAAGGTAATTAAATAAAATTACAGGCATTAAAATTTTTTAATTTTAAAAAAATAACTACCAATAAAAAATTATTCATCTTTTTATAGCATCTTTCAATTTTTTTAAAAATCACTATTTAAATTATTATTTATTTCGATATATAACGAAACCAAACAAATTTATTTAACAAATGCAATACCTGATTAAAAATATTGTCATACCAAATACGAATTTGGCTGTTTGATGCAAATGACTAGTTGACACTGATCTTTTTTTTAAAGTATGATTAAAGTTACTTAAATGAATTTATTCTTTTTTAAAGTAATCATAAGCTTGACTAAGATACCTTAAAACAAAATTAGTTATAATCTAAATTCAAAAATAAATTTGGGATTTCATTTACGTGTGAAGGAGAATAAGCATCTCCACAATGACCATCTCGAAAATAGCATCAAATTAATCTTATGATATCTAATTAGGTCCTAATTAAAAGTTCATTATCTCTCTTCTCTTTTTGTAAACTTTTGATGGTTGCTCTCCCTTTAAAACGAGTAAGTTTAGGAAGCTAAAAAAATCTTAATTTAAGTTCTAAAAACTCCGATTAATGAAACATAGAAGGAAAATCTTCCTGTGGAAGCTTGGCATCGGGCTAGCATTGCGTCCTCCGATGCCAGCTTTTATGGTTTTGTAGAGGTGCTTGGGTGGCCGGTGGCACCGCAAAGCCAGTCCTGCTAGTTGCACATTACTATTCCTTTTTTAGTTGCCTTTTGGAAACTCGAAGCTCATTTATGTTTTGCACCCACAAAAATACAAAAACACTGAGTAATTATCTAATTTAATAAAAAAATAAAAAAACTAAATTAATAAATCCAAATTAAAAAAAAAATTGGAGGGCTTAAATAATTTTAATTTACAAAACGTGACTAAATGACCTTATTCCAGTTATTAACATTTAATTGTAAATCTGCAAATTTATATATCAAATCAGCAATTTCACTATAATTTGGATACCAAATTAAATGAATTTTAAAATTTTAAATGGCAAAACACATGTTCATGTTACTAAGTATGTTAACTTTATAATTTCTTTATTTACAAAACAAAAAGAAAATAATTATTTTTTCTTAAATTTAAATGAATATATGGAGTTTAAAACCTCCATCATGTGTATTTAGCTCAATAATGCTTATACATTTCACAATTCACATATTTATAATTGGCTAAGATCATATTTTTTTTAATGAAAGATTATCATATACATAGTCAATAAAGCTTTTAAACTGCATAAGCAATATTTAGACGATGATATATACCTTTTAAATATAAGTAAAATTAAAAGAGAAAATATGACAAACTCTTAATCAGCTTGTGAAGTTAAAAATTTTTAATGTTAATGTATCAAATAATAATAATTCTTCTATTTATATAATACTTTAAATAAAATTTTTAAAACACCATATACCAAATTGCCAACTCTAAGCCTCGAGTTACAATTTTATATATATATATATATATATATCTTAGTAGTGCCAATTAAGCAATTTCATTGAAATTTTTTACGGTGAAATTTTGGCCTTTTAAGCTCTTTTTATTTGTTTTAATTGTAATACATAAAAAATATGTGGAAAAAAAAACTTATAATAAGATTATAATATTAAATTCTCTTAAAAAGAATTTATATCAAATCCCATACCCTTGCTCTCTGCAACCATTTCTTCCACACACACACGTGCGCACACACACACACATATATATATATATATATATATATGCTCTCCATTTTTTCTTTTGTTTTGCTCTTTTTTATTAATACCATTTTTTAACGTCATTTAATTTATTTTTATTAATATAAAGATTGTTGAACTGTGTCATTATGAAATATTAGTGTACTTTGAAAATTTGAGTTACTTTTATAATTAATCTTTTAAAAAAGATGTCTTCATAGAGAATGATGGCTCTTACTATACAACACATGAAATCATTTTTTATCAATAAAAAGATAAAGGAGGCAGAAAATAATCAACAACCAGACTTAAAAAAGAAAAAAAAAATCGATTCAACTCTCTCTCCATGGAAAAATTTTATGGAAACACTTAGAAAATTTTAA
>JBBYHM010000008.1:750260-771538 GCA_038381775.1 Adansonia rubrostipa | reverse complement strand
TATATATATATATGTTATTTTGGATCAATTATTACCAAGTTATGTGTTCATCACACAAAATTATCTACTTCTTTAACAATATAAATTAAAAGATGTACATCCTTTTGCTCAAACTATAAAAAGTATGTCCAAAAATGTAAATTTAATATTTTTATTTAACAAATGATACACATATGCCCCAATTATGTACATATATAAATAAAATATACATTTATTTACATGTTTTAGAAATTTACCAGACTTCTTATTCTTGAACTTGAACTATGTCCTTTTTATACAAATTAATGATAATGATACCTATTCTAAGTAGCTCGATCCTTTTTTAAGCCGAGCTCAAATTCACTAAAACAACACTTGTTAAGCACAGGTTAGATCTAATCTTGGGTCGAACAATCTTTTCAATTTTTATGCATTGAGTTTGAGTAAAGTATTTTATTATTTGAGTTTATTTGATTTATCTAAATTATTGTTTATAGAACAAAAAATACTTTTATTTAAATTTAATTATAAATATTAAAATAAAAATAAAATTTTAACATTATTGTAAATAATATCTAATGAAATGAGCTTTTGAGCTTGTACAAAATTAAACACAAACTTAAATAAAAAAATTAAAGCCTTTATCCAACCCGATCAGTGAATACTTAACTCTCTCTCTCTCTCTCAAGCGTTTAGTTAAATTTTTTCTTTAATATGACATTGTATGGACTCAAGTTGTCTTATTGCAAACGTAAAATATTGACAATTATTCATTAATCTTTTTGAAAGTCTGAAATAATTAATACAATTCATTATAGTTGTGTATCTCATCACTAGAATAGAAAACGTTTTACCCAAAGTTATTATCAAATAAAACAAAATAATTTTAATTTATGTATTACATAATTAAAATATTTAAAAATTTTTAAAAATATTTATATATTCTACTTGCATTTTCTACATATTTAAATATAAAAATAAAAATAAAATTTTTAAATATATAAAAATTAAATATTTTTATGTCCTACGGTCTACTTTGAATCATAGATTTACTTTCTTATAATATATATTTATTTATATAAAAATAAATACTAACACTAATCATTTTTATTAATACCAATTATTAGCAAAATTATATAGCGACGTGATGGCCTGGATCCCTATCACGCTCGATAAAGGCGCGTGAACACTACAACCTAACGATAAGTGGGATGTGGGATGTCCTCCACTCTTCATCGTCCACCTGTCCATCACTTTCTTTCTAAAGACTGTGGGATCAATTTTAAATATAAAAAATAGAATAAAAATAAAAGCCAGCCGTTTAGAGATAATCACGCATAAATTAAGTTCACTTTTTTTAAAAAAAATTATAATTAATATAGAATTTGCTTAAATAAATATAACATTTAATTTTTAAAATTATATTAATTTTGAATTAATCCTAATAAAATTTCATTGTATTGGTTCTGTTTATCAATTAGATCATATATTAAATAGAGATCAAATCAAAATCCAACTTAACACCATTAATGAATTATGGTCTTCAATTTTTTTTTTTTTTAATTTTGGGCCGTACCAAACCATTTGCTCCCTGCTAACTAAAACACCTTCCCATGTCAGTGTCTTATCGACAAATCAGGAAATAAAAATCATTTTGGTATGTTAATTTCTTTCTTCGCCGACAACCTCGTCTCGCGCACTTCTCTTTCAATCGTTGGTTTTTTTTTTTTTTTTTTTTATAAGTAAGGTGGTTGTACTTAAGGCGGTACGGCCAACGGTTTCTTGTTCTTCTTCCGGCTTCGATAGCGGCCAAGGTTTACCGCTGGCCAAGGCTGGGTTCGTGAAATTGCCGTTGCCGGCATCGTCGCTTTCTATGGGGCTGAGTAGCGGCAACAATGCTAGGTTGAGCTTGATTCAGGCGACGGAGGAATCGGCCATGGCGATTACCAGTGATCCTGCTGTTGTTTTTTCTGGTAATTCTTTTTTCTGCAATTTTCGTTGGTGATCACGTGTTTAATTTTCTTTTTCGGGTCAAGAATTTGGTTACGGTTTTGGTATAAAAAAATTGTAATTAAAATATTAATTTTTAATTCAGTAAAAATAAAAATAATGTATTAAATTTAAGAAATTTTTTTAAAATGACAATTAAATAATACTTAATTGGTATTTTAAACGTCCGTTGTCCAAATTTATTTAGAGTATATTTAAAAGCAAAAATTGGTACTTGGTAGGATGGGGGAAGGGATGATTCGATTGACTTTGGAATCTATTCTCAGCTGAATTGGGTTGTAGACTTGGGAGCATTAGCAATTTTGACTCTGTAGTCTGCTGTAAATTGGTAATCGTACTACTCTTTTAGACTGTGGCTGCCCTCTTTACCCACAATCCTTTAATTAAAAACGTCAACTTCCATGAAAATAGTTCCATTTCTCCCTTTGTTGATAAATTTTGGAATGGATTAAATTGGTTACTCCAACTCTATACATACTTTAACGAGGGACTACATCCCTAGATAGCATCAATGAGGGTTTACTGGTATTCAAATTCTATGTTACTTGAATTTCGAGATGGTTGGTTAGCACAGAGTATATTTTCAACATGAGTATATTTAATTTTTTTAAAGTTTTTTTAATATATTCAGAGAATTATATCTTAATATACGTACCCAAATACATGTCGAACATAGATGTCGAATGTGGATACTTCATTAAAATTAAGATTCGACATAACCCAAATTCAAGATTACTTACCGTGGAAACGAACCTGCTAACCCCTCTCCATGCTACTATGTATCTCCCATGGTCTTAACAATGTCCTATGTGCTGGTTCCTTTCGGTTTTCATAGCCAAGATTGTTGCTTGTTTAATCGATAAGTTTGGGATGATGAAGAACTTGATTTTGAGGTCTTTCATTTTGGACATTGAATGTGCCTGGTGATGTAAATGAGACATGTCTTCCTAAACTACTCTAATTTGATTAAGTAATTATCGAGTTCGTGCTCAAGCTGTACAAACTATTGAATAAGTAGAATTCAAATATCTTAATATCTAAAATTTAATTGATTTTTTTAATTTATAATATTTTTGTTATTATATATAAAAACTTAAAAATGCTATTTTTTTTTTGTTTCTCTCCGAAAGGTTCACGGCTCTTCTTCCTTTCCAACCTAATCTCACCTTCTCTGCCCCTCAGCTTTTTCTTCACTCCCGTAATAAAATCCCCCTGCGCCTCCAGCGGTGCCCAGCCTACCCCTCCACCTGCGGGTTGCGGCTCCAACCTTGCGGCAAGCAACCCTTGCTACAGGTGCATCTTCTTTTTCGGCAAAACAACTTTTTTTTTTTTGACTGCGTAAACAGATTAAGATTTAAGACAGATTAAGCTGTGATGATTTTAAACGTATTATTATAAAAACTTTTCGTTGATGATACTTGTACCTGAAATCAGACAGCAAATGCCATAGTTTGGGAGCGATTCATAGGGTCTCTTCGGTGATTGCAAGAGTTCACGTCTCTTTAATTAGAAGAAAATAGGAAGATTTTCACTTTCCACCACACACACAGAGATCATGCCTTAAACTTATTGTTGCTGGCCTTTTTGAAAGCCTTTTGATTAAAGAGTTCGGATTTGATTGGTGTGTAAGAATTTTATTTTTTTACTATTTTAATAATTTTCGTCATTTTTAAAATTTAATTAATACAAAAAATTTATTTATGAAAAAGTCTGAGTTCGTGTTCGAGTATGTAAATCGTGTAAACGAACCTAATCGAGTTGATCTCGAATAATTCGATTTTATCTTGAGCCAAGCTCAAGCATTAAAAACAATACTCGATAGAGAGCACATAGAATTTTGAGTCGAGCTCAAACTTCTCACTATGTGGGCTTGGTCGGCTCGATTGCTGCCCTAGATATGCCTAGCTTTGAGGTTATGCCTGCGGCTATCACCAAAATTTTTGTCCTTGATGGTGTTGTAGAGTACCAGCCTTGAACTCATCAAATTTCCACTCTGCATATATCTTCAATGAAGCTGACAAGGTAGGTGATGCAGGAGCATTAATAATTAAGAGTTTTAGTTCATTTTAAATTCTGTTGGAATAAAGTAATTCATTTAGATTTCTGTTTAGGATTTTTTTATTTTAAAAATTCTAATTTAATTGGATTATTATTTAGGATAAGAGTTTTAGTTTGAGATAAGTTTTATGATTACGTTTAATTGATATTCTATTAGGAATATCAAATCTTGTAAGAGTAAGAGTTCTAGTCTATTTATATGCATCTAAGTAGTTGCTACCATGTATTCGATTATTATTTTTATTATTATATCTATAAGGTAAAGGTTTAGAGCCTAAACCTTTCTAGAGCGTCTATCTTTCTCGACTATTTTCAATTCTTTTGTGTTTTAGTTATTTTTATTATCCCTACTCTGCATCAATTTGGTATCGGAGCATAGCAAGATGTGCGAGTGGTCATGGACAAGGGAACCAAGAACAATAGATAAAGTTGATCAAGCTGAGGCGCATGGTGGAGGATTTTTAGCAAGCTGTACAAGCTTTGCAACGACAAATACTTGTAGGAGCTCGAATGGAGATACCAGAGGGTGACCATAATCCTTTTAACTTGCCGGAAAGTGGTCTTGAAGATTTGTCAAATGAAGGAGAGCCCGAGAACCCTTTTCATAATGTTGGACTTGCAAAGTTTGCAATATAAGATGGATTGAAAGAGCGGTTGTTACATGCCCTGGAGTCGAATGGCAAAGGAGTGAAATGATTTCAAGGAGTTACACATGGACGACTGTTTGGATTGGAAAGTCACATTAAAGAAAATTATTTTCAAGAAGAAGATCAAGAACTATTAGATCAAATCTTTGATGAATATAATGAAGGTGATGAGAACGTCGATATACATCTTCTACAAGTAGAATCATTGATGGTAATGACTACAATAAACCAAGACGAAAAGAACAAGTTGGAGAATGATGGCAAGAAAGCTATGATAAGTGATGATGGAGAAGCTTTTGTTGATCATATTCAAAGGATCCATAAGAAAGTACAAACAACTTTAGAAACTAGCAATGAGGCTTATGCAAAAGCTATTAATCAATATAAGTGTTTCAAGGAAGGTGAAGCTGAAAAAAACTTTACACATTTCAAACTCCTTAGACTTCCATTTATGGTAAGTACTCTTAGGAAACTTTTCCTTCCTCAAGTGAGCTAGCACCAAATCTCCTTTTTCCAATTCCTTGAAACATAATTGATTGGTAGCAGTTGTATAAGCCTCCTTGCTTTTCTTTAAAGTTGCTTGTACTTCCTTATGGACCTTTTGAATGTGATCAACAAAAGCTTTTCCATCATCACTCACCCTAGCTTCTTAAAAGCTCTTCATTGGAGGTAAACCCTGTGGCAAGTTGTCACTAACTGACAAAGCAAACTCTCCAAAAACTCTTGAATTACAACGGATTGTTCTTTAAAGTTTTTATCACTGCCAAGTTTATTTATAACCTTGCTGGCTTCATTCTTCAAATCCTCTTTATCATCTTGGCTAGAAATGGTCATCACCTTTCTGATCATCAAGGATTCTTCTTGTGCAAGGTATATATCTACGTACTCCTCATCATCATTATATTCATCATAAATTGGATCTTGCAGTTTTAGATCTTTTTCTTCAAAATAAGTTTCTATAGTGGCTCCGCATTCCAAGTAGTCTTCCTCGGGTAATTCCATATGAAAATCATTCACTTGGACATTCTCTCCTCTACCATCCAACTCTAGAGCATATAACAACCATTCTTTCAATCCATCTTGTACTGTAAAATTTGCAGGTCCAGCATTGTGAAAGGGGTTCTCAAGCTTGCCTTCATTAAATACTTTTTCCTGACCACCTTCCGGCAGGTCAAAAAGGTTGTTGTCATCTTCCAGTATCTCCATTTGGGCTCCCACATGTATTTGTTGCTGCAAAGCTTATACAGCCTGCGATAAATCCTCCACAATGCGCCTCAACTCGATCAACTCCGTTGGCTGTTTTTGATTCCCTCTTGCACGTCCTGCCATATCTCTGATACCAAATTAGTTCAGGGTGAAGATGATAGGAATAGCTAGAACACAAAAGAATTGAAAATAGTCGAGAAAGATAACTTTGTACAGAGATTTAGGCTCTAAAAAAAACGTTTTAAATAGAATAATAAAATAATAATCTAATACATTGTAGCAACTACTTAGGTGCATATAAATAGGCTAGCTCTCTTACTTCTCATTCCTAGAAGAAAACTAGTTAAACTTAATTTATAAAACTTATCCTAAAGTAAAATAAAACTCTTATACTAAACAATAATACAATTAACCTAAAATTTTTAAAGTAAAAATATAAATTTTATCCTAAACAAAATCCTAAATGAAATAAAACTGTTATATGTTGATGCTTCTGCATCAAAAAGCGTAACTGGTTATGGCCCAGTGAAATTCCTTGACAATTGTGTGAAATGGTTTGGGTCCAAAATTACATATTCCAGATTGAAACTTCATCTGAAAGAGTGAAACTTCTCAAGAAAAAGGAAAGTAATTGGTAAAATAAAACCTTTGCTTATATTGTTTGGCTTGGCTTCTTGTTTTTGTGATGACAATACCAAATAAATCAACTGGATAAATTCAAATACCTAAGCATCAGCCTTTAAAATTTGAATATTTATTATTGTACGGTCACTTTTTATGCTGATTTTTTTAGTACATGAATTTCTTAGTGTGGGAGACACTATACTATAATGTTTGTATGAACATTTTGGCCGTTCCATGGAATTAGTTAGCAGCAACGATAACTGCGCAAAGTCATGAATTCTTTAGGATATGTTTTTGTTCCTGTTGAATCTACTTAGGGTTCTGATTCCAAACATCTAACTAGGTGAAAATCTCCGCCAGATGGCTACTAACGGCAAGGCAACAAACATTGTATGGCACAAAAGTTCAGTTGGTAAACTTCATCGGCAAGAGTTACTTCAGCAAAAGGGTTGTGTCATATGGATTACGGGTCTCAGTGGCTCAGGTTTGTTAAAGCAATGTACCGTGGATACTGAAATTCATGCAAATCTTTTTATTGCCATTAACTTATTTCTTTTTTTTCTGTTTTGCTTGAGCATATAAGATGGCTTATTTGCTTATGACGTGCTTTAGTAGTCTTTGTTATGTGTTAAAACAACAAAAAGAAAGTTGCCAAACACTGAAACATTGGTCTTTTAGTTGTTAAGAAGCTGTAGATTCAAAATCAAGAACCTAGGGCGACACAGCTTATATTTCAGATATTACTGAGTGCCTTCCTTTTGACCATACTTCATTCGTTTTTCCTAGTGTTTGTTAGTTTCTCCTTGCTAAACTGAAAAGCATATTCAAACATCATACCTCTCTCTCTCTCTCTCTCTCTCTCTCTGTGGTGTATGAATTTAGGAAAGAGCACTTTGGCATGTGCTCTGTGCCAAGCCTTGTATTCAAGGGGGAAGTTGACTTACATCCTTGATGGTGATAATGTTCGGCATGGTTTAAACCGTGACCTTAGTTTTAAAGCAGAGGATCGGGCCGAAAACGTACGAAGGATTGGTAAATACTGTTTGATTCCTCATCATAGTTCTTTTCTCCTCTATCCTTTCGTTCTCTTCTGCTCAATGGTTTCAAGTTCCAACTTTTTATGGTTCACACAGGAGAGGTAGCAAAACTCTTTGCTGATGCCGGCATCATCTGCGTTGTCAGTGTGATATCTCCCTATAGAAGAGACAGGGATGCATGTCGTGCACTGTTGCCAGAAGGAGATTTCATTGAGGTATGTGTCTTTAAGAAACTTGAAATCCTGAGGACTTCAATCTTATTTATGAGAAACGGCTTTTGCATCAGAAGATTCTTTGTTGCTCTAACAAAAAACTAGGCAATGCTTTGGACAGGTGTTCATGAACGTGCCACTCCAAATATGCGAGGAAAGGGACCCAAAGGGCCTGTACAAGCTTGCAAGAGCTGGAAAAATTAAAGGTGCCTATCCCCCTGGATTATGTATCTGAAGATTGGTATAAGCTCATTTTTTAAAAGTAGCTTATGTAGTATTTTCCTTGTAGGTTTTACCGGTGTTGATGATCCTTATGAGCCACCTCTGAATTGTGAGGTATATGCAAATCGTTGGAGTAACTTCTTGTTTGGCATAGGCTCATACTTGTTCAAAGATGCACCCAAATATTGTTTACGCTTCAAACATGAAAATTCAGCTGACGCTAATCTTGAAATGGTTTCAAGCATCTTAAGGCTTGCTTGCTAGTGTGCTTTTGGATGGCTATGGTAATATTTATATGATAGTTATTCTGCCGTGGTTCAAGTATCAGATATTGACTGACACATTTCTAGTCATCTCAATCCAAACATGTTAAAGCCAGCCATACTTAAGACTAATTTGCGTAACTGTGGCATTCCTACTTTTTCAAAATGGCAATGCTCACCAGTTTCCACCTTGTTTTTCTTTGAATCTCATATTCCAACGCTCAAACTGGAGCTCAACCTTTTTCTATTTTGCAGTTGGAATTGCCGCAAAAGGGAAACAACTGTGCTTCCCCATGTGAAATGGCTGAAACTGTGATATCTTACCTGGAGAAGAAGGGGTATCTGCAGGCCTAAGAAGAAAGAAACCCTGCAATTCCTGGTTAGCCTAATCACCTGTAATATAGTGCGCTGAATCAATTAAAATTGATCTTGTCTAAATTAAGGAAATCTCTCATTTCCTGAATTAAAGAAGCCTCTTGTTTCCTTTATCTATATCCTGTTTCTGGCATCAAGGAAACGTCTTGTTTCCTGCATCCGTAGCCTGCTTCCAAGACCAGGGAAACTTCTTGTTTCCTGTATCTGTATTTTGTATCATGTAATACATAATTAATTGCTCGATTAATTGCCATTGGTATCCTTTATTAGGCACTCATAAAGCCACGTTCTGAAGTAATTTGGCTTTTAGTTAGTTTGGGAGCAAGAAATAAAGACGGATCAAAAAGTGGTGTAAGTTATTGGTGTATGAGTTTGTATCGTATCATATAGCTTTGTAATGACTGCTTATGAATAAAAGGCTATCTCAGGTTTTCACTGAAAGATTACCCTTAAATTTGTTGATTTCGTCCTTGCAACTACAAAGATTTTGTATGCATCAACCAGGATTTTGCCTTGGTCAAAGCATTTAGCTTAATGATCCCTAATCATATGTCAAATTAGCTAGCCTGGAGAATTTGGGATAATTTACCAACCTGCAACTAGATCAGCCTTGGAGGTCCCAAAATTTCTCAACAAGTAAAATATCTTGTGAGCATATAAATCTGACAGTGAAGATGGTTCAACACAGTTTGAGATAAAAAGGAAAGGTTGGTAGATCTTGAGATTCAAACTTTAAATGTATCAAATGTCATCTCATAAAAGTGGTTACATGAATCAACTGAATTAAACTCAACTTAAAGATGTATACTTCCATTGCTTGGAAAATTCTCATTCAAAATGCGGGCATACAGCAAAAGTTGACACATCACAAGCACGCTGCAACTTGTAAATAAATACATAAATCCATGAATTCTGCAACTTGGAAATAAATACATAAATCCATGAATTTTGCTGAAGTTGACACATAACAAGCACGCTGCAACTTGGAAATAAATATATAAATCCATGAATTTTGCTAATATTTACCAAATTATTTGCCAAAGTTACAAAATGCTGGTAATGGAAAGAAAGCTATATACACACACACACATATTTGTTGATCAGGAAGAAAAACTGCAGCAAGAAACAGTCTTATAAAACTAAATGAACGTAAGTAACAGATAGATGGGCACTCTTAATTGAAGAATGAAAGGGCGAAAAAGAAAAAAAAGAACAAGAAAGGAAACGATTATCAAATGAAGGCAAGACCAATCTCTGGTCTTGCATGCCTATGAACGGACAAGAGGCAGACAACAAGGGCCATGGTCATGGAAATAGCAGCTGAACTCACAGCATCAAAAGTTGCAGAGAACCGCCTCTGTTGCAGACCCCAAAGAGTCTTAACAAGCAACCCCAAGCCATCAATCACCATTGCCAGCACCATGGCCATCTTCAAAAAACTGAAAACCAAAAAATGACCCAGAGAACTCTGAGACAACTGCAAAGACAACCAGACTTAAAACTCTCTCCTTTAACTGAAACTAGGGGCCTAAAATGAGACTGGGAAAGTGTGCGCTGGAAACTGAAGAAAAGAAGGGTGGGTTAAAGGGGTTTGAGTGATTGAGACTGCCGTCTTTTTCTTGGCTTTTCTCATTAAAAGATTAGAGGTAGTTTCATCATTATATAGTTTTAAAGATGACACCTTGGTGGTAAAGAGGAAAAGGCCCGATGCTTCCGCGTTGCTTCCTATTTTCACCTGCGCTCTATGGTTTTATTACCATTTGTCATATCAACTGGCAACAAGGCCTGCATTTTGGAAGCAAATGGTTAAATAGATTCAATAAAGTTATGATACAGGCACATTTTCTTACAAGGTTACTGAGTTTGTTTATCTTTTATCTCTTTAGGTTTCTTATTTTCTTTTGTTATCTAATAACAAAAAAGTAAAATTTGCTTCCAAGTAAGGTATCTGTAACTTTTAACTTTTTTTGGTTTTTTTCAGTATAGAAGAGTTCCTAACTTAGGTGAAAAGGCAAGATGTAACATGTGGCTGAATGAATTATTTGGATTAAAGTGTTCATTTAACCTTTTTTTAAGTTTTTAAAGCTAATGAATGTAGGCAGTGTCACTAAACATTAGATAAGGTGATATATATATATATATATATATATATATATATAAATAAAAGTGCAATTAATACCTGATTTTATTCCATAAAATATATAAAAAAAATTCTTGAAATGGTAAATAAAAAATTTTTAGTCAGTGTCTATAGATACTTATTAAGTGAACTCGATCTAAAAAATAGATTATAGAAATAGAAAGAAGATGAAAATACTTGGAACCATTTCCGCCAAAAATGTCAAGGTCGATGAATTAGACAGGCCTAACAATAACAAAGGATTGCATTTAGTATTAATATAGTAGCAAAATATGTAACATATACATTAATTCAACCTTCTTGCCAACCAGACTAAAGTGAGCAGCAAATTGGGCACCTTCCTTTTTTATTTTTTTATGGCCTATTTGGATGAAATTTGCTCCCTTAGATAGTAATCATTCTTGATTCATCAAGGACCCTATTATTGCTTCCTATCCTAACCTTGAAAGCCAAATTTCTTGGCTAGGGTGATCATATCTTCCCCCTTTTATTTTCTTTGTAATGCAGCATGAATAATGCCATCCACTCAAAAGTAAAATGATTCACTAAATTTTCTAATCACATGGATTTCTTCATTCATTACGACCATCAATAGTCTACATAGGAGCTTGAATCATCCCTATCAGGCATCAACAATAAACTGATAGGGATCAACAATAAAAAGGAAAAGGGAGAACTCAGAGCTTAATTTAAATGATTTAGTAGATCCAAACTGATATTCAAATTCTTGTTTCCATACCACGACTTCCATAAAAGAAAGGGAGACACGAAGGCATATAGTCAGTTTAACGAAAACCACCATTGAAAACAGCTTCAAATGATTTGCTTACAATTATTTTGCCCAGAACTTCTATTTAATTGGGCAAGAAAAGAGCAGAAGGCAAAAAGACATCAGATGAATAAAAATGTCAAAATATGTGAAAGCAGATTGATTCAACTCAAAAAGCATATATATCTTAAGTTTGATGCATCTACAGGATCGAATATGACACAAATGTATTAATTTTTTTTTTAATATGTTTAAAGGATCATGCATATATATATATATATATTTATCTACACACGTGTCAGGTAGAAAATTTTCCAAAAATTACATGTTTCAATGGAATTCTTTTAAGTTTGAGGATTAGTTTCATGAGTATTGTATTTTGTTTGAAGCTTGCCCTTTTTAAATGAAAACTAATTTTATATATTAAAGGCAAAATAATAAAACTAAGTAATGCTTTTTTTTTGGTTGATAGACAATATTTGAATTGGCATCACACTTAAAAAAATATATGTTTTAAATTTAATCCAAAAAAATTAATTCTAGAAATAATAGCAGGCTTTTCTTTTGAAATAATAGCAGAGTTTTAAATATTAAAAAAATTCATATTTAATACAATATTACTGTTGGCGTATCGAATATAAACCTTTAAAAAATCTTAATTACTTTACGATAGATATACAGAGAAACTTTATTTTTTGAGAATAAAAAAAATAGAATCTTGCGGTAAAAAAATACTAAAACTAGTAATATAAATAATATGATGTAAATATACAAATATATCAAAATTCATATAATAAAAATTATTAATTCATCAAAATTTATATAATATATAATATTTTAAATATAATTATAATAAAAAAACGATAAAAAAAACATAATTACAAGATTTTAAAAGAAAAAAAAAGGGAAAAGCCCAATTATTTCAACGGGCTTCAAATTGGGCCATTGTTGAGGATTCAAAAGGTCCGTAATTATCGGAATCGGCACTCGGCAGAACTCCCCGTCTCAAACGGTCAAAAGTCAATACCTCCCTTCATAATCCCTAATCGGAAAAGAATCCAAATCCCCTCCAGCCCTCCCTCGAATCATAAACCCTAGCGATAGGGACAACGCCCAACGCAATTTCAAGAAAAAATTGCAGCAAAGTAATCTATTAGAAACAGAAACCCTGAAATTGAATCGTCCCAGAGAAGCTCGAGAAGATGGGGAAGAAACAGCACAGCAAAGATCGAATGTTCATAACGAAGACGGAGTGGGCTACCGAGTGGGGCGGCGCTAAATCCAAAGAGAATCGCACCCCTTTCAAACGCCTTCCCTTCTATTGCTGCGCGTATGCCTCACTTTCCATTCCCACATTTACTTCTGTCTTTATTAACTTCATGCTTATTTAATTGCAACATTTTATTTATTTTAGTTTTCTTATTCAGTCTTACATTTACGCCCTTTGAGATGCCTGTATGCACGAAGGATGGCAACGTCTTCGATTTAATGTCGGTATCTTTTTATTTTCATTGTTATTTTAAGCTTTGATATATATATATATATATATATATATATATATATAGAATGTAATTTAGGGTTTATTTTTTTCTGCTGCAGGCATATAATTCCTTATATTAGGAAGTACGGGAAAAATCCGGTTACTGGTGCTCCATTGAAGCAAGAGGATCTCACCCACCTTACTTTCCACAAGAATTCTGAAGGTTAGAAACTTTTATTTACAAATTTGTATTTTTAATAAGATGAACCGAATGTAGCACTTGAGCTGCCATGTGATATATTGCCACTGTCATGTTTCAGCAAAGCATGTTGTAGATTTAGAAATAAAATTTTGGGTGTTTATAATAAATAGGAATACTTGTTTGAAATTTTTTTTTCGTTGTAGTAGAAAATATGCTGTAATAAAGATTTGTTTGAATTGTTTATTTGAGCTATATAAATTAATAGCTATCTAGATTTTTTATTAGGTGCATGAGATTAATGATGTGCTCTTTGCATGTGATACAGCAGTGTTATGCAAAATAATATCTTGGTCTTCTATACATGACTTCTTATAACTTTTTCAACAAGGTCGAACTTGAGTGTGTGCCTCTTCCTTTAGCTACGGCATGCAAATTCTGGATGTTATATGGTTACCTTGGGTTTGGATTGCAAAGCCAAAACCATGGGATGCATTATTCTCATTTTCTCTATAAATAAGTCTCTGAAGAATGCAAGTTCTGCCAGCATTTGGAGTTATTTTCTGTCCTCATATTATTTTAATTAGTTAATGTCCTGCAGGAATAGAGTATACTTTTTCTTTGTTTAAATTTTGAGCTGAAAATCAAGGAGTTGGAATTAGAGACTGCTAGGTAATGGCCTTTTCTTGAGTGTCACAGTATAATTTTTGTAGGTTATGTCAAGATGTCCGTTTCTCATTACCATGAAGTTGGTAAATTGCTGTAAAACTAGTTATCTTCAGCTATAAATCCTTCAAAATGAAGGATAGTAGGTGGGGAAAGTACATGTAATAATAAATCTTATGTTTGTTATAATTTTCAAGTCATATCTTGTGAAAATCATTTTAACTAATTCAGAAATGGAATAATGTTTGAAATGCTATTTGGTGAAATTATGAATCAAGAGTGTGAACTCTTACGTGTAGTAGATTTAAACCTTGTGATAATGGTCTTGTTCTTCTTGTTAATGTCGTCATATTGATTATAGTGTTGCAATTTGGCAAAAGTGCTGTGCTTAAACAATGTTCCACTTTCTTGTTTTATGTGCAGCCATGTTGGTAGGCTGATCTTTTTTATTTTACATTTTTTTTTTTAGAATTTAGTTTATTCTGGAGGTCTTTTGTCTTTGCACATTTGGTTTACTTTTTCATGCTTCAAGAATATTAAAATGGTGCCTTACCTCAATGCAGGAGAGTATCATTGCCCTGTGTTGAACAAAGTCTTTACTGAGTACACTCACATAGTTGCTGTGAAGACTTCGGGAAATGTGTTCTGTTATGAGGTTTAGTTTGTACTTTATTGCTGTCGTCAAGGTTTTCCTCATATAGTCACATGTGTTAAAGCACAATAATATTATTCTCTTTTGTTTCTATCGTAGGCAATTAAAGAATTAAACATCAAGACCAAAAATTGGAAAGAGCTTCTTACAGATGAACCTTTCACTAAGGAAGATATCATTACAATTCAGGTAAGCAGTACATTTAATTTATATTCTGTTTATCTTTGATTAATGCATTTTGTATTTGTTTTGTCAGCATTACATCATGATAATAAGTTGGTTCTTGTTTTGCTGGTAATTTTCGGCAGAATCCTAATGCACTTGACAGTAAGATTACCTTGGATTTTGATCATGTCAAAAATAGTTTGAAGGTTGATGATGAAGGTATTGTATTTGTCGCTGTTTTGGCCGTGCTTGCTGGTAGGGTTAGCTATGTCCGCCCCTCCTTTTTCATGGTCTTGATTTTCCTGTAATCCCTTTGCAGAACTAAAGAAAATGAGTTCAGATCCAACCTATAATATAAATGTCACTGGTGATATTAAGCAGATGCTAGCGGAGCTTGGAACCGAGAAAGCAAAGGAAACTGCTCTGCTTGGAGGTGGTGGCAGTAAGGCTCAAAATGAGAGGGCTGCTGCTCTTGCTGCCATTTTAGCTGCAAGGTCTCGCATCAAAGAGGATTCAATGTCAGAAGCAAATGGGGAGAGTAAAACTCAACCTGCATTTAGTATTGTAGATGCTGCTTCTGCTTCAGTACACGGAAGAAGTGCTGCTGCAGCAAAAGCTGCATCAAGTGATAAAGCTGCTGCTCGGATTGCTTTGCACATGGCTGGAGAGAGGGCACCTGTAAATGCTAAGTTGGTAAATTCCTCGTTTTCATGTCTTTTCCTTTGAACATCACCGTTTATCATAGAACTCCGTCCCAAACTAGTTATGTCTTTTATTTGAAAAGGATATTTTATAATTCTTTGAGTTTCTATCTCATTCTGTGTACTGTTAGTCCTTTAGAGACTGTCTTTTTGTTGATTTGTTGATTAGACATTCTGGTGGTAATGACTTGCCATAACTATCATTCTATCATCGATCAATTGATAGTGGTAAGCTTATGTGAGAGTTGGTATATTAATTATCTAGAAAGTGGAAAAGGATAATTGCTTATGAAGATGTTAATGGATATTCGTGGTTTTCATTTTAGATCAGTGATGGGTTTTTAGTATAGAAAATGCCTCAAGATATCTATACACAAAATTTGAGCCTTGGTCGGTGTTAACATTGGATTGTTTATTAGGTGAAGAGCCGTTATACTACTGGTGCTGCTTCAAGATCCTTTACTTCTACCTCTTATGATCCTGTCACAAAAAATGAATTTGAGTATGTTAAAGTTGAAAAAAATCCCAAAAAGAAAGGTTATGTTCAGCTGCATACAACACACGGTGATTTGAACATTGAGCTGCATTGTGATATAACTCCAAGGACATGTGAGAACTTCATTACTCTTTGTGAACGTGGTTATTACAATGGAGTGGCCTTCCATAGAAACATTCGGTATGTTGACAATAGCTCTGTTCAAATACTGTTTACCGTTTTCATCCCTTGGCTTACAAGTCTGACTCATGCTGATGAAGTTGTACTCTTCCTTCTGTAGGAATTTTATGATTCAAGGTGGTGATCCAACTGGTACTGGGAGAGGAGGTGAATCTATATGGGGAAAGCCTTTTAAAGATGAAGTGAACTCTAAGTTGCTCCACTCAGGAAGAGGCGTTGTTAGTATGGCGAACAGTGGCCCTCACACAAATGGTTCACAATTTTTCATCCTCTACAAATCTGCAAATCATTTAAACTTCAAACATACAGTTTTTGGTGGGGTTGTTGGTGGCTTGACCACATTATCAGCTATGGAGATGGTTCCCGTGGATGACAATGACCGACCTCTGGTGAGTTTCGATGTTGAGTAGTCTTTCTTTCCATAATTAGTTATTCTTGAGTTTTTGTGTTTTTCCATGTTAGCATGTAGTTAATATCCAGCGGCTTGGTTAATTGCTTTTTTAATACAAATGCAAGTTCCCATTTTCCATTTATAAATTGTTAGCCGTTAAGTTTGATATCCTCATATTCTGTTTTGGTTAAGTTGTGTATAAAGAAATGATATTGAGGTCAAAGCCGGTTTTTATTTACAATAAGTCTTGCATATCTGTTTGTGTGGTGTTTACTACTGCATCCCTTTAAAATCATGTATGATTTGCTACTGAAAAACTGTTTGTAAGGAAAAATTTTGATTCTGATGATTGTATGCCTCACAAGGATTGGCTACTGGATAACTTCTGTTCCGAGCCTAATTCTGTGTATTTTCCTCCATTGCTTGTGCAGGAGGAGATCAAAATAATTAGCGTCACAGTATTTGTAAATCCATATTCGGAACCTGATGAAGAGGAAGAGGAAGAGAAAGAGAAGGGCTATGGTGAAAAGACTGCTGAGGATGATGATAATGTTAGTTTTGGACCCCCATGATCTTGATTTTATTTTATTGAACAAAAAACTTATATTTCTTCTTTACAAGTGATCATTGTGGGAATTTTCTTTGAATTCCAGGATAAGGTTGGGTCTTGGTATAGCAATCCAGGTACGGGAACGGTGGAATCTGGAGCCGTGGGTGGTGGTGGTGTCGGAAAGTACTTAAAGGCAAGGAATACCCAAAGTGAGACTGCTGCTGTTGATGCCAATCCAACAGCAATTCCTGTAACAAAGAGAAGGAAAGCCACGCCAGGAGAATTTAAAGATTTTTCTGCTTGGTAAGGTTCCTTAATATGCACTACAATCGTTTTAAATGAATACAAAATTGTGCTTTGGAGCTTTGGAAGCAAGGGATATGCTCAAATCTGAACCTTGCCAATTTACTACTGCTTTGACAAAGACAACTTCTGCAAAACTATGGGAGTAACTGAGAGATTCAATGGCAGAATTCAGATTCATTTTTCTTCTTGGTAAATTTAGCTTTGTAACCATGCTTATATATAGACAGTGGATATATGCTGGTAGAGGTAGTGCAAGTCAACATACAGAAATATATTTCCAAAGTGGTGAAAAAGAAAAGAGGAATGAAAAACCAGCATCATTCCTTTCGATTTTGTAATTTGGCAACCTCTGTAAAATAAAGTTTGTATGGTTGTGACCTTTGAACGACGCAGTGGTTAAATGATGTTTCCATTATTGGCCTTACAATCAGTTGGTGTTAAGATTTCTTTTTACTGTTAAAACTGTGAAAGGCATGCATGTTTTCTTAGGTTAAAGCTTGAAATCTTGGATCACTAATTGGTGCAACGTTAGTGGATCTGACCTTGGGCAGCTTGCTCGGTCTATATAAATCTGAGTTTGGATAAGTGTTTCAATAATTCGAGTCTAATTAAATTACTGTTTATATAATAAAAATTATTTTTATTTAAATTTAATTATAAGAATGAATAAAAATAAATTTTAATTTTTGATATTAATTTAAAATCTAGGCCTGCTAGAGCTTAGCACAACCCAGGTTTGAGTAAGAAAGGTATAAAGCAGCCAAAACTTTTTTGAATAATGTTAAGGATAAAAAGTATTTTAGAACAATTCATAGAACTAAAACTTCTTGTTGGAAGAAATGATAAAAGAATACCAAGAAATACATTTACAAAAAGTCTTTGGAAAGAAATCCAGGAAGAGAAACGATCCATTTGATCAAAACATATAATGTAGACCATACTATATTGCATTCCTCGACAAATTCTAATATATTTCGTTAGTCTAAGTAAATGTTCTAGATGGTGCTGCTGCTGATATTGAACCATAAAACACTACATAAAAAAGACGATGGAAAATAGGTCATCCTAAAAATCTATCAGGGATCCTATTCTAATGTGGATTTGACACTGTCCGAGACCTTACCTTACTGTTGCATTTCCAAAAGAACTTGTCATGTTTTCCCCCTGGCTATCCACTCAAAAAATCTTTGCCCACAGCTCTTCGATCATGAACAATGGGAAGACAATACAATTACATGGCAGCTGGATAAAAATACAGCAACACATTAGTGGCCCACCAGCTGTTAAATTCTCGACAAAACAGGTCAGTTTGATCATTTAGCAATAAGCCAGGTTTTTGGATGTTCCAGTTGACGTCATCTTTCCCGATATTAGTTTCGTGCTTTACAAAGCAAGAAAAAAAAAAAAAAAAACACTTCTGAGAATGAATGGCTTTTCTAAGTCGGTGAGTAGCTAGAAATAAGCCATTATGGACCACGTCTATTTGGCTATATTGCTACCAAACGTTGATTTCTAACTTAAAAAGTCTCATTCGATTCATGAACTGATTCATAGCCTTTTAACACAAAATATTCATTTTTTTAACTGGAAAATTTCTTTAAATGAAATGATTGTCAACTTTCGGTGAAAGCTTGAATCAGCCAATGCTGTAAAGTAGAGTAGGTTTTAACCAGATTCGATTTCCTGTAAGTGAAAAAAATCTGCCACCACCACACCCACCCACCGACCACCACAAATCTCTTTAATTATCTCCCCAAGTGTCTTGAGCGAGTTTGGCCAACCTTTTGAGCTTTGATAGCAGTAGGGACGCCCTTTGCGTTATTATTTTTGTCGATTTTTTTAATTCAAAACTCGTTTTTCTCCGTCGAATCATTTTTCTTCAAAAATGATTTAATCTATATCAGTTAAAGAAAGTATGTAAGTTATATAATTTTAAGTTGAATTCCATTTAGTAAAAGTGAGCCACGTCATACATATCGGTAACATATCGTTTCACAAAGTTAAGGTTCATCAAGTCAAATCTTAATCGTATTTACATATAATATTAATATTATAAATATTTATATAAATTTGACTTAACTCGAAATATAAATTTTAAATTCTGATTAAATCAACTCATATTAAACTCAAAAATAAACTTAAACAAACTCTGATTTATACGTGTATTTTATGTATTTCGTAAATAGTGTATATAATGATAAAAGAATAATGTAAATCCTTTATTATTGTATAATGATACCGAACATATTTATTCAGTATCTAATATTAAGTAGTTGGCAGTTGCACATGTAACATCCATGTCAAACTGATGTCTTCTTTTCTCCATTATTGTCTCTGATTAAGTTGTTGGCCGTTGCACAATTTCTAATATCGTATAATGATACCCAGCATATTTATTCAATATCTAATAGGCTGCTGCTTTTTGCTTTAAAGCTTATTTCTGCAACTTTAAAGTGGCCAAATATTAGAAAAATCTATGGTTTTTTTTTCTCTCTTTTCAATTTATGTAACGCTGTAATTCATATTTATCAAATATCATAATTACATAAATAAGTTAAATTAATATCGAATTCTATGATGTGACATTTCATCGGCATTGTTTTGCAATAATCCTAAAAGCAAATATTATGTGAACAAATGTGGATCCCACAAATCCATCAAACATCCCCTTGTTTAAGCCTTCAAAGTCTGTTTTGTCCGATGCACTTTAGTATACTCCCATAAATATACTTAATTAAATAAGTAATTAACATTAAAGGCAAGATTTATTTTAAAAAAAAAAATTTAAATTTTTAAAAGGAGAATCCTATAACTAGCTTGCTAGCTTTACCAAACTTGGAGCATTTCCGCCGGAGAAATATATACACTTTGAAAATTGCCCTTTTTCATTTTCCTTGACAAAGAGACCGATCAACCCAGTAATTTTTCTAATGATTGTTGAAGAAAATCGAGGAAATTACAAGAACAATCTATGAGAATATTTGTACAGCAAATTAAATGCATGGCCAGCAAGCTACCTTGAAATTTTCAGAAAAACATCTGGTATAGTATAGTGTAGTACAGTATTCTGCTGTCCCCTTAAAACCTAAGATAAGGACAGAACAAGTAAAAGGAAAAAAACATAATATAGTAGTCTTTAAAGTTTCAACCATTGATTCAAGGACGAGAATGTGAATGTTGCAGGCTAAGACTAGGCCAAGTGCCAATCAAACTAAGATTTTATTTCCAGATTGAATTAAGACAAAGAAGAAGGTGAAGACAAGCAACTTGGCTAGGAAGAAAACTTGGAAGATATATGGTTTGGTCCAATTGCAAGATTTTGGGGGAACATGCAGTGTGACATGGAAGAGATGATCTAAGTGAAATGGACTAGCTAAAGTGTTGATATGTGAAGTTTGATTAGTGTTGGTGATTTATAAACTATTTGATGATTTGAGTGGTGGACGGAAAACAAAAAGGAGAGCATGCTGCATAGCTTAGGATAGATTCGACAACTTGTATATTATATTATGTTTATCATATAATTAATAAATAATATTTACATATTATTAATGAAATTCAAATCTTAATTATTTATTATTTATTAAATATTCAACCAACTCACAATTGATATATATTTTTTATAGTGTTTTAGTATGTCTAAAATTATATCATATGACAAATTGATGCATGGGATAACGTAAAAGTGTAGAAAGGGAAAAAGATAAAAGTAAGAAAGAAGTTTGGCAGAGTTTGGAGAGGGATTAGGAGGCAAGGAATGTGATTGTGAATGGCCTGTTATGTAGTGTTTGAGGGTGATGGGTGGTGGGTGTGATGATGACCAGCAGCTTTATTCTCCCAATCTCATTAATTCTAACCCCAATTGATGGCACGCTTGCCTGCCTGCCTGCCTGCTTCCACTAAAACCTATACTAACATTTTTACAACCTCTCTCTCTCTCTCTCTCTCTC
>JBBYHM010000008.1:693920-707235 GCA_038381775.1 Adansonia rubrostipa | reverse complement strand
AAAATCGAGCAAATCTTGTCGACTTTGGGGTTGTATGAGGGGAGTCCAACAGAAGAACCAGTCCTTTTTTTTTTTTTTTTTTTTTTTTTCCTTATAATAAGATTGGATAAAATACTCCCAGAAAGACTAAATTATTTTTTATTCTTCTTGGCGGCATGAATTTAGATAGAAACCTCCATTGAACAATAGGCTAAATGCGAGAGATTACGATTCTAGTAGCTTGATTATCTCCTAAGTTAGTGTCAATCTCTTGCATTTATACCTCAATCTTTGGTAGAATCTAAGAGAAAATCAAGCTATAATATCCTAAAAGTATCATAATCCCTCGTATTTAGCCTATAATCTATCAAATTGATTTAATTACATTAATTGCAGTCAAAAGTTTTTTTTTTTTTAAACAAAGAATCAGTTGGGATAAAAGCGGATCGTAACTATTGAGATTTTGCATTAAAGAATTAAGTTAAGCCTATGGTTTGTAAAAGCTTCAGTTTCATATCACCAAACACAATTTTAGACTTTCAATCTCCCGATTTACCTACCAAAGAAAAGAACATTTAACTGAAAATCACAGACCATGGATTTCTAGCGCTGAATTTTTTCACTGGAAACATTGGTAATCAAGTATATGAACAAATCCTAGCTTTATCAACAATTAATAATAGCTTAGTAACATTAAAAGTCTCAAACACCAGCCAAAGCCAGATTTAATATTAAGGATTGACAATCAGAAAAGAAAGAAAGAAAGAACACAACCAGAAGCCCCTTCTGCAAATTTTCCCTTACAGATTTCACTTAGAAAAAACCACCTTTTTTCTTTGTAACAGCATAGCTCCTGCTTCTTGGGAAAACATTAGTCTTGACATCGATGATATCTTCTTCAAACTCACATGTCTTGTCTTCATCAATCCGCCCGATCACGACACCGTGACTTCGAGCCATATTATTATTTGCACCTGTCCTGTTCGAAGACTGCCTTGCCTGGTTTTGTCTTTTAAGAAGTTCCAACTGAACCTTATTGCTTAAACTCCTCGTCGAAGCAGCCCTGATGAGTTCCCTCAAGTCATCGTCACCGTTGCCTGATTTTGTTGAGCCGCCGACACTGTAGCTCCTTGGCAAGGCATTAACTTGGCCGGTAGGGCAACCCATAACGGTGCCATAGCCAATCCTGTCCGAGTATTCTGTCATGCTTTTTATATAGAAATCCCTGGCTTTTATCAGAACCTTGATCGGTGCCTTTAGATATCGGCTTAGTTTGCTTTCTTTGCTGCCTTTCTTGCTCATATTGCTGTTTGGCGACAAAAAAAAAAAAAAACAGGGTTAGTTAAGAAGGATTTATAAAGGAGAGGGGGCTTTAGCGCTATAATTACAGGGGACGATCGAGCAAGCTTTAAAATTTGCCATGAAAGCGATTCGGCTGCTCTTTATGTATACACATATATATGTGTGTGTGTATATATATAAAGGAAAAAAAAAGGATTGGTTCTAATGAACCGTTTGGGCAAATATGAAATATATTATGGACTTTGTCAAGGCAAAGCCGAAAATATGTTTCGTAAATCAAACAAGGTAGAACAGGACAATAAAGAAAATCCAATGTATTACCCTAAACATTGTTTTAACTTTATGTTAAAATGAATTTAGATGAATATTAGATATAAATATATATATTTTTTATAAATTTAAAGGATTATATTTTTACATATGTCTACGTCTAAATATATATCGAACATAAAAATTAAATAAAAATAAAAAATCCAAATAATATAAGTCTTAACAAAATAAATAAATGATTGAAGTTTTTAGCTGAAAAGATTAAAATTGTCGTTCCGTTCAGAAACTTCAAAATAAAGACATAAGTCAATAATTTTCATTGCAATGTTGAATCATATTATCTATACCTATTTTACTCGAAATTTGTCCATTATAATTCGATTGAGTGAGTTGTCAAAAGCTATGGAGAATATTGTTGAAGACTACTGCAAACCAACACGTTAAAGATAAAGAAATAGATTATGAAGCTATCTATGCAGCTTAATCGGTCAGCTAGCTGGAAAAATGCAAATACTATAATTTATGTTTTATTTTATTTTTATTATTGATTTTTGAATTTATTTAACTTGATATAATTTGTAAATTTATCAAATGCAACCTATGGAAATAATGATGAAAGTCTATAATCGAGAGTTGTCTTTTTATTTTTAATTTTTTAAACACAACATAAATTATTATGACAATTAAAATAGTTATGGTTTAAAATATTAACTCAAATTCAAAAAATTTAATTTAATTGTAATGTAAGAGTTATTCTTTTTTATAAGAAATCTATTTTGGACTACTTTTTTGTAAAATAATTAGCAGACTGAATTTGTTGATTTTATGGATAACCAAAGGAACAACAAAAAGAATTAGTTTTTTTTTTTTTATATATAATTAAAATTTAAAGCAATTATTTAATATTCAACAGATTTTTTTAAAAAAAAAAACAATTGATTTACCACTTGAACAAGGCGCCAATAGACTACTTTTTTCTTCAAATAATGAGATAATGTTGTATTTTATTTATGTATTATATAAAAAAATAAGTAGACGATAAACGAACCATACCTAATCAAATGTCATGTTTTCCTCACATGAAAATGACTTTCAATTTCCATGAAGAAATTAACAAAGGAAAAACATAATCTGTATGTGATTTTAAAAGTGATAAGTTTTCAAAAATAATATTAATTGATATAAAATAATTTCCTATGATCTGATTAAAAGCACTTTAAAGTTTTTATTATCTTGGCTGCTAAAGCACCTAGTTCAAGTTATTAATTAATTATTTCAATAATAATAATAATAATAATAATAATAATAATAATCAAGAAATTATTTCATTTATTGTCTATTTGAGTTTTTAAACTTAATAAACTGAAATTAGTAGATATATAGGTTAGAATATATTAAAAAATAATATGCTTATGGTATTCTCTTATTTTCATTTGTGGAATTAAAAAAAATTTAACAATGTAAGTGCATCAAAAATAAACTTATAATAATATGTTTACATGATGACATCAACATCAATCCCAAAATTTAGAATACTAGCTAGTTAATTATATGTTAATTTTTTTCTTATTTTATATTTTCTGGAGATTAGAATATGTGATCCGTCACTAACTAATCACAAGAATAATTTTTTAAAAATTAAGCTAATCACATTCTAATTAAAGAGGGCCCATCCCTGCACTACTGATTCTACTAGATTTATCATAAAATATTATTGTAGGAAACTTTTTTGATTATTAAATGCTTTTTTTTCTCACTTCTAGTGAAAATTATCTTCTTATCAAATTTATTACTCCTTTGCTTAACGAAAGCAATATATATATATATATATATAATCTATGCAATCCTCTCAAAATCTGAATTAGTCTTGGATATGCAAGCAGGCAAGTCAAAAAAATTACGTTAAATATGTAACAGTTTTTCTTTTAATTAATAAAATAACTGAGATACTGAAAATATTGACTCAAATTGATATCAATTTGTTCATCAGCAAGCTGAACATGAATTTTATATATATATATTTTACATAATTTTTTAATTAATCATTACCTTGTCAACGACAAGAAAATAAATATTTTCAAATAAAATTTTTTTTCTAATTATATCAACTTGAATCACATTACCAACTTCATGGATTTTTGCTGAACAAAGAGAGTTGACTGTGTCATCACTAAGCTAGCTGTAATGATGCTGTCAGATGGAGAAGCAAATTTCAAACTTCCAAATGGAACTTCTTAATTCTTACATCTGATTTAAAAAAGTTGATTGTTTTGGAAGGAAGAAGGTGGGTTTTATTGTACAAGTTAGAGCTTGAATTCAACCAAAAAAAAACTTTGTTCAATTTCATCAAGACACTTCTGTCCATCCATTTTAGGTTCCTACGGTTAGCAGCTTGTTTGAAGCAGCAAGCTTTATTAATTAAAAATGAGAAGCTCCATAAAAATTGATTGGAAGAGTTGAAGTAGTTCAACCAAAAAATGCTGAAAGAGATGCTCAGCTCCTATCTTCAAAAGCGTGAGTTTTTATGGATAAGCTTTTCTTTTATATATACATACATATATATATATGGTGATATTTAGACCTGCTGCAATAACCAGGACTTCTGTTTAACTCATGAAGAAGATAGTTGGAAATTTTTGTTTGAGGAATTGAGAGAAAGTTTCATCGCTTTTACAGGCCGTGTTTTTTGTACACAAATGGTTAAGAGAATGTCAATGTCAATCTAATTAACAAAGGAAATCAGTACACAGAGCAAAGGATTATAGATTTTAAAAAAGTTTGGGCTGAAAACTGTGTGTGCTTACATTTATTGGGTTCACAGTCCTTCATAGAATATAAAAAGGATTAATCCCAGGCTGTCCATAACACCAAGCCTTGATGCATAATCAATATCTTGACTTGGAAATTGTTATTTATGCCAATAGTACCTGGACTTCTACATGGTAAACACTTATCAAGGTTATAATTACAAACTAAGTTATATATAAAAGGATTAGTAAATATTATTTAAGACAAGTTTTCGGAGTGCCTGTCCTAATAACTCTCTTAACTCTCTCGTTACGTTAAAGCATCAAAGCACGTTTTAAAACTCAAACTCCAACATCCTTTTTGCTTTTTCCGTGTTCACAAAACAAACTCACTTGATTCCATGCAATCCCACAAAGCTCACCAACTTCCTTACCAAAGACATGGATCAACAAATCCAAAAACTTATGATGCTGATTCCCAGTTTGTCCCAAGCAAGATATCTTAACGTGTTTTGATTTGTTTAATTGGTGAAGTCTGCTAATTTCTGGAAAATATATTAGGTGAAGCAGGTTAAATATGGACAAATACGAAGCAATGAACAATGCATGCGCTCCTAGTGGGCCTCAAAATCTACAATATTAACAGCTCAAAGTTCTAAGCCAATTCAGCTATCTTATCCATTACCAAAGATTTTGTTTATACGAGCAGACAAATTTGTCGACTATATGACATCATAGCCAGTTGCTGGAACACAAAAACATGACTTTAAATTGCAGTTCACCCTTACAGAGATTCGGCTAGGAACATGCCTGTCTGAAAACTAGAAATACGTGCTTTATATGTGCCATTATAAACACTTTATGTCCAACGGCTTAAAAACGATTTTCCAATCTAACATTCAATAATGTTTTAAATAGTAAAATACTACAAAATTTGAGTTCAAGTAAGATGGTTATAAGTTCATTTTGATTGCCTCTTTTATTAATCATTTTATTACTTCCAGTATTAAATTAGACCATTTTCCCTATTCAACTTTTATTCAATGTATCTTAGTTAAATACTAGTAGCCAAGAGCCCAAAGGTATTTACTTTGTTGATTGGAAGAGAGTTTGGGTTTAAGATGTAAATGGGTATTGCCCACTATTCTATGGGCTTCTGTCGTTGTTTAATCTTCATAATTACTATTTGTTAGTTCTAATTATTATTTCCATTCTGGATAAATTATTTTTGGCCATTGAAAAAAAAATTAAATCCTGCTTAAAAGGAAAAAAATTTGATTATGGTTTTAATAATGATTCAAAATCAAATGTTTGAATAATAAAAAAATATAAAGCAGCATCAATCATGGATATTAAATTAATGCCCTTTTTCCATATGTTTGTAATGCATGTTTTGAGTACGCTTTTAAGTTTACACATTTCCCTTTACCTAATTTTCTTTATGGCTAACATTTCAAATCTAATTAACTTTAATTAATTTATAATCATCATTAAAACTTTTAAAAATTTGATTTAAGATTAAGATATAACCACACCTTCAAATACATAAACCAAACCAAAGAAAAATAAAAATAAAAAATAAAAAACCCCACATTTTTTGGGTCATGTGACAACCTATATTGGTAGGCTTATGCCCATGTGATTCCCTAATATTTTTAGGTATATGAAAAACTTTAGATTTAGAATTCATTTAAAACCTATTTCTTGATTTCTTCCTTCTTTTATGAATCTTAAAATATACTTATCTTTTTTTTATTGCATAATTTGAAAATAAAAAAAATATTACGGATTTTAATATTTAAATATTAAAAATTTATTAAATTTTATTTTTTAAAAATAATTATATAAATTAATTAAATTAAATTTAAAATTTTTTACGCACCTGTCCAACCTTGATTAGCAAATAATTAATTAATTCCAAACTCTTTGATCGAGTTTGGAAACTATTTAAATCTTTAATTGATTCAATTCAAACCAAAATCCATTAAATTCATTTAATTAAAAATATAAATTTGTGAACCACTACCCCTAATTTCTCACCAAACCGTTTGAAACCCCAAGTCCCCAACCACCCAATTTTACAACCCTAATTTATATTGATACTAACTGAATTGTTTAATGTGTATTAGTTTTAAAGTAAACTAAAATAATATAAATATTATTTTAAATTTTATATTTATACGTAACATTTATATTGGTCAATTATCAGTTTGTATTTGCACATATTACTTCATGGTATAAGATTTTAATCTTTTAAAATTTTAAAAATATTTTTTTTTATTTTTCATTTAAATTTTAATTTCTTTTATCTTGGGCATATTCATTTTTACAACTAAATTTTAAAATAAAATATACTCGTTAAATTAAGCTACTAAAATTAAGTAAGAATAATTTATTAAGTTTTTAATAATTTAATAATTATTTTATTTATTTGATGTTTAAAAATTTTAAATATTAAATATTTAAAAAAATTTATATTTACTTATAAACATATATATAAATTTAGATATATATTTTTATTAAAAAATTTAAAAAATTATCTATGTAAAAAATATTTTAAAAAAATATCAATAAACATAAAAAGATTATTTGAATCACAACGATAGCCAAATTTAGGGAAGAATAATACGCCGCAGCCACGATACTGACAACGCAGTATTCAAGAAAAAAGTAGAAAAAAATATAAAATATAAAAATATTAATATTAATTATTTAATTACCTGATATTTTAATAAAATTACAGAAAAAAAGGGCAGGGAGTCCTGAGGGAACGGCTGGCGTATTACGTGGCAGGGTGTGATTGGTTGGGTTAGGAAGTGGGGGCAAAAGGCGGGTCAGAGCAAAGAACGGATAAGCCCAAAGCAGCAGAGGCGTGCAGTCAAAGCAAAAACTGTCACGGTCAAACGCTTTGCTGTCACTTTACCTAAAACAAACACTTAATGAAAAATAAATAAATAAAAAAAACAAAGCGAGAGTTTCCAAGTTCGCCATAGTGGGCCCCCACGTGGGCTTTTCCTTTTTCGGCCTTTCCATTATAATAGTAAATGACTAAATGGAATTTATAAAAATTAAAATATAAAATAAAATGACTAAAAGACTGATAATTTTTTTTAAAACAAAAAGAATATTTAAAATTTTGTCAATTTATTTAAATAAATTATTAATTTTTACATTGCATTTATATAAAGTTTAATGTTTAATTTTTGTTCAAATAAATTTTAAATTTGAGTTTTTTATTTGAAATAAAATTCAAGTAAAAAATAAAGTTTATTTAAAAGATAAATAGTAATAACTATGCTAAGATCAGTGTATTATTGGCTCAAATATCTTTAATTTCCTTTAGATTATTATTAATTCTGAAACTGGATTTTGTCCACATAACATATGTGGATGAAGCTTTAAGATGAAAAAGAGATTCCTTTTTAGCTAAAACAACAAACATTAAAATTAAAATCTTGAAGATTTGGATCATTTTTCCTATTTTTCATTGCAAAAATCTTTTTTTTTTTAAATTGTAGAAAATTCATTAAAAATTTAAAAAGAAAAAAAAAAGAAAATTCAAAACCCCAAAATTGGGATAAAATTTATTAACGAAATAAATGGAAATTAACATTTTTGTAGTACTTTTACTTTTTTTACTGTTAAACTAAAGTACTTAAAAGTAATAGCGGGCAGATTAGGGCAAAGAACGGATTTCACCGCACGTGTGGTTTGCGGGTCAAGTGGCTTAATTACCGGTTACTACCCGTAGTTCCAGGTCACTTTGATAATTTTCAGCTTTTTATTTTTTTTAACTCTTTTAAAAGATTAGAAAATCAACTTTAATTTCCTTCATTCAAAGAAGAAAAATAAAATAAAATAAAATAAAAATATGCATTACTTCATAAAATTTATTTATAACTTATTTTTATTATTTTTCTTAAATTTTTTTTAAAAATTAATTTATTTTTATCCAGCAAACAATTTCCCCAAAAGAATAGCACCAGAGCAGTAGGGGAAGCCTTTGCAGGACAAGGCTTTTCTCTGTTCTCTCTATTCGGTGGTATGGCTTTTTTGACAATAAATTCTTTTTTCTAAATAATCTTCACTATATTGAAATTTTTCATGTTTTTATTATCTGGGTGAATTTCAAAATTTTTTTTCCTAAATTTCTGTACCATTTTTTTTTTGTTGGATTGGGGAAAAAGGGCTAATTGATTAGCTTTTGTACTATTTTTTTACTGTTGATCTTTGACTGCTTTCTTCGTAGTATCTTCCTTTATTTTCTTTATTTATTTATTTTTAAAGCATGAACACGAAGTGAAAGATGGGAGCTTGATTATTGTGTGTTTATTAGTTGATATTATTGATATTATGATGATATTAAAATGAGGGACTTTTGACCTTAGAAAAAGAGATTGATATTTGTGAGTTTGCACGGTAAAGAGGAAAAAAAAAGGTGGGTTTTTTTTCTTTTTCTTTTTCTTTCTTTCTGATTTGTCAATGAGAGAAGAATTGATTAGAAAATCACCAAGTTTCTATCTTTTCTGTTTCACATCTCATATGAATAATGTGCTTTGAAGGGTTTTAAAAAATCTTTCTTTTTTGGTGCCTTGAGAATCTGTGTTGTTTTATTTTGAAAAAAAGGGAGTTTTTTTTTTTTTTTTTCCAAAGATGCCTATGTTTCAACCCTCAAAGAGGGGTGGGGTTGTTGCTGGATTTGATGGTGGTGGTGATGGGCAAGTTCTAGATCTGGAAACTGCTGTTAAAGATGGGGTTTTGGGTGGTGGCGGCGATGGTGTTGGTGGAGTCATTGGTGGTGCTGTTGGTGAGAAATTGGATCTGAAAACAATGATTGAAGAGCTTGATTTGCCTGAGATTCCTTCTGTGTTTATTTGTCCAATCTCCCTTGAGCCAATGCAAGACCCTGTTACCCTTTGCACTGGCCAAACTTATGAGAGGTCCAACATTCTCAAATGGCTCAATTTGGGACACTATACTTGCCCCACCACAATGCAGGAGCTTTGGGATGATTCTGTTACCCCAAATACTACCCTTTTCCATTTGATTTTCACTTGGTTTTCGCAGAAGTATTCGTTTATGAAGAAGAGATCAGAGGATGTACGAGGAAGGGTAAGTGAGCTTCTTCAGACATTGAAGAAGGCTAAAGGTCAAGCCAGGATTCAAGCCTTGAAGGAGCTGAAGCAAGTTGTGGCAGCACATGCCACAGCTGTGAAGACGGTGGTCGATGAGGGTGGGGTTTCTGTAATTTCGTCCTTGTTAGGTCCATTTACTTCCCATGCGGTTGGTTCAGAAACAGTTGGAATTCTCGTCAATTTGGAGCTTGATTCAGAGTCCAAAACCAATTTGATACAGCCGACGAAGATTTCATTGATGGTAGATATGCTGAATGAAGGGTCAGTTGAGACGAAGATCAATTGTACGCGATTGTTGGAGAAGCTGATGGAGGAGAAGGAATTTCGCCCCGAGAGCATCTGCAGCCATCGGCTATTGGTCGGTCTAATGCGCTTAGTGAAGGATAAAAGGCACTTGAATGGAATCTTGCCCGGACTTAGCTTCCTCAGATCCATATGCTTGCATAAACAAGTCACGAGCTTGATTGTGAGTATAGGAGCCGTTCCTCAATTGGTCGAATTGTTGCCTGATTTGGAGCCTGATTGCTTGGAATTAGCCCTTGTCATATTGGACACATTATCTTCGTTGCCGGAAGGAAAAGTTGCATTGAAGGATTGCGTAAACACAATTCCGAATATGGTGAGGCTGTTGATGAGAGTTTCTGAAAGCTGTACCCAATATGCATTGTCAATCTTGTGGTCTGTATGTATACTTTCCCCCGAGGAATGCTCTGCAGTTGCCGTAGAAGCCGGTTTAGCAGCGAAGCTGCTTCTCGTGATTCAAAGCGGTTGCAATCCTGTCTTGAAGCAAAGGTCTGCGGAGCTCTTGAAGTTATGTAGCCTAAATTATTCAGACACCATCTTTATTTCCAAGTGCAAGCTCACAAGGACTATACAGTGAGAGGGAAATTTTGCCTTTTGCGTGCTATCTTTCGCACAAGCCTATTGCTAATATGAGAGGCAAAGGAGTTAAAGGGCTTTGCCCTAATTGGTTCAAGAAATCTTCCAAGAATGAACAAATCATACATATGAAATGGGGGGTTTTGAGGTATGAATTAGCTCTCCTGTATATATTTAAGCACTTCAATCCCAGCAATCGATTCAACTTACATAAAGAAACACCCATAATGTGGATATGAAAAAACACATTTCTTGCTACAATGCAATTATGCCAAGTTCCCTTTTTTCCAATGCCTCGTCGAAGAAACC
The DNA here is from genome assembly GCA_038381775.1 of Adansonia rubrostipa. NCBI lineage: Eukaryota > Viridiplantae > Streptophyta > Magnoliopsida > Malvales > Malvaceae > Adansonia > Adansonia rubrostipa. Next base: position 696,614 of record JBBYHM010000008.1, on the reverse strand, counting down.
ATCCCCCACCCCCCCCCCCCCCCCAAAAAAAAAAGAGAGGGAGAAATGATGCGAAAAATGTTTTATGTTCAATGGATTAATGCTATTTTTGCAAGACTTTGGAGTCTGCAAGAATTGCTTTGCCCCAAAGGGCCCTTCTTTCTCCCAAGTTGTTCCTCTTATGGTAGGGGCCTTCCAATTTTCCCTCTAGGTTTTAGTGGGAGTTCTGCTTTTAGCGCCACAAATTTGTGGAGAGACTGGAATTGCTGTGAACCTCATTTGTCTATTCAATGTGTACAATGTGAAAGTAACCATTTCTTTTTCCTGCATTTTTATTTCATGTAAGATTATAATATTAATTCAAAATTTAAGTCATTGTTAGCCTCAAAGAAAAATCAATAAAAGGGGCCTTGTTTCAAATCATCAACGACGGATCCCGGTCTTCGTTGCAAGGTTAGAATTTAGACTATAAACAGAGGTCTTAGCTTTTACACTTGATTTGAACTGTTACTATTTTGGGGTTCACTATGCACACCTGGGGGTCCATTTATGTACTTTCTATATGTCCTTTTGTGGGGGAAGTTGAGGGACGGCACCCATTGTTGCCTCTCTTTCAATCACTGTTGTAATGAAACGTTTGACCGTACAAATTACAAATTGCCAAGAAACTCCTATTTGGAATCAGTGGAAGCTCGCCTTGCCAGTTTTGGCCAATGCTTCTGGTAGAAACAAGTGGGTTGATCTTATCTGGAATGAGGAAATTTCTCTGTCAGTAAGTGGTTTTTAAGTTTTTACCTGCATTTGTTCACATTGTTGGCAAAAGAAATTTTTTTTCCTTTTTTTTTAAAAAAGGCTTCTTGCCTTCTAAAGGAACCTGTAAATTAAGGGCCCCCCATTGGCATGGCATCTTTGAATGATCGTTGATACTCAAAACCATGGAAATATTTGCTCAATACTTTAACAAGAAGCCATCTAGAATCTCTTCCTCAGCAATGACTTTGCAGTTACATCTATTCAAGCCTGAGACTTTCTGAGTCGTTTTTCTATTTGTTTATTTGCATGTAATTTTATTTTATTTTTTCATCTATAGTGGGGCTAATTTAACCGTTGTTAAAAGATAATTTCACTCTCAATAATGAAGAATCATACATTTGAATATACCAAACCATTACGATTTGATAATGAATAAAAGGATGGTACTTTTCAAGCACTTTGACATTGTTTAATTATCCTGTCTTTGATTGAGGGAATCGGTGACGGTATGACAGAGAGGTTTTTGCATCAATTTTGAACGAGAGTTCCGACGGTGGAAAGCAGGAAAGCTAGGCTTCCTTCTATTTCCCATGCATCAGTGTCACCACCATGCATGCACGGGTGCGTGTTCCTTTTTAGAATAGTCAGCCAGTCGGGCAGGCTAGAACATTTTCGATAGAAAAAAAATATTTGGATGGTTTTTAGTTTAGATCATTTCAAATTTAATATTAAAATTATTGAGATTCGAATTATCAAATTCAAAATTTAATTCAAAGTTTAAAGCTAAATTAATTTCAAAGTAGTTCAAATAATTTTCTATGCAAGTTTGAAATTTTTATTTTTTAATCAAATTATATTATATCGAGTTTGTACAACTTCGACAGATTTTTGAATTCCGATCAATTTTGCCACTCTATTCTAACTGAATTCTTTAACAAAAATAGCTTAAAAATCATATTAAGACCTATCAGAGTCAAATTTTGCAGTAAGAAGATCCACTTTACCATCTGCTTTGTATTGAGAGAAATGAAAAGGCTCAAAGGGTGAAAATGAATAGAATTGTAAATCAAAAAGCTGATTTTTTTTTCTTTAGATAATTCAAAAGACTTGCAAGCTTTACAAATAAAAAATGGGATCACGACGGTTCAATTGGATTCTATTTTGGAATCAAATTGAACCAACCCAAAATTGAATTCTATTAATTCGAATCAATTCAGTTTATTAGTTTTTTAAATAAAATTTTTTTTATAATATTTATATTTTTTCACTAATTTAAAAATAAAATAATTATTTATATTATAAAAATTAAAAATTAAAATTTGATTCACTCAAATAGTTACTATTTTTAATCTACAAACCAAAAATCAAATTAAATCAAATATACTTAATTATTACTCAAACCAAATTTATTAAAAATCAAATCAAAATTTTTTGATTTTTTTTTCAACCTTAAAAAGCAGAACAAATAAAAAATAAAAACATTTCCTGCAACTCTTAGGTAAAACATTAATGCTGAAACAATTGAGTAATTGTTGATGACTTGAAAAATTTGGATTGACATGAACATTGATCTGAAACGCTGCACTCACTTCCGGCAGCAATGCTGATATGGGAGGCCCACTTTGAATATATCCGGTTCCACCACCTAAGCCCGAAAAGCGAACAAAGAACTTAATATGATATGTGTATATTATCTAAACAGTTTGCATTTTGAAGAATTATAAGCAAAATTATATTTTGCTTTGTATATATATATATATATATAGATATATATATATAGATTTTTTTTTGAACCAGATTTGGTCTTTGCACGAGTTCAGAAAAATTCCAAATCAAGTCATCTGATAGCATCACATATTCACACTACCTAGCATTTTAAGTAGTTATGTTTTTGAGTTTAATCACCTGAACTTATAACATCAAGTGACCCAATGTGAATGATTAGATAAATATCTTAAATTT
>JBBYHM010000008.1:675194-690597 GCA_038381775.1 Adansonia rubrostipa | reverse complement strand
GGCTTAATTCCAACCAAATTATATTTCATGTAACTAAATTGGAAAAATTAGAGCAAAATAAAATTATAAATTTACAAGAAAAAAAAACTATTGAAAGTAAAGAAATTAATGTAATCAAATTGCAAGAAAATCCTAATTAAAAGTTCTATTTGAAAAAAATAAAAAAATAAAAAACTAAGGTTAAAAAAAATAAAAAATTAATAAATAAATAAATTCTCATGATAAATTCAAAGAAGAATTTAATCATGTAGAAATTCTAATCAAAACCTCATAAAAATTAATAAAAAAAATTTAATCATTGGTATAAAATTAAAAAGAAAAAAATAGTGGGCTTGTTAGGAAATTGGGTATTAAAATGAGCCTGGTAGGCCTTCAGGGAATGAAATGGGCTTAATGATCAAGAACGGGCTTGGTAGAATTATTGGGCTTATTGGGCTTAGTCGTAAAATTTAAAGTTTTTTTTAGGGGCCATACGAAATTACGTGTTTACAGCTACCCCTATTTATCTGTTGCTGAGAATTAGGAATAGGACAAAGACCAAATAGACGCAATTTTATCTAGGCGACAAAGTGAAAGAAAAATGAGATATGAACATACACATTAAAGTTCAAAGATTAGAAGAGGAAACTTTCAACCTATGGTGAAATTAATATTGAAAATGAGTTGGTTGGGGCAAAAACGCACAAACCAATCAGTAAGAAAAACTGATGGAGACCGAATAGTTAGGTTAACAAATGAAAAGAGTTACCTAGGACCAAGCTGATGGGTACAAAGGGTACAAGACAAATACCTAAAGTTAAAAGTAATAAGTTTGACTAGAGCTGAAACATCGCGTCGAATAAAATATAAAAGAAAGTTTGACAGGGTGAAACCATCATGTCAAATGATAGTAAAAGAAAGTTTGACCAGGGCTAAACCATCACGTCAAATGACAGTGAAAGAAAGTCTGACCAGGGCTAAGCCATCACGTTAAACGAGATGAAAAGAAAGTTTGACCAGAACTAAACTATCACACCAAACAAAATGAAAAGAAATTTTGACCAGGGCTAAACCATCACGTCAAACGAAATGAAAAGAAAGTTTGACCAGGGCTAAACCATCACATCAAACAAAAAAATTTTAACCAGGGCTAAACCATCATGTCAAATGAAAGGAAATTTTGACTAGGGCTAAACCATCACATCAAGCGAAAAAAATTTTGACTAGGGCTAAACCATCATGTTAACCGAAATAAAAGAAAGTCTGACTAGGGCTAAATCATCGCATCAAACAAAATGAAAAAAAAGTTTGACCAGGGCTAAACCATCATGCCAAATGAAATAAAAAGAAATTTTGACTAGGGCTAAACCATCACCTCAAATGAAAGGAAATTTTGACCAGGGCTAAACCATCATGTCAACCAAAATAAAAGAAAGTTTGACCAGGGCTAAACCATCGTGTCCAACATAATGAAAAAAAAGTTTAACTAGGGCTAAACCATCACTTTAAATGAAATAAAAAAAATTTTTGACTAGGGCTAAACCATCACATTAAACAAAATGAAAGGAAGTTTGACCGGGGCTAAACCATCACGTCAAACTAAAATAAGAGAAAGTTTGACCAGGGCTAAACCATTACGTTAAACTAAAATGAGAAAAAGTTTGACCAGGCCTAAACCATTACGTTAAACAAAATCAAAAAGAAGTTTGACAAAGTAAAATAGCAAGACTTGACCAAGTACAGCCAAGTAAGTAAGAATTTGATCAATTACAATCGATTGGAGACAAACCTTGATAAGGTTGAAGTAATCTAACATTTAAGATCTTTAAGGAAAGCTTGACTGACTTTTTGATTTTGAAGCAGTGTCCATTCTAATATTTTTTTGGCTTTATTACTTTAAACCTATGAATTACGTAATTATGAATGTGGATGCATGATAAATGTGCATGGATTTTCATGATTAGGTTTATTCTTTATTTTTCTTATTGCTTATTCATTTTCCTTTTAAATCCCTACTCAACCTACTTCACAAGCCTGAAAACATCTTCAGAAAGCATGGAGAATCTTTCTAGCGGTACCAGGCTAATCCTGAATCTGACGTTGTTTTCACAAAATTGATTGCTCCTATCCTCTAAAGAATTTAGATAATGATGCACCAACGTCATCTAGTAACTGAAAGAGAATAGTATGATTAAGAATGTGTAGGGCATGCCATTTGTGGTTATGTGATGCATCAATACCATCTAGTGGTTGAGAAAAAAGGATATGACTAGAAATATGGGCGATGTCCCTGCCCTGAGAGGAAACAGGACTTTGTGATGCATCAATATATCTAGTGGTTGAAGAAAAGGGATATGATTAAAAACCTTTAGGGTGTCCCTACCTCGACTCCCTTGCTAAGCAAAACAAAATAATGAATATCTTTTAAAAGGTTGAGTTTCCTCTATCGCCAGAATTCTATCTATGACCGTTAGTTATCCACCCTTAATACTTCCCAGAATGTTCGAAGGAATTAAGACGTGAACCAAAATTTTCATAATGTTTTGACCTCATTCCAAAGTAACTCAAAGAAATTAGAATGTTATCTATTTTAATCCATTTTTATTCCTTTAAGTCATTAATTATCATTTAGCAAAAATGTTAACATGATCAAAAAGATAATCTAACAGAGGTTGCATTTCAAAGAAAAAAATAGAATATTGGCTTTTTTAACAAAAATAAAGGTAAAATGCTTAAGAAATGATTCACAAAGATAATGATAAATGTAAAAAAAAATGTCTAGACAACTGAATTCAGATCTTCGAAGATTTCTTCTGAATGAATATCTGCTCCTACGTAGATCCATCTTTTTAGAGATGCATTTAATCATATCATACCTATGATCTAATCATTTTTTTCTTTTGCTTGAGCTGCCCTTTCAGGTTTTCAACTCGAAGCCTTTCTTTATATCGCCTTCAATGAATGCCCTGTTTGGGTTTTTATTCAATTTTTTTGGTTATTTTTAATTTTTTAATTTTATTTTTTAAAACATAGTATTTTTTTACATTATCTACATTGATGGGGTTTGGCAAGACATCTCCATCCATTTCAGCAAGAATTAATGCACCTCCTGAGAATGCCTTGTGAACCACATAGGGCCCTTCCCAATTGCGTGCCCGTTTGCCTCATGGATCTTTTTGTATCGGGAGGATTTTCTTCAACACCAGTTCTTCTTCATAAAATTATCTTGGATGAATCTTCTTATTATAGGCCTTCATCATCCTTTTTTGGTATATTTGCCCATGCTGGATTGCTTTCAATCTTTTTTCTTTAATAAAGTTCAATTATTCGTAGCAATCTCATGCCTATTTAATTTCTTCCAATTTGGTCTCTATTAATTTTGAAGTGATGGGATCTCGACTTCAATTAGTAGTATTGCCTCCATGTCATACACCAATGAGCAAGGTGTTGCCCCAGTCGAGGTCCATACTGAAATTCGATAAGCAAAGAGAGCAAACAGAAGCTTCTTATGCCAATCTTTATAAGTCTTCCCCATTTTTCCCATAATCTTCTTAATATTTTTGTTAGTAGCTTCTACGGCCCCATTCATCTTCGGACGATATGTGACTGAGTTATGATAAGAAACTTTGAGCTGGGTGCAAACCTTCATCATCAATTTATTATTCAAGCTGGAGACATTATCCGTTATAATTCTTTCAGGGACCTCGAATCTACAAATGATATTAGCCTTCAGAAATTTAATCACCACCAATCTTATAATGTTTGCAAAAGAAGCTTTCACCCATTTAGTGAAATAATCACTGACCACCAAGATGAAACAATGCTGGTTCGATGCTGTAGGAGTAATGGGTCCGATGACATCCATTCCCCATATAGAAAAAGGCCATGGTGCGGTTATGACATGTAACGGTGAGGGTGGGACATGAATCTTGTCAACATAGATTTAACATTTATGGCACTTTCGGGCGTACTTGAAACAGTTACTTTCCATAGTCATCTAAAAGTAGCTTAATCTTATGATTTGTTTTGCCATCTTGTGTCCATTGGCATGAATCCCACAAACCCCTTCATGTACTTCTTCTATTATTTTCTTTGCTTCTGAAGCATTAACACACCTTAACAATGTTTGGTCGAAACTTCTCTTACACAAAATCTCTTCATCCAAGACAAAATTCAGTGCCAGCCTTTTTAAGGTTCTTTTATTAGTTTCTAAGGCATTTGGAGGATATATTCGATCTTTCAAATAATTTTTGATATTGTGATACCATAGAAGGCCATCTGCTTCAATTTCAATGTTGTGGCAATATACAGGGAATTCATAATACTCATCTCAATGGGCGTCACCTCTTGCCCCTTATTTACTTTGAACATCGAAGCCAAGGTGGTTAGAGCATCTGCCATTTGATTGTCATCACAGAACAGATGAACGAAGTCTACTTCTTCGAATTCTTCTAGTAATTCAGAATCAATTTTTTATATTATTGTAATCTTGGGTCTCGTGTTTCCTATTCTCTACACAATTGGTAAATTACCAAGGCTGAATCTCTGTAGACTTTCAATACCTAGGCCTTCTTTTCTAATGCTGCTCATAGCCCCATAATACATGCCTCATATTTTGCCACATTGTTGGTGCAATCAAAATTATTTGGGCTGTAAAAGGGTAATAATCCCCTTTTGGAGATATTAAAATTACGTTGATTCCATGCCCCAATGCATTTGATGCTCCATCAAAATACATTTTCGATTAAGATCTTTTCGATGACTCTTTTTCTTCTTCAACCATAATATTCATCAAGTCCTCGTCAGGGAATTTGAAATCCAATGGCTGATAATCGTCAAGCACCCAGCTTGCTAAGAATTTAGCAATGGCACTTCCTTTGATCGCTTTTTGGCTTACACAAATGATATTATATTTGGATAGTAGAACTTGCCACCTAGCTATCCTTCCTGATAAAGCTGGCACTTCGAATAGATATTTGATTGGGTCTATTTTGGTGATCAGCCATGTAACATGATACAACATGTACTATCGGAGTCTTTTTGCTGTCCAGACTAGAGCGTAACATATCTTCTCTATATGGGAATAATTTACCTCATAATCCAAAAATTTCTTACTAAGGTAATAGATTGCCTACTCTTTCTTTCCATTCTCATCATGTTGCCCAACACACGACCCATGGATCTTTCGAACGTTGACAAATACAGGATCAGAGGTCATCTTGAAGTAGGTGGTACCAATATCGATGGATTAGAGAGATATTGTTTAACTTTTTCAAAAGCATTTTGGCACTTATTATCCCACTCATCAGGATTTTATTTTCGCAAAAGCCAAAAAATTGGATCATACTTATCCATGAGTTAAGATATGAATCTAGCGACGTAATTCAATCTCCCTAAGAAACTTTTCACTTTTTTTGGCATGCATAGGGATGGCAACTCCTGTATAGCTTTGATCTTATCTGGATCAACCTTAATTCCTCTTGTGCTTACGACCAAACCCAATAATTTTTTGGACCTAGCTTCGAATGTACATTTTGTAGGGTTCAGCTTTAATCAATATTTTTTTAGCCTTTAAAACAACTTTCGCAAGTCCGTTACATGACTTTCTTCTTGAGGGGACTTGGCAATCATGCCGTCAATGTACACTTCAATTTCCTTATGCATCAAGTCATGGAATAGGGTGACCATTGCTCTTTGGTAAGTTGCTCTCATATTCTTCAACCCAAATGGCATTACTTTGTAACAAAATGTTCCCTACATTATGACAAACGTGGTCTTCTCCATATCCTTTGAAGCCATTTTAATTTGATTATACTCTAAAAATCCATCCATGAAGGAAAATAAATAGTTCTTCACAGTATTATCAACCAGGGTGTCTATATGAGGGAAAGAGAAGTTATCTTTTGGGATTGCTCGATTGAGGTCTCAGTAATCTACATACATTCTAACTCTTTCGTCTTTCTTGGGAACTAGGATAATGTTTGCAACCCACTCTAGATATTTTGCCACATTTAGAAATCTAGATTCAAATTGCTTCTTAACCTCTTCTTTTATTTTCAATAGCATCTTCGGTTTCATTTTTCTTAGCTTCTGTTGAACCAGTTTGCATTCCAACTTCAAGGTAATTTATGAACCACAATCTTCGCATCCAATCCTGGCATGTCTTGATAAGACCATGCAAAGATGTCTCGAAATTCATGCAGCATGCTTATCAGATCTTCTCGGGTAGAAGCCTTTATGGCAGTCCCTATTCTGATCTCCTTCTTATCATTTTCATCATTCTTAAAATTAATAATCTCAGTGGGCTCATCATGGGGTATAATGCGTTCATCTTCTCATTCAATTATTTTTAACAAATCAAGAGGCAAGATATGATCATTGACATCATTTTTAAGATAACCTCGTTTGAGCAAATAGTCTGTTCAAAATTAACCTCTGAATCCTGATTAGATTTATCTATTTCACTGCAAAGACAAAAACAAGGAGGAAATGGGTAAAAGATAATAGAATATAAATTAGGTATGAATGCAAAAAAATGGAAAAGGGATGCTGAGATAAGAAACCATAAAAGAAACGGATGTAAGCACAGAAAAAGAGCCAAGAAAGATTATATAAGGAAAGATTACGTGCATTACATTTTTACTGATGATAAATTAACATTTTGAGTTCTTACAAAATGATCTATAGATAACAGAGTTCATTTCTTAGTTATTACTTTGGGATTGGCCTAGACACTATACTTCTCTTAACACATGTCCAATTCCTTAAAACATATCCAGGGGGCATGGACGAATCCCATGATCCTCAGTAAACTTTTCATCATCTATTTCAATGGTAGCCACATGATACTCCTCGAAGGCTTCATTAATCACCATAATAATGTTCCTGGCTAGTTTATCTTCATTTTCTGGACTAACTCCTCCATAGCAAAAAATTTCCTCCAACAAGGGTTAAAAAGTTAATTTTTAACCTAACTATTGGCTACCACCCACGGATGGCTGCTTTCCTCTCATTTTTTTTTTTGAACTTCTTCTTCTGAACTTTTTTTGGCTTGAAGCCTAATCCATATTTGTCTTTCTTACCATTGACATTAATGGCCTAACTAATTCCTTGCAAATGTCTCAGTAGTCCACTTCCAGCTCGAGCTCATTTCCTGACTGTAAGCCTGAGACCCATGCGGGTGCTATTTGAAAGTCTAGGTTTCGGGATTATAGACCCTTCTACAACAAAAGTGGCATTAATGATTTCAAAGGATCTAAAAGAGCACTCCTCAGTTTCAGTATTTACTTCAGCGTAAAGGGCTTCAGTATAAGTCATGGCCATAATGTCTTCTTCCCTGGATAGGCTAATCAACTTTTCATCAACTATGAATTTAACTTTTGGGTGTAAAGACGATGGGATAGCCCTAGTAGAATGAATCCATGGTCGTCCTAACAAATAGTTGTATGCTAGGACAATATCCATTACATGAAATTCGATCTCAAATAGGTAAGGGCCAATATCTAAAGTGATTAAGATAGTTCCCTTGATTTCTCTCTTAGTCTCATCGAATGCCTTAACAATTATGTGGCTGTGCTTGATCTGACCGACATTAACTGGTAAGTGAGATAACATGATTAACGGTATTACGTTGAAAGCTGATCCATTATCAATGAGGACTCGAGGTAGAATGGTCCCTCTACATTGAGTTGTAATGTGGAGAGCTTTTGTTGAAGTGCTGCCCCCTAGTAGAATTTCATCCTCACTAAATAATATGAAGTTATCAGTGATAATATTATTTACCAGGTAGTCGAGTTTGTTGACAGTAATGTCTTGATGGATTTAGGCTTGATTTAGTACTTTAGTAAAGCATTCCGATGAAGTTCAGAACTGAACAATAAAGTCAGTAAGGAAATCTTTACTGCTTGCTGCCTTAATTGCTCTACGACACTGTATTCACTGTGCTTGATGTACTTTAGGAATTCAGCTACCTCTTTTTCCTTTACTGGTTCTTGTACTTCTACTGGACTATCATCGATCACTGTTACTTTTCCAGATACTTGTCCTTTTGACTCGGTCTTTACATTGGTCTTAGTGGTTTCTGGGCTGTAGATGCAACCATTCTTTGTCACATGGCTCACCCTGGTTATGTCAATAGTAGCTAGTTGACTTGTAATAACCTCTGGAGTTGTTATCCCACCATCATACTTCTATGGCACTTGCTTGCTATTTTGATACGGAAATGGAGTTGGTGCTTTTATAATAAGCCTAGGAGTGACCTCAATTCTAGGTAATGTGATATTAGGTTGATTGCTATAAATGATAAGAGGGCGACCAACGCCATAGGGCGGCTGTGATGATTCTTCACCAGCCATGTTGACTAATTTTTCTTCCTCTAGTCCAGCCTCTTCAAAGAATTCAATCTCACCATTGCCCATTATTCACTGGATTATGGTTAAAAATTCTCTGCTAGTTTGCAAAGTATGTCTTGATCCCTTGTGGAATTTGCAAAAGTTAGCACCAAGATCATATTGACCTCTGATACTTCCATAAGCTTGACCAAGGATTCCTCTTTTAGTCAAGACTGCTCATACCTCTTCCATAGAAGTTTTAACTTCTTGGGCTTTTGACTTTCTTCATCTTCTTTCTTTAGCATCAGAGCATTAATCCTAGGTTTAGTGTAATCTGGCAAGGGATTTGCTACCATATTAGGTGTTGGGACATTATTAATTTGAAAAGCACCCCTCTCAAGAAGACTTTGAACCTTTTGCTTGAAGGCATACAGTTTTCGATCAAGTGACCTACCATTGCATGATACTCATAATACAGATTTAGGTCATACCAACTAGGGTAATTTCCTTCATATGGTTTGGAAAAGATTGGAGCCACTAATTGTGCCTCAGAAAGCTTATCAAACATTTCTTTATAAGAGTAAGGAAGAGGTTCATAATGAAATCTAGGTTGGTTAGCTCTTTGAGGTTCTGTATTGTTGTTGGGTGTTGGTTGGTTTTGGAGAAGTGTGTTTGGAATGATAGCTTGTACGGTTGTTGAAACAGGTGCTCGAGGTGTATTGTATGGATAAGTGTTTTAGGGCACTTGTATTGGATTTTGATAATTGGGGCGAGGTCTTGAGCGGTGGCTCACATAACCGATCGATGGTGTTTCATCTTTCTTCTTTACTAGTCCTAGCTTTTTTGCATTGGAAAACTCTTATGAGGCAAGCTTCCCAGCCTTAATGGTTGATTCAATCATTTCTCTAGAGATTAAATGATCAAAGAAATTTTTTGTTGCGTTCCCTACCAATTTATTGTAATAGGGAGGACGTAAGGTGCCTACAAATAGCATGGTGGTTTCTTTCTCGATTAAGGTGGGTTGGACTTGAGATGCCACATCCCTCCACCTTTGAGCATACTTTTTAAAAGACTCGGTAGACTTCTTATCCATATTTTGAAGGGTTAATCTGTCTAGCACCCATTCAGCCATGTGCTTGTACTATTGCAGGAATGTATTACCTAAATTCGACCAGCATTGAACTTGACTGTGCGTCAAACTATTATACTAATTCAGCGCCGATCCAGTTAAACTTTCCTGAAAGTAGTGAATGAGGAGCTTATCATAATGAGAATAACCAGCCATCTTTCGAATGAACATCTTAATGTGAGCTTACGGAGAAGTGGTGCCCTTATATTTTTCAAATTTAGGCATTTTAAATTTTGGCGGCAAGATTAGGTCAAAAATTAGGTTAAAATCCTCCACATCTACGCTAGTGCAAAATTCATCTTTTTCTATGGCTTTCAACCTTATTTCTAAAAGCTGTATTTTTTCTTTCTCGATCTCTATTTCAATTTTGGCTTTTTACCACTGTTGTTCTATTGCTTTAACAGTATCAGGAATTGTTATCTCCTGTCATGCAGCTCTAGCATCAACCCCCTGTGAGAGAATGTCAGGATTAACAACAATGACTGGAAGTGGTGTAACTCTAGGAGTATTTTGTTATGTAGTTGGCATGTTTGGAATTTAAGTTTCTTATGCAGGTGTTTGTTGTATTCCAGGTTAGACCCCCCAGATGAGCTAGCAAGAGTTGGACTGATTTCGGACGGGCACGCTGACTCTCTTGCCAATAACAATTCCATCAATTTAGTGATTTGAGCTTGCATTTCTTCTTGCCTTTTAATGATATTCTCTTGGGATTGACGTTGGCTTTCTTCAAGCCTTTCCAATATTGCTAACTGATCCTTCGCCATTTTTTTTGCTCTGAATCTTATGTAATAGGGATGAGTAAGTTGTTGTTTAGTAGGTCTCTCCTTATTAGCAATGTTTAAAACCTTAAAAAGAGAATTCCAGATTTTATTAAATTATGAATCTATTAATGAATGAATGAATGAATTTATTTATGTATGATACAAATGCATGGTATGAATGCATAAATGTACTCGTATGAGTGCTTGCTTTAACAAAAGATTTCAGAATCATAAATTTCCATTAACTTTGAAAAAGGTTACACATTGTCTATCATGTTAGTATTACATCCAAGGAAAGTTTTGATCTGGTCATATTATTGTTCGGCTTGCTCTAGAAACATAAGTACAGCAGGACCAAATTCACCAATTGGGTTAATTTGGCTTTTTAGAACATGGATTTTCTCAACCATATGTCTTGCTTGGATGATCACCGAGTGAATTTCCTGTGTCAGGTGATCAATGTAGAGTTACCAACCCAAAGAGTTGGCTCTCCATTTGTTAGACTCATACTCAACCCAATACAGCTTATTATCCCAGGATACATACATTTCCCAATAAGCTTGTACCCAGGCATTAATATCATGTTGTTGTCGACGTAGAACTTGTCCCATTTCCTCGACGGTCATAGCAAGAGTTTCCTTTTCTTGGAATCTGGCCATTTTTTCTTGCTCTGCACTCAAATTAATCCTGAGCTATTCATTCTTTTCTGTAGATCTCCTTAAACGAGCACGGGTGTCAACATGTGCTTTTCTCTCTCGTTCGCAAGTAGCTAGTTTAGCTTCTCCTTCTAAGGCCCTAGTTTTCCACACCCTAGATCTTCTTCTAAGCTCCTGGCGAAGCTTTTGCACCTCATCTGACGTCTTATTGGAAGATTTGCTTAAACTTTTGGATATGCCGATAAGTCTTGTCTTTTTATTCTGCTCAATCCAATCTTGTTTCATTAGGTTGTATTGTTCTTCCATTTTCTTAGTGTCTTTCTTCAAGTACATAATTTCTTCCTGAAAAACTTGGTTTTCTGCGGCCAACCTTTCTCGATCTCTCTCAACTTCTTGTTTTATCAACTCTACTTCTAAAGGCATTATAGGTTGAGGTTGTGCAGACACTTAAGGATTAGATCCATCTGTACTCAGGATGATTAAATTACATCCTCGACTACGCCTCCAACCATCATAGCCGTGAGTAGTTTGATCCGTATAAGCACTTATCCTTGATTCATACCTTGTTCTCCAATGCAGGACTGTTGACTGAAGTGCACTCTTATAACCTTCCCCAGAATAGTCTAAGTCTATGCTTGCCAACCCGGCAGTCATAGGAGTAAACTGTTGTGACCCATATTGTCATCGAACTAAAAGCGGTGCATATCCTACGATTCCCCATAAATCGAGCAAGGGCATGAAAAGTAACTAACCATATTGGTATAGAAAAGGTTTAGGCAAGGAGCTCGCCATGTTATATCTATAGAAGCTAATTTTTCAACATTTCCACCCATTGATTTTTTGATCCTAAACCATGCCAACGTTTCTTGATGAACTCTTGTAGAGGGACGAAATGCAAGAAGTATGGCTTTACTTTAAGGGCACCTTCACCCCAAAAATGACTCCAAGCCCAAATGTACGTAACAATGCGCTCCCAAAAAACCTACCTCGACTTGATTTTTGGCATGCATTGAGAGCTCAGATAATTTTAGCTAGAATAGCGGGAGCAGGATGGACATTCCTTTTTAATTGCTCAAAGGGGTCCACTACGGCTACTTCGATTTGCCCGAGTATCCTTGGAAAAAGCACTAGCCCATAAATAGCCAGAGCATAAGCATCAAGAGCTTCCTCCCTATCTGAATGCTCCCTGATGTATTCCTTCAGAAACTGCCACGTGATAACACTCATATTGCCTTTCTGGTCGATATAATGTAATGTTGACTGAGGTGGTAAATCAAAAATTTATCCTAACTTCTTTTGGAGACTCGCTGGGTTACATTCCTTACAATAGATGGGTCTCGACTTTAAAGACACTAACCCCAGTACAAATGCAATCTCCTCAATTGCAGGGGTCAAATCATACTGACCAAATGAAAAAAATCTATAGGAAGGATCCTAGAACTCGATCAAAGCATGAACCAATTGTTCATCTATTGTTATTCTGAGCAGAAGAGCGATATGCCCATACTTGTCAATAAACCGAGCCTTCCTCCCATTGCTCCAACCATCCCATATATCAGCCAAGTCTGTTAAATTATTCTGTTGAACATCTAAATGTGTAATTTGTGATAATCCTGGCACAAATTCCCTCGATGTACAGTCCCCACATTCCTTCTGATTTGATTCTAACTCAGTGCAAACTTCCTCAAGTGTCTTCGAAATAACTACGGTGTACACTCATTCACCCATAAAGTCTAACAGAAATTAAACTGAGCTAAAATTCAGATTTAAAGCAAGCGTCCCTGTATGCATATGAGATGAAAGATGTAAAAGAAAAAAAAAGAAAAAAAAACTGAGTTATTATCCTTAGGAAATACTGAATAAAACTTCAAAATAATGGAAGTCACAAATTATTCACAGTAAAAAGAAATCACAAATTATTCGAACAAGATATTAAAAGCATTGAAAATGAAAAAGGAAAAATAACTTTGTCCATTCATGTGTCCTTAATTTTGGTGACACCTAAAATCAGGCATGGTTTTGACTGGGAGATTAGTATGGTTCACTATATACGGTTTATGTCAGACTTCTAATTAGGTTCTTGAATCCCTCGAGCCCTAAAAGGACTAATGAGGTACCTTATCCTTATCCATCACGAATTCATGTCGGAATAGGTTTGACTTAAGTAGGCATGTCTTCCATGTCCGTAATGAGGCTAACATCTCGGGCAGACATAGGAATCTACACCTGGTAGGCTTTTCACTGGCCCAAACAGAGGCTAACACCTCAGAAGGCAGAGCTACTTCACCCCCTCCTAGCATATTGGGTACCTATGTCCTCTCCATATTTGACAGAGGAGAAACTACTGCACAACATGCATAGTGTGTGCGAAGGGACAATTTTATGATATATCATTTAAAAATGAAACCCACTATCCTAATCCCTAAAAAGACAAAAGCAAACACAAGCAGATGAGCATAAAAATTAACATTAATATAATGCAAAATTTTTTTTGAGGGTTAAAAATTAAATACGAATTGAAACCGAATTAATTGAAATCTAGTTAACACATAATTAATTTTAGGCCTGACTCTCTAGATGTCCCCAGTGGAGTCGCCAAGCTATCGCAACGTGGCCTAGATATGAATCCTAACCAAGCCCTACTTAAATGGCCTTTGCTCATATGTTTATTAAATTTATTATTATTTTATATTATCTTATTTGTATGGGCCATATCATTATCATCATTTTCTTATTTTGGGGACTGGGTGATCGAGATAAACTACTCACTCGATTTAACCCTAAATAGTCATTATGAAATAATTATTTATTTGGAGTCGCTACCAATCTATTTAGGATAGGTGAGATTGGTCACCTATTGGAGTGTGTATTTTGAGGGTTATGAAACCTTAAAATACTAATTCTGAGGCCTTACACCATACCAGAGATCATATAAAAGGATTCGGGAGTCGATTATAATCACAAGTAAGGATTGACCCTCCCATGATGCCCAAAAATCGGTACCTTATTAATAATGTGTTAACTTAAATTTTAATTTTTATTCGGTTTCAACATTGGATGTTTAATTATAATTCATATAGTACTTCATTATAAAAGTTTATTATTTCGAGAAAGTCGGGTTTTAATGTTTCTAGAAATCACAAAATTATTTGTAAATTCTCAGGGAACCAGGTGAGCAGGAATTCTCAATCATATCCCGTCAGAGAACCATACGAAATATGAAAGGTTTTATTTTGTTTTAAAACAGCAAAAAAATCTTGACTTCTCGTCTAAAAAGGTTATCTCACTATTAAAATAATCCGTAGAATTCCTCACATATACTGGTAGGAATCTTACACATCAATTTAATTGGAAGACATTGCCTTATTTATAAAAATAATTTTGTTATATATAAAAAAATACCGATTCTATGACCTAAGAGTAACATAAAATGATGGACATGTTCTTAATGTGTACTTCCGATATGAAAGTATCCTAGCGTTCATATAAGATGTTACTCAAATACAAAGTTATGAAAATATCCTTAGGGTATATCTTCAACATGAAAGTATCCTGATAACCCCAATGGGTTTTAAGATGATCTTGGAAGGCTAAACCAATCCTAAAAATTCACCTTTGGCATAAAACCATCCCGATGAGCAAAATAACCAAAATGCCCCTATGGTATATCTTCGACATGAAAGTATCCCAGTGACGCTAATGGACCTTAAAATGATCTTGGTAGTCTACACCAACCCTAAAAATTCACCTTCGACGTAAAAGCATCTTGGTAAGTAAAATAACTAAAATGCCCTTAGGGTATACCTTTAACGTGAAAGTATCTTGGTAACCCTAATGGACCTTAAAATGACCTTAAAAGGCTAAAAGAATCCTAAACATGCACCTTTGGCATAAAAGCATCTTGGTGAGAAAAATTACGAAAATGCTCCTAGGGTATTCCTTTGACATGAAAGTACCCGGTAACCCCAATGAACCTTAATATGACCTTAAAAGGCTAAAAGAATCCTAAACGTGCACCTTTGGCATAAAAGCATCCCGATGAGAAAAATTACAAAAATACCTCTAGGGTATTCCTTCGATATAAAAGTACCCGGTAACCCCAAGGGACCTTAAAATGACCTTAAAAGGCTAAAAGAATCCTAAACGCGCACCTTTGGCATAAGAGCATCCTAGTGAGAAAGATTACGAAAGTGTCCCTCGGGTATTCCTTCGACATGAAAGTACTTGGTAACCCTAATGGACCTTAAAAATGACCTTAAAAGGCTAAAAAAGTCCTAAAATGCTCACCTTTAGCGTAAAAGAGTCTCGATGAGCAAAATTATCAAAATGCGCTTAGGTTTTTTAAAAATTACATTCTGTATTCTTCAAAAAACCGAACAAATACGAAAAGTTTTGAATATTTCTAGACCCCAATGGAATGCCATAAGAATAATAGAAATTTCTAAAACCAATAGAATGACTATTTTACCCTTTTAATATAAAAATTTGCTATTTAGTCCCTACACTTTTCTAGAACTTCATTTTAGTCCCTACATAATAAAGTAACCT
>JBBYHM010000008.1:620691-634302 GCA_038381775.1 Adansonia rubrostipa | reverse complement strand
ATATATATATATATATATATCTAACTTATAGCTGGCCATAGGATATTCATCTAGATACTGCCAATTTGAACAGAAATTTAAGTATTATTATTCTATTAACTTTCACTACCTACAAAAATCTTTACTATCATATTTTTAGAAAACCAGGCAACTTCCTCATAGAAAAAGAATAAACAGTGACATCCATCTCCAAAGGGAAGAAAATCCAATTTCTTTAATCTGATAGAAACAAATTTGCTAACTTTAAAGATCAAAACAATTGGAAATTCAGAATATATATATTATATTATTCTTGTGTTATTGAGTGTCCATATCACTAAATATAATATAAAATAGATAAATGGGATTGATTAATTTATTAGATTTTAATCAAAATTAAAAATAAAAAAGAATAAAAAAATGTCAGCCGGAGGCTTTTGTCGTGGCTTCGTGACTTTAAGCCTTCAATCAAGGTTTTCATTTTTGTTTCATTAGGTGGAAAAGTTAAAATATAGACAGAGGAGGGTGTAAAAGTGGAAGAAAGAAAATAAATTTTTGATATGCTTGGTTAGAAAGAAAGGTGAGAGGAAAGAAAATTAAAAAATTATTATTTTTTATATTTATTAACAAAAATAAATTATTCTAAATTTTGAAAAAAAAAAAGAGAAAAGAAAATAAGAGTAGTACATATTATATAACTATATTTATAAGATTATCTATCATTTTTAAAATTTTATTTTTTTCATATTAACTTCTAATTAAACCTATTCAAGGGCTGGACTGCCTGCCTATGCCTGAAAGTTTATCCGATATTTAGGAGGGTTTGGATAATTATAATAAACTCAAAAAATGGGTTTTGACAAAAAATTAGGCCTGAATAAAAAATGGGCCAGGCCTTGAGTCCAACTTTCAAAGCCTGAGACCAACTAGGCCCAACCCATTTTACTATTATATTATATATATTTATTTTATATTTTATGTATTATGTAATTTTTTATCATATAAATAATACATATTTATAATATTATAGTATAAATTTTAAAAACTACGTTAAATTATTTATATTTATAAACTTAATAAAAGAAAATTATTAAATTAATAAAGATTAAATTTTAAAAAATATATTTTTAAAAAATAAATTATAAAAAATATAATATATGCGGGCCTAAATGGGTTTGGACTATTTATTTAAAAATATGGGTGGGCTTAGGCAAAATTCGAGGCTCATATTTTGGATCGGGCTGGGCTTGGGCAAGCATATTTAACGTTAATACCATACCCGAATCCAGCCCGACCCAGCCCATGAACAAGACCACTTTTAATGGGTATAATAGTAAAACAATATATTTTTTATTTTCTTTCTTCTCATTTTTTAATCATATCAAGTAATGAGAGAAAAGAAAATTATTTTTTTCTTTTCACCTTTCTATCTTTCCCACCATGCATACTAATGGAGAGAAAATTTATTTTTTTCATCTTTTTATTTTTTTCTTTATCCAATTTTTTATCTTTTCAAATTTTTTTCCACCCGACAAAGCAAAGCCTTAGAGTTTGATTATAATTTTGGAAAGAAAAAAAATGATCATTTAGAGTTTGATTATAATCTTTGGAGATTGTCTCTATTTTGCTTCTTTCTTGTAAAGGCTTCCTTTCACCCGATCAAAATTCGTGTATGTGTTGTAAATCATATTTCTATGTGTTGGACATATAATTCTAAATACAATATAAATTATTAATTTTATGTCAAATCTTAAATATGAACATAATATATGTTTTAAACATATCATATCGTGATGTGCTTGTTATATTAATTTCGCGTTTATTGAGCATATCATTTTTAAAATTAATAAGTCTAATTTAAATAATCTTATTATTAAATAATACAATAATAAAAATATTTGATGGAAAAACAATGCTTAGATGGAAACAATACAACAAGTTGACATATATATATATATATATATATATATATATAACTTTAAAAATACAAAAGCTTCTAATGATTTCGCCTGAATGATTGATCTAAGAGTTGGTCTGTGAAAATAGGCTTAAAGATTTCTACACGTATGGACAAAAATAACTAATAATTTCTTCTAATTATGCCAACCAATTCTAATTTAAAATAGAAAATCAGGAGGAAAGTCAAGATAAAGGTAAACTAAACAATACAATTTCATCCAATTTACATTTTACCGCAGCTATCTGTAAAATCAATTGTCAATTGATAGCTTTTGACCTCAAAGTAACGACATAGTTTTGATAATTAAAGATTTGATTAATTTTTGCATTATTTTAGTTTATGAACAATGAATAATTCAATTAATGCTTTTTTGTTTTTTTGGGTGAAAGGATAGAGTAGAGCTACTTATTATTGGGCTATCCATGCAGATCAAGCTTTTGAAATAGTTTTACGTAATTTGAATTAATTTATATTGAATTATTATTTAATAATAAAAATATTATTTTATTTAAATTTAAATATAAAAGTATTTTTTAGATAATAATTTGAATTTTTGTGTAGACTTGATTTAAACTTAAATAAAAAATTTAAAAAAATATCAAATCTTAGCCTGGACCATGGACCCTCTAGGATAGAGTATGGCCTTGGTTTTGATAGATTTTTCTATCTAAGTAATTTATAGTATATTGATGGTTTTATCGTTTTTATTCGAGTATTGCTATATATTAATATTAATATGTTTTAACGTATCATTTTAAGTTTATTAGTATTATTTAAACATTTTTTCATATATAAATTTATAACCTATTTTTAAATTTCTTAATAAAATACATATTATATAAATATGCAAATATACATTCATTATAAATATGTTTACGTACAAATATAAATTTTTTAAATTATAAATATTTAATATCTAAAATTTTTAAACACTAAATAGATAAATAAGTATAAAAATATTTAAAATATATAATAAATTATTTTTGATTAAATTCAATAGTCTAATTTTAAAAAACATGTTTTTTTCATGTAATTATGAAAAAAATAAAATAATCAAAATAAAAAATATTAAAATATTAAAATAAATTAAAAATAAAAGATAAAAATCCTATGCTATCCAATATTGATAGATATCATTTAATACAAAAATTAAAATAATACAATATTGGTAGAGCTTTAGATTTTGCTCCCAGCAAAGGATGTAATTCAACCATTTGCCATTTTCCACCAACACAAAAAGGAGAAAATCAACTAACTCATTAGGGAGAGAAGCCGGAAAGAGATATTAATATTTCTTTGAACAATATCAAATCAATAAATGTCATATATCTATCAATTAAAAAGATCAAAGTGAATTTGGATTCGATCAATTCACAAGTCTAATCATGAACATCGTGGGCAGCATCTTATCGCTCAACTATGTAATCTGCCCTGAGAATACGAAGAGAGAGAGAGAGAGAGAGGGAGAGGGAGAGACATGTTTCAAATGCTTAGTATAATCTTTTTAACTTAGTGGGAGTAACTGTGTTTGGAAATAAATAATCTTTTCTAGATACATAAAAGGAAAGCAATATCACCTGAGCAAATGAGTATATATTTTTGTCTAGAATAATTTGCTTCATTATTTTTTTCCATTTTTATTCTTTCTTATTAATTAAATCCATGCCATAAATAAAGGAGAGGAAGAATTCAGGGATCGATTGCCTTAAAAAGTGAAAACAAATAAATAAATATATATATGAACTTAAAATTTTACTTAAATTATTTATATAATTCGTCTTAAGAAGTGACATCGAATGGGTAGTAAATTTTGAAGTCTTCCTATATTTTTTATGGCTAAACCTCTCTCATGTGTATGTATAATTGATAGAGCATAAGAAACTTTATTGGATAAGATCACCAAGAATTAATGGTTAGTTTAGCTATGGTATTTTATGTTTAAGCTATCAAGCAAACGAGACAACATAAATCTTACAATAAAAGTTACAGAGGAAAAAAAATGTAATAATCGAAGAGCTAGCAAGGCCGTGTTCTATTTTCAAGCAGAAGCAAGGATTTCAATAACGGTCCAACAAGATATTCCGATCCTTATTTTAGGTTTCAGTTTTTTTTATCATCAATATTAATTCATAATATTTATAGCAATTGATCACAATAAAATTTTTTATGGCGGCAACCATAATATATGTAATGCAATTTAAAACTTGTCTATAACCATAATTTAAATCTCGAATGTAAAGTACTACTAACACAATTAAAAATTTATCTATAACCGTAATTTAAATCTCGACTGTAAAGTAATACTACATTGGTTAATTTGACCAAGGTCTCCTTATTTAAAGTTGGAACTACATGATATATATCTATATATATATATATATATATATATTATATGTGTGTGTATATATAGACAGATAACATGTACGTTCAAAGCTCCCAAATGTTTTTAATTGCAGAAATGAAGATAACAATAAAAGAATACAGCCACAGTTAGATACCCAAATCTGCTAGAGCCTGGGAAGTTTTGGCCAGAACTTCAAAGCACCTTTACAACTTTACTATTGTGCCTTTACAAGGATGCATGCCTGAGAGGGCCTTTGTTTATTGCAGATGCAATTCAATCGATGTTTTATAAAGGAGGGAAAAAAAAGGTTGTACTTTTTTGCATTGTAATTAAGAATCATACCATAAAGTTTTTCGATTGAATTGTTACGTCTGATATTTATATATGACACATATTTTGATATGAATCCGTTAATATAATTCTTGAAATATATAAAAATGCTTTAAAAATTGAACATACCTCTGTGCTGAACATAAATCCGTATTCGACACTTATCATTAGTTTGGATAACTCATGAACTCATGACTGCATCATGGAAAGAAAGCAAATTGAGGTTCCAAATATATGACCGCACATTCAGCATCATGTAAACAAAGCAAACAAGTTTAAATGTTAAAAGCTAAAGAGAGGCCAGAAGAGAAATTAGAGCTGTTTATATCAATGAATTCAAAGAAGTTAAATTAACTTTTGAGAAGAAAGGGAAATGGCAAATTAAACGCTAAAACTCGAATTACAACACAAAACAAAACAATATTTTCTGTCTGAATTTATTAAGAGCTTTTTCTGAAATTTTCTGACGCCAAAATTATTGTTGATTCACTAATTGATACAAATTTACTCCACCCATATGACCCCCTGTACAGTGCTGTTATTGTGGCCCGAAGTAGCTTGATTCATTGAAGGTAGAAACCTGTGGCAAGCTTGGATGGCAATAAGCTTCAAATCCAGATCCGATTTGAGGATAGCACAGTGAATTCATGTCGCTCCAACTGCTACTTTCAACGGAACTAGACGTCCCAGTACTGCTTCCATCGACCATGTTGTCACTTCCATGGAAAGCCTCCATTAATCCATCCAATATCTGTTGATTGTTGCCATAGATCAGCTCACTAGGCTCTCCTGGGAAACCGTCAACCCCTTGAAACATATCATTAAAGTTGGCACTGTTAGTAACTTGAGAACAAGTACTGTTTATGGGACTAATGGAACATGAAGATGAAAGCATGTTCATGATTGAATTCCCAGGTATCTGATCTTGAGCAAAGGAACCATCAGGAGGGTATCGAAAATTATTCATGGTATTAGTGGTGGCGCTTGATTGTGGATGATGATCGTCAGAGAATCTTCCTCCTAGTTTGATAATCAAATTCCCGATCGATTCTTGGTCCATGAGATGAGGGTCTGCTGGTAACAGTGGCCAATAAGGGGATTGGGTTGCCACGTTCATCTCTTGCTTAAGGTTGAGGCACGTAGCTCGCTGCTCTTTTCGCTGCTGGTCCAGGAGCTTCTTTTTAAGCCTTGTGTTCCAGTAGTTCTTAACATCATTGTCGGTTCTCCCTGGAAGTTGTGCTGCAATTATGGACCATCTGTTCATTTTGAGAAGAAGCATATAATTAATAAATTAGGGCTTTGAATGAATGAATTCTGTTCATATTAAGAAGAATATTAAAATACCCTAACTATTTCAAGCTTACCTGCTTCCAATGCTTCTGTAAAGATTACAGATTATGAAATCCTCTTCTTCTGAGAACCCTCCATGCTTAATGTTGGGACGAAGATAATTCAACCATCTAAGACGACAGCTCTTTCCACATCTCTTAAGCCCTGAAAAAACATTGTTCAACAGGTTAAATTTTGACCAATCTACCTTTCACACCAAAAGAAATTATAGAATAATTTAGCGATGATCGAAGTTGAATGGTTTTATCAAACTTTAGCTAACTAGGTCGATAGCTAACCTATCTTCTGAGGTAACGCAATCCAGTTGCCACCAGTGCCGTTTGACTCTATATAAGCCTTAAGCTGTGCATCTTCCTCCGGCGACCATGGGCCTCTCTTTACGTTAGCTTTGTCACAACAAGGAGCCCTCCCCATGTTTGTTGAGTTAAGTGAGATTAGCTGCTCTTTTCACTTGACAATAATGAGAGTGGTATTATATATGTAAAATTACTGATTAGTTGATTTTATAATTAATCATTAAATAAATTAAAAAATTTTATATTACTTAATTCTCTTCTGTTATATATTATATAATGCCAGAGGAAGAAAAA
The DNA here is from genome assembly GCA_038381775.1 of Adansonia rubrostipa. Lineage (NCBI taxonomy): Eukaryota > Viridiplantae > Streptophyta > Magnoliopsida > Malvales > Malvaceae > Adansonia > Adansonia rubrostipa. The sequence continues at coordinate 627,749 of JBBYHM010000008.1, read as the reverse complement.
GTTGGAGATGGAACTGTCTCCCACTTTCCCAGGATTCAAAAAGGGGAAATGAGAAAAAAAAATTAAACCTTTATGCATTAAATATTGAAGAAATTCAAAATGATAGAAGAGGAGACTAGGATTTTTCTTATTATCCTACTACCCTCAGAATCTATGATAATCTAAAATTTATACATGGGAAAATGATAATCACGGACGTTGACACTGATTAATATTTATAAAATTAATAATATAACATGATTAAAGGTTGCTATGCAACATGATGGTGATCAAAATTATCATGAAATTTCTAGATCAATCATGGTATGTAATTATTAAGATTAAAAGTTTAGGTTTGAATCACAAAAATTATTTTTAATTGAAGTGAGGACTATAGGGATGGGTTGTTGTGTAAATTCCCTTGAGATTTAGCAAAAAAAAAAAAAAAAATGGTTCAAAAGACCTCACCTTGCCTGAATTTCCCATTAGCCAAAAGTAAAAAACAAGATCAGATGAGATAGCTAATATACATACATGGCTTCTCAGTAATTGCTTTGCTTCTTGATTATGTAAGAAATAAACGTCAAGTTTGTTTTGCTTCCTGATTATATAAGAAATAAATTTCAAGTCTATGATTAACGTCTTGATTATGTAAGTAATTTGGAACAAATTTGGATAGAGAGACCAATCGCTGCTGATTAATGAGTAAAGCTCATTGCTGCTACCTGCCGTAACATAGCTTGATAGCTTAGCTCTTTTTGCCTCCTCTTCTCATTTTATTCATCTTTGGAATTAATTATTATTACAATGTTTAATTTGTAGCTTTTCATGCTTAATTATTATAATTAGTCTCCAGGTCTAGGCACGTTAAGCCAAAATGATTGAGGATCGATGAAGGAACCCATGATCAAGCCTAGCTTCCACGATGACAGACAGGCGGAGGACATCGGCGAGCTCCCAACTTAGCTTCATTTAAAGAACAGCTCGAATTTTTCTTCTCCTATAGACTAAAAAAATAGAATAAATAGGATAATTATAAAGAAAACCATTTTATAATGAATAGAAGATAATGAGATAAACTTGAAATTTCTCCTTTTTTTTTCTTCTTTTAATTTTCTTTCTCTATTTCTCTCTGTTATTTTCTAAGATAGGTTAAAGTTGAATTGATTATATATGGTTTGACATCCTAAATATATAGGATAAAACAAATGTTGTTAAATACGTCACATGCCCTAATTAATAATTGAAATGAAATTAACCTTAGCTAGTTTCTAGTCTTAAAATATGTAAAAAAAAAAGGGGAGATCTAGAAACATAGACATTGTCAAAAAAAAGCCATAATAATGTAGAATTTAAGGGGTTATTCCGTCTAGGGTAGGTGACCAAATTAATGGCCAAACAAGAAGAAAATTTACCTTGATCTTGAAGAGGAATTAAACTATAGACGACGGTTTGAATTTACCACAAACAGACCCAACTAAAATATGAATAGTTTGTAATTGTAATGGTAAAAAGCTATATTATTCAGACTCGAACGAGTATTAGATATATGTACATATTCGCTGTGAATATATTTATTTTTTAAAATTATTTTATATATTTTTAAGATCATACTCTCGTATCAAAATTCAAATATTTATTGATTTTTTTCAAAAGAATACAATGCGTAAAAAAATAGTTCATAATAAATATTTTAATGAACAAATTTGTTTAGTGCAAATTTTTGGAAAGATTTTTTAGAATTAATTATATTACAACGTTTTACTAAGGAAAATGAAACATCAAAAAGTTTAAAGGATATAGTTGTAAAAGTAATATAAAATTAAATTTGTTACTTCGTTTCTCTTCAAATCACATTCTAAGAGATATAAAAGAAAAAAGAAATAGTTATTGTAACTTTAATGCAAAGAAGAAAAACCCCTAGGTCGTAAAGATGGCTAACTTGACTCGAGATAATATAAAAAATCAATAAAAGTCAAACTATGGCAATTGTTGTTGAAACTTTTTCACATGGTTGTAATTTTCTTTTTTGTTGATTTTTAATCCTTTGGTGGACATGTAAAAAAATAATAAAAAAAAAGAAAATGTTAATCAATGTCTAATGGTATTAGTTAAAAAGATCTTCAAAAATATATAATTATTGATTTTCTTTAAATTCAATAAAAATAATATAAAATGTAAAAATAAAATTTTAAAATAATAACTAAATAAATTTTAATCACTGTCTAGACCTAGCAATTCATATCTATGTATCATATTTGTGTATTTTCTTATGTGATAATTGTGTTTAAGATATTTTAAATTTATATAAATTTTAATATATTTGAGATATCTTATAATTATCGAGAGGTGGTCTAAGTAGCAAAAAACTAAAAGAAAAAGACAAGAAAGCCTGAGTTTTAGTCACAAAGACCATCTTCGACTGAAGTAGGGAACCATGGCAATGAGTTGATATGTTAGTTCTCTAGATTAGCAAGGAGTGATGGGCTTAAAAATACCTGAATTCTTTAGATTCCCTTAGAAAAAATAAATAAATATTTATATAAATTTTAAAATATTTATTTTTTATTTTTTAATTTTATTTTTATATCATATTTATCTTATGTAATTGTGTCGTATTTAATTATCGGAATTAAATGAAAGTACCCAAACTTTTTCCACACGAAACCAAAGGGGAATGGTACCATCTCCTTGGTCGGCCACAGCTCAGCCTCAGCAGATGAGCTTTTTGAGTGTCAATTTGGAGACTATTTTGAAGGAGTCTTTCTTTGACAAACAGTCTTTTCCACAAGCTGTAAAGCTTTGAGATTAAGATCCATCAAAGCCCTTTCATTTTTACTTTGTCAAAGAGTCAAAATACATCTTCATCTAACCATGCTTTTTTAACATGTCTCTGGGTATTTTTCTAACGACATTGGGCCAATACAAATTTGACATTGTTTGAAAAAGACAGCAAAAGAAGAAGAAGAAGAAGAAGAAGAAAAAAGTTAGGAACATGTGGTTGTGGGAAGAAATTTGCTAATTCATATTTGATTAAAATAAACCCAATGATAGGCAAAGCCACTTGACTTCTATTAGGGATAATGAGAGAAAATCATCTCATTAATTATAAAATTAATGATGGGAAAATGATGAGATAATGATGGCATTTGGTCTTGTTTTGCCTTATTTTATGTTTGTAAAGCTAGGTAGTAAATTCACATATTTTATATATGCATATATGGAAATGGATATTAGACAATGAAAAAATTGAGGAATATAAAAAAATGAATTTGGGTTTTCGTATTATTATCTTTAAAGTATAATATTTAATAAATTTAAAATTTAAATTTTAATATCTAAAATCTATCTTTTTGACTTATAAAATATTAAAAATTTAAGATTTTTAAAATGTAATTTTAATTTATTGATAGAGAATAATTAAAATTTAATTAATTCAGTAACAGGTTGAATTAATCAAAATAATTTTAGTTTAGTTAATTTATATTTTTTGCTAAATTCAGTTTGGTTAATATTTAAATAAATAAATCAATCAATTATTTCAGTTACTGATAATTTAATTCGATTATTTATCGAATCAATTGTTTGCACAATCCTCAAAAAAAGATCACTGTACTCTCTTAGTTTAAATATATGAAAAAAAAAATAAAAGTGAAAAACATGTGTTTCGAAGGAAATCAAACAATGATTTTGAAAATTATGCATGACATTTAAAAACATATTTAGGGTTGGCTTAGTTTGAGTGGCCAAGAAACATGTGAAAGACTTAACTATTCAACGTTATAAATGTAAACACACCCACATCCACTCACCTTTGTTTCTCAAATCAAAATACTATTAAGAACAGGAAAATTAAGGTTCAATTTCTTTTATGATATTAAGTCAAAAGATTTATAAATATATATTAATTTTATATTTGATGTTAGCGCATAAATTTATATTATTATTAGTAATTCACGTAATGCCGTATCATTAATAAGTAAATATAAAATTTTAAAAGTAATTTAAAGATTTACTTTGAAATTACATGCTATTAATTAAACTTTGTGTACAAATTTCACCTAGCATAAAACTTGATTTGACAACTATAGCACTTATTTTAATTATATATTCTTAATTAAATTTATTGGAATCCAATGTAATTTATATAATTAATTAATATTTAATAAATTTATTCTTCAAATCTTAATATTTATTACCCTTACTCTATCGTTAAGCTATAAATTCTTTTATACAAAAAAAATTAATTAAATTTACTTGAGCTAAAAAATCTAATTGACAACAAGAACAAAACTTTACAACTCGTCAAATCTATTTCTTTTGTTTATATGAACTTAATTTTAATTTTCATAATATATATATATATCAAAAGAAAGAGATTTTAAAAAATAAAAACCTAATTAATATTAGACTTGACATATGTGGACATGACACAAATAAATAATATGAATAAAAAATAGATATATGAATATTTAAAATTAATATATAATATAAATTATTAATATATTAAAAATTATAAAAATATATTAATCTTAAATATAAATATGATAAAAAAATGTATATAAACAAATTACCTAAACTAATTAACATATCCATTAGCAATTTGAACTATGTATATATATATATATATATATATATATATATATATATGTGCAAAGAGATAATTAGTTCATTTGCTTTCTATTGCATTGAGAGAACAAAAATTTTGGAGAATGACGTAATAAACTGATCATTGTACTGGACGATAAGAAATATGGACGCATGCAGGTGATGTCTGCTAAATCATTTAATGCGAAGCATGACGTCGTCTGACTCGATATAGTTGTTAGATTAATCATTTATGTTTTTTAAAATATTAATTATATTTAAAATATTTTATATTTATATAATTTTAATTATTTTTAATTTATATTAAAATATTAAAATATTTAATTTATGTTCACAATATTATATATATATATATTTTTTTTATCGCTAGTAAATGTAGCACGTCAACGAGGGGTAAAGTGATTGAAACTTATCCGATGCTTAGCCATTTCCCCACGATGAAAAAACCTCAAAAAGCAAGTCAACAACGCGGTTTCACCCTTTGTTTTTTTTTTCCCTGCAGCTGCTGATGTATTTAATGGTTTAAAAGGTCAAAAGAGCAAAGAAACGACAAATTTCGCAGATCATAAAACCCAGATTTTTTCTCTTTTTTTTTTTTTTTTTTTTTGTGTTTCAAGATGAACGCAGAATCCATATTCTTAGTAACTTTAGAAGTTTTCAAATCTCAGTAACGGTATGGCTGTCATATAATTTTGATTAATTTAATTATTAAATTGTGGTTTTTTTTTTCTTTTGCAGACCGTTTCTACGAGCCAATGGGTTGCTGTAACATGTCTTGGTCTTTTCACTATTTAGACAAAGAAGACATCATGTTAAAAAAGGATTGCCCTACAGGTTTAATTAACTCTAGAAAGTAGAAATCCTGGTGGAACAAACAAGGAACTTTCTTTGCAAGGGACTTGCACTGCTGCGAGGGGCTAACCAGAGTTGGGATCACGACCCCATTTTTTTATTGAGTTATATTTATTATAATTATAAATCTAATAAATATTATTTTAATTAATTATGATAAATATTAGTGACAGAGAGAATTAAAATTTAATTAAATAGCGATAATATTGAATGGATAAGAATATGGATATAAGTATGAAATATAACACTTTTTAAAAATCTGAAGTATGGACACGTTAATATTATAACAATATTATATATATTTATATAAAACTGAAATTTCATATGATAAAATATAATATAACAACATAAAAGATAAAAACACACAAATTTCAAAATAATATATACAAAGCTTAAATTGTTCAACATATTCTTCTTGTTCAACGCATTTTGGGCTGGGCTGTTAGGAAGTAAGGGGGCACAATGGCTCCTTATTAATCCATAAGACGATAGTTTAATTGATTCTCTTTTCCACGTAAGATAGGTGTAGTTTAAAGCACAATATTTGAAGAATACAAGTCAATAATGAAAAAAAAAAAAAAAAGGGAGGCCGATGATAAAGCGAAATATGGCTTAAGGCATCATACACTAAGTTTCAATGTTAAATTTGGCTACCCAAAGCCGTACCATTCTTAGAAAAAATTGCTGCATATCCAACCATATCTAACATGTACCTAGCATACCCAATGAGTACCAATATTCAATACATAACTAGGATGTATATTCTAAATTTTTTAGAGCACCCATGCTTAAGAGAATGGCGACCGTAATATCTTGTTGAATTCACTATTTAAAATCCTTGGGATTAATTTTTAGTAAAAATGGAGATGAAAGGAAAATCTTGAAACATTTTTTACTTTAATTACTGTGTGTTTTCAAATTATGAACCGCTCATCACAATTGGAAAGCCAAGGAGAAATAACTCAAACAAAAGCATGTCCAAATAAGTTTTTTAAACCAAATACTAGAAATTTTTTAGAAAGTTTTCGGACACTTGAATGCATTTCAAAAATTATCTTATCCATCGTTAATATGATTAATTTTTAAATTTATGAGAATTCATACACGCTTTTTAATTATATTTAAGAATGATTTGAAAAATAAATAAAAATATATGATATGATAATTTCTTAACTAATTTGTAAAATTTTAAAAACTCCATGTATCAAAGAAAATTTTAAGGAACAATTAGCAGATTAGGATCTACTATTATTATTTTTACGTCGTTGACAGCTTAATTGTAGCCGCTAGAAAAGAAAAGGTGGAGGAAAAGGAAAAGGAAAAAAAAAGGAAATAGGGAAAAAGAATTTACTCTTTTTTTTTTTCTTATTATTGTCGTTTTATTTTCTCAAGGAATAAGAGAAAGAATTTATTTTCAATGAATTATAATTTATAATTATTTCACTAAAAGTTACAATAAGAAATTCCTTTACTTGAACAAAATTATTTAAAATTTAAAAAATGTTTAAAAAAATTAATAATGGAAAGAGTGTTAAATAATTTTTGTTTTCTTGTACTTTCATTAATTTTTTAAAAATAATTTTAATTTAAATGAATAAAATAAAATTACTTAATATATA
>JBBYHM010000008.1:595875-605909 GCA_038381775.1 Adansonia rubrostipa | reverse complement strand
GAACCAGACTCGTTGCTTTTGATGTTTACACTGGAGCTTGAGCTTTGCAGGGGTTCAACAGTAACAGCTGAGCCATAAACAGATAAGCGGAAGGGGGAAAGCAGTGGCATTTGCGGCCATTAGTACAACCATGATGAAGATAACAGTTTTATAACCACCCGCCCCGCCCCCCTTCAAAAAAAAAAACCACCAATCCTACTGTACAAAAAGGATTAAAAATGAAAAACCTTCAAACAAACACCTTAAAGTTAGAGCAAAGCAAACCCCTCCAAAAGATAAATAAAATAAAACATAGTAACTACCCAGTGCAGTTTCATGAAATTTAGAGCACAAGACGATACCTTCAATACAAAATAAAAGGGGCTTTAAATGCTAAGAAGATCAGGCGTTAGTGATTGTGGTGTTGCAGGCTGTTGGTTGTCTTTTGGGTCCTTTGTTGTCGCATTATTAGGAGACTCTAAAGCTGTGGCTGGTGATGGTGAGGACTCCGTTACTTTGGAGACTATGGAGTCTCCCAGCTGCTTTGAGTTGGGTGGCTTTGGGATTTCTGTTAGGATTTGAACCACTTCCCTCATTGTTGGTCTCCCCACAGCCTGCTCTTCGACGCAAAGCATCGCCACGTAGAATAAGTGCATCACCTCGTGGAGGGGAATCGAAGGGAGTCTTGGGTCGAGGATTTTGAGAACCCCTTCCCTGTTTGAATCCGTCATTTTTCGAACCCATTGAACAATGTCGACACCATCACCGAATTCTCCCACTGGTTTTCGGCCGGTAACAAGTTCTAAGAGGACTACACCAAAGCTATACACATCACTCTTCTCATCCACCTTCAGCGTGTAGGCATATTCTGCAAAAACAGGACAATGGTAATTCTCAGTTAAAATTATAGGAAGAACCCGTATATCTTAACTTTAATGAAGCATAGTTAATTGACTGTTGAATTTTTACCATTTTTCAGGTAATTAGAAAAGGGTAGAACAGATCATTTGAAACAAGCAGTTAGAACTAATAGATTCTGGTTTCTTAATGATTGTTTGTCAATTGTGGGCAGGAGGTTCAGTTAGTCAAACTTAATTTAGATTGATGTACTTTCAAAGCTCTGCTTGCTGATTGAAATAAAAAAAATTTTAACATGAACCCCAAAGACAAATCAAAGTACACTCACAGGAAATTTGTTGGTAGGTATTAATGCATGATCCTAACCCAAATCATAACAAGAGCCTTTTTTTGAAAGAAAAAAAAAATAAAATAGAACCGGAAGATAAAACCAGTACAAATTTCCAGGCATAAATCAAAATATTCATTAATTTTAGAGGCTGACTATACCTGGAGCAATATATCCATACGAACCAGCGATAGCAGACATGCACTCGGATGCGCCCGAATCTTGCAGAAATTTGGCAAGGCCAAAATCAGCAACATGTGCTTCAAAATCCGAGTCAAGAAGGATGTTGTTTGATTTTACGTCTCGATGGACTATCAAGGGGGAACAATCATGATGAAGGTAGCAAAGCCCCTTAGCAGCCTCGACCGCGATCTTGTATCTCGTATCCCAGTGCAAATGACCCCCTTTCTTTCCATGAAGAACCTCTCCTAAACTCCCATTGGGCATATATTCATAGACCAAAAGATTTGTCTCATGATTCGAGCAAAAACCCAACAATCTCACAATGTGCCTGTGCCTAATCTTGCCCAGAGTCTGTATCTCAGCATTGAATCCATGATCATGAGAAGACCCTCGGCTCATTGCCGGTAACCTTTTAACCGCAACCTGATTACCGTCAGGCATAACTCCCTTATACACAATCCCGGCACCTCCTTTTCCAATAATATTATCCTCCTTCAGACAATCCAAGACATCATCACAAGTAAAATCCAAGCGCTGGAAAGCGGTTAACTTCCAAGCACGATAGTCGCTTGCCTTTTTCAAGGATCTTGCTTTAATTATAGCCGCGACTGCAAACAAGATCGAGCAGACAAGCAAGCCAATAACAAGCAAAAGCTTCAAAGAAGCAGAGAGTCCACCTTTAACATGACTTTGATGAGTTCCCTTAGCAACGCTCTCCTTACAAGGTCCCAAATAAGGGCCACAGAGTTCGGGATTCCCCAAAAATGAGGTGTAGTTAAAGTAACTGAACTGACCAGTGCCCGGAACTAAACCAGAAAGATTGTTATATGAGAAATCAACTGAAGTTAAACTTTGCATAGTAGATATTGACGAAGGAATGCTACCAACAAGATGATTTCTTGACAGATTCAGGTAGTTTAATATCCTCATACCGGTGATCTCAGTCGGAATCTCACCCGAAAGCTCGTTTCGACTAAGATCGACAAACGTTAGCAGCTTGCATTTGCTAATTTCCGGAGCAATCGGACCCGAAAACTTGTTATGACTAAAATCCATCTTTGAGAGCTGTTGTAACTTCCCAATCTCAGCTGGGATTCGACCCCAAAACTTGTTCCCATCAAGAAGAAGTTTCTGAACACCGGAAAAGTTACCAACACTAGCCGGTAAAGCCCCCGAAAGCTGATTGTTCGATAAACTAATTTGCCCAAGATTCACCGAAATGGAAGAATCAGTAACCGGAAACTCCCCCGTTAAAAAGTTGTCCTGCAATTCAACTTGAGTAAGCTTAGGTAACCCAAGAAGGCCTCTCGGAATTGATCCGTTGAGAAAATTTTCCCCCATTCGAATCCGACTGAGCGACTCGCATTTCCCCAACGATTCTGGAATTGGACCAAACAAGAAATTCCCCAAAGTAATCAAAGTATGCAACCTGTTGCCGGAACACATATCCGGCGGTAAAGCCCCCGTTAACTTATTCGACGAAAGATCTAGAAGCTGAAGCTTCCTATTACTTCCCAACTTCTGAGGAATACTTCCGGTAAAGTTATTTTCCCATAACTGTAAAACTTCCAACTCGGGCAAGTCACCAATAAACTCAGGAATCTGTCCGTGAAGCTTGTTTCTGAAAAGATTAAGAAGAGTCAAGTTCTTGAGGTCTGCGAAACTCTCTGGAATCTCTCCAGCCAGCATATTGTTCGATAAATCCATGGATTTCAAGCTTTTTAAGGTTCCCAGCTCGGGAGTTAAGGAACCAGAGAGTACATTCACTTGGAGAAACAACGTATCAAGCTTCTGTAACTTGCCTATCTCCGGTGGTATTTCGCCGGATAACATACAGTTGGCAGCGTCGAAACGAACCAGTTCCGACAAGTTTCCGATCTCCGGTGGCAAACCACCTTCAAAAGTATTGTAATAGCCAATGTACAACTGCTGTAACTTTTTCAAGTTACCGATTTCCGGTGGAATTTTACCGACGAGTTCGTTACCCGAAACGGCTAAATATTCAAGGTGCTCCCAACGGCCGTAAGTTGACGGGATCTGACCGCTGAAAAAGTTTCCTCCCAAATGCAAATGGCGTAAATTGGGAAGCTCCGTGACGGAAACCGGCAAGTCTCCCGTCATGTTGTTGTTGTACAAATCGAGGACCTGAAGGTTTTTGAGTTGGGAAAGCTGTGCCGGGAAAGAACCATTGAAAACATTGTTGGAAAGGTTGAGGTAACGGAGATCCGAGAGGGCGGCGAGTTCCGTCGGGATAGGACCAGAAAGCTGGTTGGCCGCGACGGAAAGGTTTTGGAGGAAAGGCAGGTGGGAAAAGTACGGAGAAAGAGTTCCAGACAGGTTAAAGTAAGTCAGGTCGATGGCTGTCACGTGGCGACCGGTGTCGTCGCACGTGACTCCGCTAAACAAGCAAAGCGGAGTAGTTGCATTCCAGTTGGAAAGATAAGATTGAGGGTCGTCAGTAATGGAGGATTTAACGGCTAAAAGCGCGCGAAACTCCGACACGGCTCGCGCGGCGGAGGAGTGGGAAATTCGGAGGACAAGTAGAAGGAGGAGGAATAGCAGCCTCATTTTCGCTCTTTTCTTTTCTTTTCTTCTCGTTTCTTTCTCCCGAAATGGATTTGGGAGGCAAGGGAAGGAAGGAAAAGAAGGTGAGTGAAGAAGATGAGAGGAAGTGTGATTTTATCTGTTTGGTTACAGGTAAAGCTGATTTTTTTTTTTTAATGGAACTTTCATAATTGCCAAAAGGTTTTCATTTATTTAATATTTGGACTTTTGTTGTTGGGTTAAATTTATTTATTTTTATCTTTTTTTTTAATTTAAAAAATTAATTGCTCTTGTGATTTTGTCACATTTGGGAGGGACAAAGTTTAAGTTTTTTTAAAGTTAAAATAATAATTAAAGGAGAAAATTTGGGTTGGGAGAAGTGACTTTTAATTCAATGGTCCAAAATCAAGGGATCAACCAACTAAATCTAAGCTAACCATTTTGTTTTTTTCCAAACTAGTTGAAATAATTAATTCCAATCATTTGATTAAAAATATAACAAATATTAATAATATTAACTAACATTATAGGAGAAAAAGTATATTGTATAATGAATTTTTCCTATTTTAATCACCAAACTAATAAAGTTAAAACTACAAGAACAAAAATTTAGAAGGGTGAATGGTTGATAAGCGGATAAAAAATGGCTTCTAGTTATATTATTTAAATTTTTAAAAAATATATTTATATTTAATATATATTTGAATATAAATATAAAAATATAGTTATTTAAATATATAAAAAATTTTAAAAAATTAAAAATATTCGTATAAATATATATTCATTTTTATACTCACTTGAATTCATGTAATATAGCTTCAAATTTTAATACATGGGTTTTCCCTTATGAATTTCTATAATCTTTTTTTAGGAAAAAAAAAAGATTTCCCAAACCACCAAGGAATAAACAATGGGATTGTTCCATGTATTTTTTTTTTCTATGTATTTTCTTTTAACATAATGATTTGTAGTCGTAGCATTCACGTCGAAGTATAATGAATTTGGCATTATTCGTAGACCGATTTTTGTATTTTGGGTAGAGGCAGGACAATCTGGCAACATGTTAGCTGCGGGTGTTGACCCTTTTTTTTTTTCTTAGGGCATTTATTGTTCAATTAATTTCACCATGGTAAAACTTTCGTCTCATCTCATCATATGTTTTTGCAATTTAAATATTCTCTTATTTCCCTCTTTATTTTCTATTTTTTTTAAAAAATTCCTACATAAGTAAATTGTTTTTTTTCTCTGATATATGTATCATAAAGATTTTGCACTTGGGATTAGTGTTTAAAATTTATTACCACTTGATAAATTATTGAATTATATTTCTATATAAAAGAAATGAGTGGAATAAATGTTGTAATATCATATTTAACCTTATGCAAGTTACTATTATTTTTTTATGTTGCTTTTACCATTCATTTTTTTCTGCAGTAAATTCTAAGTTAAGGTTTAAACTTCAATACTGTTAAAACAAAACGTGATTCTTACGTGTAAAATTGTTTACATTTATTTATTAGAAAAAAAAAGTATTTAGAAATAGTTAAAATGACATTAGCCCAATGTTTTTTTTTTTTTTTTCAGGGAGACTAAACAGAGACTGCTATTTTGTTTTGTAGCAAATTAATTACAATACAATGATGAATGACCCAGTTTTTCATGGTCGCCCAAAAAAACAAACTGAATCACTGCTTCAAAAAAATGGGGATTGCTGATAATTGAGGGAACCAAAAAAATATTATCTAACCAAATTTAACCTTTTTTATTAAAAAAATTCAAAATTTATTTATTTTTAAAAATAAATTATAATATCATGTCATTAATATCATATGATATATTAAATGATGTAACAAATATTAAATAATATAATAATATTATATACATTTAACTAATTTCTAAAATGGTAGTAATCAAACCGTTATTTACCTGAAAATAAAACATGTAATTTACCTGAAAATAAAATGATACAAAAGAGAAAAAAAATAGTCCCATTCCCATATCAACCCTACACTATTAGCTAACTGTGACCTAAGAAACAAATATTAAAATACTACAAGAATTAAAAAAAATAATAATCAATCATCATTATTTTAATCCCACCGTATCCTAATTCTATTCCAATGCTTGCATTGTTCTGTCATTTGATTCAAAAATAGTTTTTTTTTTTTTTTGAGGTTCTACATTTTGTTTTTCTTGGGTAACATTGTGGATAAGGTGGGGAGTGGGGGAAACATTATTTATAATTATGAAACAGTAATAATTTTGCTGGGGGAGGTGGTAAACAAAGTTTTGTCAAATTTTGACTGACAGCAATGAATGGAGAGACACTAAAAAAGAAAGAGTTATGTTTATTTTTATAAACCCCATTTCTTTGTCTCTCTTAGTATTATCTTGAAAATAGGTTGGAATCAGTTCAATTTTAGTTTAATCTTTATTTAATATTTTGATTAAAATTAAAAAAATTATAATACTATGAATTAATGATAATTTTTTAAAATTGATTCGAATTAAATATATCTCTATCAAATAAAATTTTAGATTTACAATGATATTAATAAAATAATACATTTTTCTGAAATATATCAAAAAATAGTTTATATATGGAAGGTGGGGGAAAAAACGAATTCTAATATATATCACTTTTTATATTGCATAATTAGTGTTACAGCGTTCCAAATCACAATTTAACCCTCAAATAGCCCTTCGGTAAGGGAGGGGACCCCGCAGAAAGGGAACATTATAGGAGCGACAGGCGGTCCAAAAACAGGGGAGAAAGAAACGAAACAAAAGCGGACTTGACCAAACAGTCCCTTACACGCCAACGGAAGGCGACACGATAATAATCCGTGGGGGAGTGTGGGACGGGGTTGCCACTGGCAGGCTGGCCCCGTTATTTGCCTCTTCGTGGATCTCATTCACCTTAAAAAAACCAAGTGTCCCTTTCAGAGTGACCAACATCCATGTGGTTTCAAAGGGCATTTTAATAATTTTGTTTAGCATACAGCTAGCAAACGTGTTTTTTTTTTTTTTAATTTCCCTTATTATCTATTTTAGCTCAGTTTCCAACTGAAAATTAAAGAGTTTAAGGCACCCAGGGTTTCTGATTTCCGAGTAAGAGGGGGCTAACACTGCTACTGCAGTTTCTAGTAATCTGAAAAGCCTTGCAGTTTTAATTAAATGTCTAATAATTAAAACACTGTGACTGTGATGCGGAACCTTCTTTAAATAGGCAGCTTCATTGCCCATTTTAAATGCTTCACACTCAACTAAACAACACCATTATATTAGCCATTCATTAGACCCAACTGATAATTTTATTTATTTATTTATTTTTTACACCGAATTTTATTCGACTTGAGTTTCATAATGACAAGATTAAAATCTCAATTTCTAATGTTTCAAGTTTTGTTTTTTAATCTTGATTTGGTTTATGAATTATGATTCATTCCAAGGGTATACTCTTTTTCATTGAATTGATTTATAATTTTATTTATGAAATATTTTTCACAAAAATCAATCTTTATTTGATAAATCTATTTATTAATTAATAAAGTGTTAAACTCTTAATTTAATTTTATCGATAAAAATTAAATTTTAAAAACTTAAATATTAAGAAAAAAAACCTAAGCTAATTGCTTGGGGAAATTGAAATTAACTTATTGGTACAGGTAAATATCTAATTTTTTCTAAAAGAAAATTGAGAGGTGAGAGGGAAGATTTGAGGGTTTGGCGGTAGGGTTTGGAGTTCATTGGGATGGGAGTGGGTGGTAGGGAGATTCACTGGCTTTTTTAATCTGCTTTTCTTCAAATCGGACAACACTTTTTCACTTGGTTCTAGAAAAACTAGGGTTTAAAGACAAAATTAATCACTGAGCCCAAAGCTCTTACAACCCAGAAAACACGTTATATCTAATCTATTGTAATCTAATCACTCTTTTTATGCCTTGCACGGTGTTCCTTTTGTCCCCTTCACCCCTCTTCGAATACTCCCAACTCCTAACCTCTTCTGTGAAAAAAGAAATACACATATTATAGCAGCAAGCTCCATTAAATATTGCTATCAAAAGTTACATTGCACCATTATAATCTTACTATTTAGAATTAAATAAAAAAATATGGAATCGATCAATTTAATTAGTTAAATAAAAATCAATAATTTGTTCGATCAGATGATTATACAAAAACTGAATAATAATTTAATCAATAAAAAATTGATTTAACTAATAAAATATTAATTTTATATATTTTTTTAAAATTTATTTTGTAATCAATAAAGTTTAACCTTTTAACATTTTGATTTTATATTAAAAATTATATTATTAAAGCAAATGCTTTTTTATTCATTATAAATTATATTTAATATTTATTTCACTTTAAATTAGTGTTTAAATATGAAAAAGTATATATATATATATATCAAACCAACTGATTCTTGGACCTAAAGTCACAAGTTTTATTAGTTTAATTTTTTATTTGATTTTTTTAATATTAATATTTAAATATTATTTTTTAAATAAAATAATTTTATTACTCAAATATTTTTTAATTTTTATTTATTTTAAATATATATATTTTTATATTTTCATTTCTTACAATCATATCAAAACATTAAAAACTTTTTAAACAATATTTTAATTTTAAACTCAATTTTTTTTCCAAAAACGATGCTGATGATGATCTTTACCCTGTCCTAATGCCCCAAAATAATCCAAATTATCTCGCTCTCCCTTTATCAAGGGCAACAAACCCTAGCTACTTCAAAAAATATTTTCCACAATATTATTATTATTATTATTATTATCTTTGGTTTTTTAGGAATGTGAGTAGTGTAAACGACACGACATGGATAGAGTTAAAAATTCAAGAATTAATTTAATTTTTTTTTTCTTAATTCTGATGCATTGCACAATTTTTTTCTTAAAAAATGTGCATTTGTACTTATATGAATAAAGAAAAAAAATGGATAATGGTTTTATGAATGCTCATTTGTTCTATAAAATGACCAAAATTCAGTAAGTAATTTCCTTTTTTTTTGGGGATTATTTTGGGCTAAACTTCATTAATTTCCGAAATGATTTTAAGCGCTCACTTGCTTATATCAAGATTGAAATTTTTTATTTCTGAATGCTCTTCATAAAATTCATATTATAATAGATAATAATTTTTTTTTCACTTCTTCAATTGGATTAACTTTCGTGAGTAGAGTTTTTACGATATAAGAAACTCGATACTATATCACAAGAAAAAATTTTATTATCATATGTATTGATTGTATACAAATGAGTAAGAGAGACGACAATATTATAACAAAATACGAGGTTTAGAGATGATTCTTACGTCTATGCAAAAATACTTAAAGGTTACATTGTTAATATTCTAAATTATATATTAATTTGTACAAAAATGTTCTATTTATATAAAAGATTTTTATCAATTTAGAAAATAACCAAATAAGAATGTCATATCGTAATCTTTAAGATATCTAATTACATTTATTATTTTAACTGAATAATGTTCGAATAATTTAACTACTTTCAAATAATATAAAAATAATAAATAATAAATTTACGTATATTTGATTTGTATAAAGTATAAAATTTTTTCAATCTATTCATAATCTTCTTAACTTTTATCTAATTAAATATCTAAAAAGAATGACACACATACAAACCTTTTCAAATTGGAAAGTTTCAAAAATCTATATTATATCAACTTAATTAATAATCAGTTGGCCCAAGCCGTCGATTGTTGGGCACAACATTTCTTTCGTATTAATCAATCCCATAATTTTCATAATTTTAACTTGCACGGTGAGGCTATTAATTAATTTGTCGTCTTGTGA
This sequence comes from Adansonia rubrostipa, assembly GCA_038381775.1. Classification (NCBI taxonomy): domain Eukaryota; kingdom Viridiplantae; phylum Streptophyta; class Magnoliopsida; order Malvales; family Malvaceae; genus Adansonia; species Adansonia rubrostipa. The sequence continues at coordinate 596,175 of JBBYHM010000008.1, read as the reverse complement.
ATTGGTCCTATAAATTGTGCATCACCAAAAGGCAAAAGCTAATATAATATATATATATATGTATATATCTTCATCAAAAGTTCAATATTCCTTAATATATGTGATTTCGAGGCAAAATTATGGGGACCTCCCCCTTATATATGTTCATTAGTAATAAATAATGCTATTCAAATTCAAGACAATGGAAAGGGACACCTATGATTTGATGTATAAATAAAACTAAAAATGTTTTCATCACTCTTCCTAACATTACGTGACATAAAGTGACTAATGGATTATCATTTCTCTTCATCTTTCAAA
>JBBYHM010000008.1:570367-583993 GCA_038381775.1 Adansonia rubrostipa | reverse complement strand
GCACATCCATTGAACTTCAACCTAAAAGAGTTAAAATAATTCGAACCGTGGTCCGGACGCCCATGAACACTCCACCAAGTACTTCCTCTCACTTGTTAAGGTGCTCCAGGGACTGAGCCCAGCAACAACTGAAGGTAGGCCACTTTTCAATTTAAAAAATGAACTATTTTCAGTATCAAAGCCTGAATATGGAGTGACATAAGAAACCATAATTTACATATGAATTAGACCCAGTAAAGGACTACATCTTCATATTACAAAACACAAACTCTTTATTTCTCTCACATTCCATCATTTTATGCGCCAACTGCTAACACCAATTTCTTGTCTTCTTGATGGGTTCCAGAAATTAAAAGTTCGGACCAGCTGCTAGGATCTCCTCAGTCAGCTTGTTGTCCTTACCAATCTTGTAATTCGTGAAGGTCTCGAAGTTGTTCTTGAACAGACCAGCCAATTTCAACAATGTGTTCTTGTATGCCTGCTTGTCAGCCCACTGCAAATACGATTATCTGAATACATTAAATATTGAGAGACGATTCAAGCAACCTACTAAAGAAACAGGTTTGAGACCAACATCAAGCTCTGAAAAAGTAGATGGAATGGACGGCTTACAGTGTTTTCCGGACGCAGGATTTCTGAAGGCACTCTCTCAATCTCAGTGGGGATCTCCAGCCCAAACACCTCGGTTTTCTCGTATATTGCATTCAAGAGGGTACCGGAGTGAATGGCATCAATGATTTTTCGGGTGTATGATAACTTGATACGGTTTCCAGTGCCATAGCTGCAGAAAATCCATGGCGATTGATTCGATATTTTCAGGAAAAAGTGTTAAATGTTATTCCAATAATGGTTTGCAAAGCCAAGTAGTTTACCTTCCACCAGACCAGCCAGTATTGACTAGCCAGCCGGTTGCTCCATGCTTCTGCATTTTCTCGGCGAGCATGGCTGCATACTTAGTAGGATGCAACATGATAAATGCTGCGCCAAAGCAAGCCGAGAACGTTGCCGTTGGCTCCTTAATACCGTCTTCTGTGCCAGCCACCTATAAAGTACCATCGTCAACCAAGTTTAGTGGCAAGATACAAGAACCCCAAGCCTCGTAAGTCGTATCAGGAACTAAGTCAAAGGGACAACAAAAACTATTTTTTATTCGGACATTGAAACATACCAGAGCGGTGTAGCCACTAATGAAATGGTACATGGTTTGCGCCAGACTCAGCTTGCTAACAGGTGGCAGAACACCAAAGGCATCACATGCCAAAAGAATGACATTCTTAGGGTGTGGTCCAACACAGGGTATCTTGGCGTTGGGAATGTATTCGATAGGGTAGGCAGCTCGAGTATTCTCTGCAAGCAAAGAAGAATCAAATTAAAAATCATGTTAAAGAATGATTCGCTGCCAGATGTTCTACATATTGTTTTATCTTCCCCCTCCAATTTCACAGTTATCTATACAAGTTATTGACCTCTACCACTTAGTTGACACCATGGAATTTGGCACTGAAAGCTTTTTTATGATCTGTTTTTCTTCTATTGTATTTAAGACTCCCAGATTGTTGATAATATATACCTGTAACTGATTTGTCCCTGTAATCCACCTCTCTTGTATGTTCATCGAACACTACGTTTTCCAGCACTGCAGAAGCAGAGAAATTAAAAAGATCAAACCAAGCACTATGATTGTATTACAGTTACAAAAAAATTATCTAAAAAACAGGGATGACATAGAATCTTCACCAGTGCCAAACTTAATGGCATTCCAGATATCGGGCTCCTTCTCCCTTGAAAGATCAATGCACTTGGCATAGCAACCGCCTTCAATGTTTGACACACCATTGTCACTCCAACAGTGCTCATCATCTCCGATCAGATACCGGTTGTGATCAGTAGACAGAGTAGTCTTGCCAGTACCTATTAAGAAAGTCAATGAATTAAACACTTTAGTAAAAAATGCAAAACCAAGGTAATAAAAAAGGACATAAAATCCTTTTTCAAAACAAATGTATTAAGGCTTTTCAAGAACAAAGTAGGAGGACAACATATCGTTTTCGGGGACTGGTAGCACCACATCGATGATCTTTGATCCGATGATACTATACCTGACAGTCCAAAGAAGAGGGCAACATCTCCATCTTTTCCCATATTGCAGCCAGAATGCAAGGAGAGGATTTGACGCTTAGGCATGAGATAATGCATAACACTGAAAAGACCCTTCTTCATTTCCCCGGCGTATTGAGTGCCGAGGATGACCATCTCCCTCCTAGCAAGATTAAGGTCTATGCTAGTGGAAGATGTCATGTAGTGTGTATAACGATTACAGGGGAACTGTCCAGCATTGTATATAGTGAAGTCCGGAGTTCCGAAATTCTCCAGCTCTTCAAGAGTGGGTCGGATACACCTGCAACCCACCCAAATTCATCCAATTGTACACTAAACTTTTCTTTTTACCAATCTTCCTATAACTTTAAATCCCTCCATGCAATTTGTATAGGGATGCTGATAAAACTCAACATATGATACATATAATAATTAACATCATGACAACAATAAAGAGACTTATCTGGGGTAGGCTAAGGCTTAGACCTGAGAAAAACACAAACAAAAAAAGCTGATAAAAAAGCATTTTAAAATTTGCTTAGCTTTACTTACATGTTTTGCATGAATAATGAATGATAAGCTCTAGCAGAGACAATCCGGACTTTAATTCTGTTCTGTGGATCCCAATTCAAGAATTGATCATTCACAAAAACCTGGAAAAATCATTTATATCCAGTTACCATCAATCAGAATTCATCCCAGATTGAGTTTTAATACTAGATTGATCAAATATATAACTGTATGGTGCATAATGCGCCAAGTAACACTTAATATTGTATGATTTGATTTTAATATAGAAAAAATATATTATAATATTGGAATTAATTACAATTGGCACACACATTGCATGAGTTGAAAAAAAAAGTACTTTGAAAATAAGAAAGAAGAGAAGTGGTGAATAATTTTTTCAAAGGATAAATATATATATATATATATATATATATATTTAGGCAGCTGGCCCGCTCAGGTCAATCTCCTCCTCCTCATTTCTCTTTCTCCTCACCCCTCCTCTCTTCTTTCTTTCTTTCTTTCTTCTTCCTTTCTTTCTCTCATCTACTTTCTCCCACTCCTCCACAATTTTCTCCCCTCCGGCCAGCCACTCGTTGGTAAGTAACCACCGGCCTTCCTCATCCACCTCTCTCTTCTCCTCCTCTTCTTTTCTTCTCTCTTCTATCCCAATCTCTTTCTCTCTCACCCGTCTAAGCAAAGTAAATTTTCTTTTTCGGTCTTCAGCTAGGTATCCTCGTCCATTTAACAATTTGAGACTTAATCCTGTTCAGGGATATATGATTGGCTCTCTCCAAGAATATGTTTACTATACGAACTAGAACAATAATTCTCTTTTATGAACATAAGTGCGTCTTACCACCCACTGTATACTCATTTGAGGAGGAAAAAAATGTAAACATCTAATATATAATAATATATGCAGTGGTATAGTATCTAAAATAATTAACTACACAGAATTATCAAACAGAGAGATATTATTCTACTGAATCTATTCTCTCCCAGCGAGTGCCTTAAAAAACAAAGCAAGGAGGACATAACCCACAGCATGGACCCCACAAGGCTCTCATCTCCCGTGAGCCACTTCCTTAAGTTAAAGGCAAACGAACATTTTTTACTCATGCAAAGTCAAAGGTGCTTCTGTCAATAATATTAAATATGAAGTAGGATTATACAATATATGAAAATAATTAAAATATAATATAATATGAAAAAATAAATAAAATATTTTAAAATTTATATAATATTAATATTAATATAATAAATTTATATAATTATAAAATATTTTAAAATAATATGATAAGATAAAATATTCAAATTCCATACAAATAAACGAATTGATCATTTTATTTTAAAATACTAGTATTTTATTCATTTTCTTTTCCTTCAGAGAGGTGAGAAATAGTCCATGCATGTAGATATTTCTTTAACAGGAACAAAAAGATAAGCGGACTATTAAAAAGGGGAAAATTTCACCTTGTCGAGGGAATTCAAGTAATCAACCGCTCTTTCTCTGTTCACCAAGAAGGTCTGCTCGTCCATTTCAATGTTGGGTGAGCCCCTGCCAATGCCAACCCCAAAATTTTTAATTTTCTACTATCATTCATGAACCAATACCGTTTTCTTTGTATCAAAATTGAAAATTTCCACATAAATAAGAAAAGAAATTAAATTTTAATTTTACTATATATATATATATATATATATATATACACAAACACACTTACTTTCCCCACCAAAGCTCATCTTGGGTGGTGTCATCGATAACAACCCTCTTATCTCTGGGAGACCGCCCGGTCTTGGCTCCTGATAGGGTGGCTAATGCGCCAGACGATGTAATAAACGACCCCTTCTCATACTTTATAGCCTGCTCGTACAACTCTGCACCAAGACAATAGCAAAAAAGAGACGAATAAATTTCCTAAATTTTACGTTACGGTACGTTACTTTGTTTACTGATGTCAGGGGCAGAGGGTCCTGTAATAGTGTGGAAGAGGCGGAGGCGGGGGGGATGGCGGGTGCCTTAGCCCCCCCCCTTGCTCCACAATTTTTTTTTTTTGCATTTTAAGTTGACTTTTAACCCAACAAAATATAAAATCTTATTTTGCCTCTCCAAAAAATTTATAATTTGATTTTTGAACCCTAATATATGTTTCCTGACTTTGCCCCTGCATTCGGGGGCCATGCCCCCCAAAAATTTGGAAATCCCTTACTGCATATTTGTATATCTATTTACATACTAAATATAATTGAATTTGCCACTTAAAACAAATTTTATATTTATTATTTATTTTTATTTTAAAATATAACTTAATTAGTTAATTTTATGTATTAAACTTCATAGATAAATAAAAGTTTTAATTTTGATCCTTAAAAAATTTGATTAGCTCCATCTCTGATTGACGTTAAATGCTATACCTGCAGGGGAGAGGTTGTATAGGACATGGGTGAATTTCAAAGAACTGTCACTGACTTCGATGGTGGGTGCCTCCACATGGTGGTGGTGGTGTTGCGCCACATGCGCAGCCGCCTGAGTCTTCGCTGCTGGATCTCCTCTTACCACCTTTGGCCCTGACCCCCTCGTCAGTGAGGCCAAAGATGCGCTGTTTAAAAAACATAAAAAGAAATAAAATCTCTAATCACTATCCATCAGCCAAACTCCCTATGTTAGTGTCATGATATACAGACAACAAAATTTTACACTTTGCAAGGATAGTTTAGTGATTGGATCATCGGGTGATCGGATTATCAAAATTAAGATCTAATAGAGTCTAACATAGTCGAGCTCACACTGCAACAAACTCGAGTTAAAATCCTTAAAGACTCAAAACTTGAATATGAATTTTATAAGCCAAATCAGAATAAAACACATATGTCTTGATTACTCCTCTGATCCGACTAAGCAAGAGGGAAGAAAGAAGGCAGAATGATTTTTTTAATAATAATCTGTGTTGCATGTGTACCTGATGGACTGGAGCTGCTGCCTCTGGCGTTCGTCCTCGGACAAGCTAGCGAAGGCACCTTGGCTCCCTTCGAGAGGCGTGGTTGGCGCAGATCTCTTCTTCTGCAAAGAGTGAAGCTCGTCAATTGTCTGAGCCTTAACGTTTTTTGCAGTGTCATCGTGACAGATCCCGTTCCCCTTCTTCTCGGTCAGAATTCTCGCCAACGGACTCCTTGGCATCGACACTCCGTTTGCGTTCGCCGCCATATCTTCTCTCTAAACAAAATCACAATAAAGCAAAAAGTGTAAGGCTTCTTTTCTGTAGTATTATCCACAATCTCTCCCTAGCTTTAGTACTAAACAAAAACAACGTTATTTCAATGACAAGAATAATACCAGAGATTCAGATAACTGGAAATGAAAAAAGGGGGACTAATGAGAACTGAAATGGAGCATTCAAAGTTGAAGTTGGGTGCTAAGGAAGGAAAAAACGAAGAGGGTTGATTTGAAATGAAGGGAGAGGCGTCCAATTTAAAGGGTTCAGTGGGGGGCGGGGGGGTTTAACTAAAGAATAGAGTTAAGAGTTGAATATGGTTAAATCCTACGTTTCATTGATCAGATTACAAACTACAATCAAGGGCAAGACATTCAAAAGAGAGAGATTCCTCGCCGCCGATTTAATACAGGGATTATTGAAGTAAATAAAAACAGGGAATTCAGCAGGTTCCTTTCTTGCCCCCGATTAAAGGTATCCCATTCCCATTGTCGGGTCGAATTTTTTTTACTTAAATTCTAATAGGATTAGATTAATTTAAAATTTTGAATTATTATTTATAAAATAATAAAATAATAAAATTATATCAATATTTATATATTTTATAATTAAATTTAAATAAAAATATTTTTATTATTAAATAATAATTTAAATCAATTTGATTTAAATTAAAAATATATTTAATTCATACAAATCAAATTTTTTGGACCGAATAAATAATCAAATTTTTAGTAATATCTATTCTAGATATAAAGAGACCCGTAACATCGTTTGGTCTTTAGTTAGGCAAAATCTTAGTTCTTTTTCCTGCCTCACGGATGTTAGGGATTGTTAGGGAATTTTCACTAATTTTTTACCTAAAATCCTTTAAATATATTTTAAAACTGAAAAAATAGGCATAATAATAATAGTATAACAAACTTTGGTTAAATTACAAATTAATAAAGATTATAGTTTTTGTTATACTATATAGGGTTTGAATTATGTCACAAAATGAGAGAAAATCTTTGTTGATGCAAGATGTTACGAGATTTTATTTGTTTTATATCGATGTGTGTATCATCTTCACGGTTTTAGTTAGTTTTTAGATTACCAGATTCAACAAGGACTATTCTTTAAGAAATAAGTCTAGGGTTAAAGTTTTACGGGTTTTTTTTCTAAAAAATAATAAAATCGTAACGATGATCCATCCACTAACACAAAATGAATAATATCTCATAACGAGTACGGCTTCTAAAATCCTTGTTTTGATTTCTTTTTTTTTTAAGAAAATTTAATTTCTTAACGAAACTATCAACATATTAAAAAATAATATACTGAAATTATTAATTTAGTATTAACGCACATATTTTATAGTTGACATAGAATTAATATAACTATTCACATTATTTTTTAACTCAACCTTTTAATTTAACTTAGCATCATTTATGCATTTTTTTAAAAAATTAATATTTAATAATTTTACCTTTTGAATTTTAGTCATTTGCGATTTTTTCCTTAAATTAATCCCCTTTATTCACAAAAAATAAAATATATTTAAAAAAAGGTACTATGAGTTAAAACAAAAACGGCATTGTTAAGCTTGACTTTATTTGACGAGAGCACGGAAATTGGATGATCCTTGGAACGCCTGAATATCTCTTTGCGTTACCAAATCCATTACCATGAACATGCGAGGTCGGAAATAACGTAGCCTCCACACGTGTATACATTTATTTATTAGTTAAAAAGAACTGAATGGACCCATCCGTTTGCATTACTTTATACCAATTTAATTTCTTGTTCGGTTCCGGAATCACCGCATTCCCGCAGTCACATCGCCGTAAAATTTTCGCAGTTAAAGGATAGGATGGGCAGTAAATACAATTGTGCTAATAATTTTTTTAATTATTATATATTACTTTTTTTAGTTAATGCGTTAAAATTATAAATAAAATTATCAATTATAAATAAATAATATATTAATTAGTTTTCAAATTTATTTAAAAATCATTCATTAATAAAAGTATTCTTAAAATAAAATCAGCGCCGTTGATTCAGCGCAACCAGAGAAATCAGATTCTAAAGGGAATTACCGAACTCTCTCTAGTTGCATAAAGAACAAATACCGCCACGTCACGACCACGTCAGCCGTTAACTTTCAGACATTGATAAAAATACGGCCGCCAAAGATGTCGCCACGTCATCTGTCGTTTTCCCTCGAAACCATCCGAGGTTTTAATCTTCTGCTGATGTCATTTTATTATTTTATTTGTTATTTTTTCGTGAAAAAGTCAATTTTGATTTTGACTTGTTTTGGGGGTTTAATTATTAAAAAAAAGTGATTAATTACGCGGTCCAAATCCTATGCCCATCGGCGGTCCAAATTGTCGCCCGTTGAATATTTATGTGGCACCGGCACTATTAAATGCGGTTGCAAAAATCAACAAAATCTGTGGGTCTAAAAGAGGGCAATTGGGAATTTTGGGACCGATTCAGTGATGAAATTATATATTTTTTATAATTATTTTAAAAATATTATATGTTCTACATAAAAATTAGAGTATTAATAATTAATATAAATTTTAGTAAAATTAAATATTTATATTATATTTAAATTTATAAATTTACGTGTAATTGTGGAATTAATTTACCTTTTTCTTCTTTATCGATAGAGAAATATGGGTAACTTATTCACTCTGAACTTTTTATATCACTAAAATATAAAATACACAAATTTTGCAAAATTTAGTTTGACAATGCAATTACTGTATAAAAGTTGTGATCGAAAACAAATCCCTAACAAATTATCAAAATAAATGCTTTTTTTTTTCTATCTAATTTTATTTGTCATTAATTTTTAAAAAAAATAAAAAAAATATGGCCACAAGGCTTCATGTCATATTCCATTCATAAAAGCTTGAATATATCTGCAAACCAGAGAAAAAAAAAATAGCGTTACTTTTTTTTTTCCAACTACAATATCTAATTCAAGCATTTTCAGCCAAACCTCCAAAGTGCATGAGAAAACACGTGAATGAGATTTGGAGTACTAGGCAGGCAGGCATACATTGGTCAAGCCTAGAGTGTTAGACTCAAATTCTTTTCCTTATTTATTTTTCTAATTTTTTAATGGGAAAAACACTCTTTAAAGTTCCTAGAATGAAAAAAATATATATAATTGTTGTATTATATTTTTTGAATTCTATGAGAATAATTGATTTTATTTAAACAATAATTTGTATGGCAGAAGTTTTAAAAATTTTCACTTAAATTTGAATCATGAACAAATTTTATTATATTTTATTAATAAAAAATAAAATTAAAAATATTAATATTAATATTAATATTATAATTTAATTTTTAAATTTATTAAATATATTTTTTAAAAAATAATTTTACGATCCATACTTATTGATTTATACTTTTAACTTTATCATAAAGTTGAGGAAATTGCCTTGCTCCACGTGATTCTTGATTTTGACTGAAAAAAAAGGAAGAGGGAGAATACATTAAGTATGACATAGGGACGGAGGGGAAAATGGCTAACCCAATCATCCATGCGCTGCTGGGCACAGCCTGAAAGTGCAGCCATAACCATCATCGTCAATCCCTTTTGCCCCAACAAAAATTTCCATGCTAAAACTCTTTTAGAAATTAAAATCATTCGAAAATGAGATTTAGACAAAATGTAAAAAATACCATTGATTCGTAATATCTATATATAAGTCTAACGTATGAGTTTCATATACTGGGTACTTTTTGTGAAAGTTTGTTAAGATGTTATTATATTCTGATTTTCTAGATTTATGATTGAGACAAGTTAATTAAATCTTTTGGATCTAATTTTATTTTATTTTTTAATATTAGTGCACAAACTGCTTCTGGGGTCCATATGTAAGAATTTATTAATTTCACAACACAAGGAGAGAATCAATATCCGGACTTTTCTTTCACCCCCTTTTGGTGATCACAGTGAAAGTCATTTTATTCCAATTGGGAAAAAAAAAATCCGATTCCAAGGGCCAAAAATCTTCTAAGTTACACATGACTCATTCACCTGCCAAGCAGCATGAAAAACCAATCGACAGCTTAAACTTTGTCACGAGATACGATACTTTAGATATGATTTTAAAATACATATTTAATCAACATAATATAAATAGAATAACATATTTATTTCTGTTTAAAACTTAAATATATTTAAAAATTTATATTATATTTATATTTATACTATTTATATTAAAAAATATATAAAATATGATAAAAATATTGATCATGTTCATGAACATGAGTAGTAAAATAAAACCAACAATGGATTTGAGATAATGACTTTTATCAAAGAGGAGGTCGAAACCAGGGAAGGGGATACGTGGTGGAGAACCAGAGGTTAAAAGGGGCAAATTGGGAAAAACCAATTGCCTTTGCTTTAATGGGTGCTAGTGTTTTTGTTGGTGTTGATGGGTCAATCGGGGGAATCGAAGTCAAGCGAGTTTGCAGTTGCGGGTATGGTACTCGTATAGTCAAGCGAGTTTGCGGTGGCAGGTATAGTACTCGTCTCGTCAAGTTTTTATTCTGCAAATTTTTAGTTTGATTCAAATTTATTTTAGATAAAAAATAAATTCGTTAGATTATGTTTATTTATTTAATAAAAAATAAGTTTAATTTTAATATTTAATTTTAAATTTAATTATTTATATTTAAGTTTGATTTTAAATTAAAATTTTTAATACTAATTAAAAATAAAAAATTATTAAATTCGTGAATTATTCGAATCAAATATTAAGATACTTAATTTGATTCGTTCAAATTTAAACTCGATTTAATAATAATGAATATTAATTTAAATTTTTTAAATTAAACTCAAATAAATTGTTAATACAAGTATCTTGTTTATCAGATAATCAATATTTGTCCGCTCCAAGGAAAGGTTGTTTCTGCATCTTGGAGAAATCAAATGCAAAACAAAATAGTAGGCATGGGGAGTTCAGATTCCAAAATTGGAGTGTGTGTATACATATATGTATATATATGCACACTTTTTTTTTGCCTTAGAAATCTACAGGATCCTTTTGCCATTGTATTATAGACATTATCCAATGCCACCAAAGAGTCCAAAAACTGACCCACCTTAGGTTTAAAACTTGCTCTTCTGTTAGCCTAAAGGTGCAAATTTTTAGGTTATTGTCCTCCAGTTTGATCAAACAAGGGTGCTTATTTGGCTGCCAAAGATTGATTTCATTTTCATTTTTCAAGAAATATCCAATTAAACTTTTAAAAAATATATATAATTTTCTCAATATATAGTTTAACCGTCGAGAGAAAATATTAGGTCAAACCTCCAAAGTCTTTGGTTACGACCCAAAGAAAAAAATTCAAACATTGAACTTACATAATTGTTTGATTTTAATTACATGTTCACTTCTGTATATGTTATATCCAATGACTAATAGGCTTGGAAGCTTAAAGAATGTCCGGCTGCCAAACAAGGGGTTCACAAATCAGAGGAAGAGAAGTTTTAATCGTTGTCACTACATATAATTTTAAGTATAAAAAGAATGAAATAAAAACACTAAGCTTTAGATCATATTTTGATATTATAGTTATTTTTTTGACTGTTATTTTTCTTTTTGCCTCTGTCTTCGGATATTTACAAACTTAAATATCAGAACATGCTCTTAAATCTCAACTCCTACGTGTTGCTATTTGTTTGCTCTCCTTTGCAAGCTCTCTAAGTATCCAAAGCATGTGCACGTTCATGAATCTAAAACACCATCAACAATATGCACGTAACTTCATAAAAGGGGAAAAAAAAAAAAAACACACACACACACAAAAGGCCTAAGGAGAAAGAGACAAAGATTTGACAAAACATAGTGGACGAAGTTTCTTGAGTCAAGTGATGTTGTTTTGCACTAAACTAAAGCTTAATATGTCCAATCTCTACGGAATTTTTATTGGAATAAAGGAAGCTTCGTAAAAACAGAAGAAGTTTCGTTTAAGCTTAAGTGTGGAATGGAATCAAAGTTCGTTGTATTAATACGCTTTCTTTCTTTCTTGCTTTATTTGATACCTTTTGAGTTTTCAACGGTACCCACTTGATCGAGTAATTTTTTTAGTTGGTACTAAGATGTAATTTAAAATATTTATGTTCGTAAATTATTTAGATTTAATTTAAAAAAATTTAAAGTCTATTCTATTATTGTGGACTAGAAATTCTAATGCCTGTGCTTAATTTGATTTTGGAGAAGTAAGAAATGTGTTTAGACCGATATATAATGAGTTCTGATTGTTGGTCGCTATATATACTGCAAAACATGAAAACCATTAACGATGTAGCACCAGCAAAAAATAGTAAATAAATAATCTAGTGGACAAAATTACAACTAAAATATGGTTTTACTGAATTTAAAGAATAGAGGTAACTCTGAACAAGTCAAGGTTTAAAACTTTTAATATTAAGACGATATTTGTGGGATTAGACTCTCATCCATTACTTTTTTGTTTATTTCTTTTCAATAATTTATCAATATGATTTATATATATAGGATTTATCAAATGAATTATCAAAAATAATTAAAGCCAAATTTATAGATGGTGATTAAGATTTTATTGGATAGTAATTGATGAAAAAAATAATGAAAGGGATCTTAACCCACATTTGCTTACCTCTTAAGTGTTTGATAATATTCATAACTCGTCTTCCAGCCTTTCTCAATCACATTACTGATCGGTAGCGTTTACAGGCGATAACACTACGAATCAAAGAGTTGTGTTAATCTCTCTCAAACGATGATGGTGATGATAGCAGAATCGATGTAGAGGAGTAGAGGAAAAATAAATTTTTGATTTTCCTCGGATTAAAAACTTCAGACAATTTTCATTTTTCCAACCATAAAACAAAAATAAAATCCGAATGGTTACAATCATTTTTGATCAAAAATTTAAAATTTTAAATCCATATAAGATTTTTAAATTTCAAATTTTGGATAACAGTTTTAAAAACCAAAACTGCTTGATAAAAATATTTTATCCTGAGCTCTAAAAAAATAAGATCTACTTCTAAAAAAATAAGATCTACTTCTGGTCGACTTGATGGCGTGCATAGTTTGATCCAACCTCATGTAGACCTAAACACTTAAAGCAAAAGTTTTGGTACCCTTGACGTCGAACCCTACATTGAAACTAGGCTAATATATACCATGTAAATAAACCAAATGTTTTCAATATGGGATTGCTCATTGTCCAACACTACCAACTAATTTTCTTATTTTTCAAGTGGGTATTAGGATATCAATTTCTCATTCACCATGAATATCAATTGTTCAACGTGTTTTATGCACCGTATATCTACCATACAACAACATTTATACACATGTTGAGCCATTGACATCTAACATTGATTACACGAATTAATTAATTTTTTTTTCAATATATAGAAATAAAACTAGGTTATGCTATTAATCTTCAAAAGTAAACTCGTTATAATTGTGAAAGTAGGCAAGAACATGCATGCTTCTATTGATAAGAATAAACTCATTACAAAAATATCATCTTAGTTGACGTTATATTTGTGGTTAAATTCAATTGCTTGAAAGCAACTTAAATTGCAATGTCAAACGCAATTTTAATGTCAAACGTTTATTTAAGGATAGAGCTATTTGTTTAGTTTAAAAATTTAAGTAGAATTGGATTCGAATTGCACACGATATTTTTTTATTTGAATTGATTCAGTTTAGTCCAAATCATAGTTCAATTAATAAAATATTTTTATTAAAATTTAATTATAAAAATATATAAATATTAATATAAATAATAATATTTTAAT
>JBBYHM010000008.1:548032-569825 GCA_038381775.1 Adansonia rubrostipa | reverse complement strand
TTCCAAAATTTTGAAGTCAAACCTGTTTTATCATCAACCCTTTTTTTCCTTCTTCTCCCCTTGTTTTCATTACAGGACTTCAAATGCATCAATGATCATCAACAAGAACATGTTATTTTGACACAAAGTAGTTTGAAAATTATTGGGTTAATTCTAGAACTTCGAACATCCGAGGCATAAAAAACACAGTTAAGAAATGGTTGAGTTCTTGGTTTTCAGAAGGGTTAGCCAAGCAGCTGGTGCAAGTCTGACAACTTGGTTGGCTTGATTATGGTTTTGATAACCCGACATGGGTCAAATTCGATTTAAGATGAGATGATTTGATGATGATGATGGAAGGGTTAGTTCATTGGATTTTAAGATGTTTTGCGTTTTTAATCCTTTGTTCCTTCGTTCATCTTGGATCCACCAGCGCACAAGGTTAGTATAATTTGTTCATCATAGATCAGACATAAAATTCTTGACCATTTTGTATGATTTGAACCCTATTTTTGCTCATTAAAGTTTTGACAAAATCAAATATATTTTTCCTGAATCTTAATCTCATCGCATAGTCTGTAACATATAAATCGTGTTAACTTATTATGTTTTAAGAAACACTCAACGTTGTTGATGTTGCTATGGAATGTTTTTGTCAGAATCTATGTTGGACAACCTGGATCAAAAATATTAAAATGGTAATTGACCACTTTCGTGATGTTATTGATTAAAAGAATTGATCAAGACCAGTAAAGGAAGATTGTTGCTTGCTAATTGGTCTCTCTGCAATAGAAAGATCAGTTCAGTTATTGGTTTTAATTGGATCTAACTCTAGGTCATAACTTGTAAGGATGTTAACTGTTTCAAATTGATGTTAATGTTGACCAAAATATTTGATGATCTAAGCTATAAATTTCATGCAGGGCCGTTTTTGAGCATAGCATGCTGTGCGGAATCAAATTTTACAGATAAAAATATACTTTGGAAACCAGATGATCAATGGTTTACAGACAGAAAAAGTTGCAAGAACTTGAATCGGGGCAACGAAAGAGCTCGGACTTTCGACATTGAATCAGGGAAAAGATGTTATAGCTTGCCTACAGTTAAAGATCAAGACTACCTGATTAGGGGTTCGTTCCCTGCAGTTGAAATGATGGAGGGAGCTGAGTTGAACTCTTCATTCAATGTTTCAATTGGAACCACATCATTAGGACCAGTGAACTCGCCGGAGGTCTTGGTGGCAGAGGGGATTTTCAGAGCTACTGACAACTATACTGACTTCTGCTTAGTGCATGAAAATGGGGATCCCTACATATCAAGTCTCGAACTAAGGTCTTTGAATGATTCAAAGTATCTGAAGGATAAATCAGCCAATATTCTCAAACTGGTTCACAGAACTGATCTAGGGGGCATTAATGAGACCAGGTATATGATATCTACATCCTTACAAATCCATAAAAAAGTATGATAAGATTAGTCTCAGCAAAGAAAACATTATATAATGACTCTAGAGGCTGAATAAATGCAGGAAATGGCATCATTTTGATTGCATGCTCAAACCTATAGGATATCAGCAAGAGTGGTGCTTAAATCGAAAGTAAAAATCAAAATCATATTTTCACCTGGCTAAAACTCGAACTGCTTCCATGAATAAACAAAAATCATTTCCACATTCTTATTGTGTCACAAATGACTCACTATTTGCCTATGTTACTTGGACTCTTGATTTTTTTCTAAAGTAACCGGGTTTAACACCTGTGTCCGTACAAATTCAAATATGGATATGGGTTATGATCCTCCAAATATATGGACAAACTTACCCGTGCATGACACATATCCATATCCGACACTCATCCTAAGTCCAAGTAACATAGCTACTAGCTGCAATATTAGAGCAAGAACTCGTGCATTCAAATCTTAAAATTGCAATTGGTAAAACAAGATTGATATGAAAATTAATTTCTTTTTGTCTAACTTTTTTTTTTTTTTTATGCATGCAGAACTTAAATATGTCTTTTTATTATATTCTTTAACCACATTTTCTAAGATGATACAATCTTACACGGGTATCATCCCTTGCTTGACCCCCTAGGGGACCATTACTCATGCCTAAGCAGGCATCATGCTTCCCAACAATGTCTTCTTTTGTTCATGATTCTAAAGTAAAATCCAATATCTTCAACTACAAATATCTTCACACGATCAACAAATTATTCACCATACAGAAACAAGTGCTAATTCAGTTTTGAATCAATGGAAAAACAGTATGAAGCTGCAAACTCTGTTTATTAAGCATATTTGCTAATTTCAGGTACCCAGAAGACAGATATGACAGAATTTGGAAACCAGCAACAAGTCTTTACTCACCAGCCAATTCCCTTGTTACCATCCACAATAACACGAATACAACAGTGCCCCTCAATGTTCTACAAACCGCTGTTATAGATTCAACCCGATTGGAGTTCCAGCAAAATGACCATGATAATAGAGACTATAACTACACAGTGATCCTCTACTTTCTTGAGCTCAATGACACAGTTAAAATTGGCCAAAGGATGTTTGACATTTACATCAACGATGAGAAGAAAGAGCCGAATTTTGATATATTGGCAACAGGATCAAACTATCGAGAGGCTGTTTTCAATGTGACAGCTAGAGGGTCTCTTAATTTGACCTTGGTTAAGGCATTGAATGGATCTGAACTTGGACCCATTTGCAATGCCTTAGAGATCTTGCAGGTGCTTCAAAGGGATCAAGCGACTGACTACAATGACGGTAAGTCTAACAAACTGTTACCTTCTTTTCTCTTTTCTCTTTTTGTCTAACAAAGTTTCAAGTTTAATTCTAGTAATGTTGTTTTCATAGTTTATCTAGAATTCAAGATTCTCACTTATTTCTTTCTATTCAGTGATTGAGATAAAGAAGGTAAAACAGGAGTTGTTAATGCTTAACCAAGGGAATGAATTACTGGAAACTTGGTCAGGAGATCCATGCCTTCCTGATTCCTGGCAAGGTCTAGCCTGCAACCCCATCAATGGTTCAACAGTCATCACAGATCTGTAAGTTCTTTTACTCTTACTTTCAAGATTTACCACCTGCTTTATTTTATCGACAAAAAAGCTTCTACTTAATCACTATGTTCTCTTGACTCTTGCTTTCAAGTGTAGATGTATAGGAAATTAATCTTCTCTGCTCCTTACTGTATAATTTCAGGGATCTTTCTTCAAGTAAATTTCAAGGGCCAATTCCTACAAGTATCACAGAACTGACCCATCTGAAAACATTGTATGATCTCCGATGCTCTTTGCTATCAGTTTTTAGGTGTTCTCTACTCTCTAATTTGTATTCTTTCACTTGATTGTGGCCTCTTAGGAACCTCAGCAACAATGACTTCCGAGGCAAGATTCCTACATTCCCACCATCCTCCAATCTGACATCAGTGTAATTTTCTCTTCAAGCCCAAATTCCAGCCTTTTCTCTTTGGCTCATTATAGCTCTTAAAGCCACAAAAAGCTATTGATAAAATTATACTTCCAAATATTAATAATTTGACAGACATTATTTTCTGTTCTACTTGCTTACCCTATACTGAACCATATTAATTTCTATCCTAGAAAATTTGAAGCTTCAGATTATGATTGATTTATGTTTAACTTTCAGGGATATAAGCAACAACGAACTTGAAGGAATTATACCAAAGTCTCTTATCTCACTTCCCCATTTGAGTACATTGTGAGTTGTTTCTTACCAAAAAAAAAATTATATTCTGCTGCAAAACTAGCTATTATCTTTTTGAAATTGTGAATATACAAGCTTGTAACTCAATTATCATGCAATTTCTTCCCCAGGTACTACGGATGCAATTCTCAACTTGAAAATGACCTTCCATCTAGATTGAACAGCTCAAAACTAACCACCGAGTACGAAATTAATCTATTTTCTAACTTTGAAAAACAATGGATGCATTTAAAAGAAAATGAACTGATGTTTTCCATCTATATCTCAGCTCAGGAGCATGTCGCAGAAAATCAAGCGGTCCGACAAAAGGAATTGTCATTGGTGCTGCTGCGTGTGGAGCTGCCATAGTTACTGTTGCTGTCGGAACCATTATTGTTTGCCTTTACAGACAAAAACTAATGGTTAGGAGAAAATACAACGGGAAACAACTCACCCTGGCAAGGAGTGAGTAACCCACACTTCTTTACTCATTAATCCCTTAACTCCATTCCCAGGAAGCTGATATAATCTAATTGCATTTCTGAGTTCCTGTATTTAAATCTTCTCTAGTGTGTGTATTATGCTTTGTCTAAAGTGAATGATTTACTGAGATCTTTCAAAATGCAGATGTTGTATTCTCCATACCTAGCACAGATGACATCTTTGTTAGGTCAATATCTATACAGACATATACTCTAGAGTACATTGAGATTGCCACCCAAAAGTACAAAACCTTGATTGGTGAAGGAGGCTTTGGATCTGTGTATAGAGGTACTCTACCTGATGGTCAGGAAGTTGCAGTGAAGGTACGATCAGCTACCTCAACTCAAGGAACTCGAGAATTCGAGAATGAGGTAAACATATTTATGCATATAAATTATCAGCTTAGCATCTTCCATCTATGGCTTCAGTACATGTAAAAACATGTCACATTACTAACTATTTTCAATATATCTATAGCTAAACCTTCTTTCGGCCATTCGGCATGAGAACCTGGTTCCTCTTCTTGGTTATTGTTGTGAAAACGATCAACAAATCCTTGTTTATCCTTTCATGTCCAATGGATCTCTGCAAGATCGACTCTATGGTACTTTTCACCAGAAGCGCTTGTATTTATTTCTCGTGTTTTTCATCACTTTCTGATAATCAGTTTTTTAAAAGGGGAAGCAGCAAAACGGAGAATTTTGGACTGGCCAACCAGGCTTTCAATTGCTCTTGGTGCTGCTCGAGGTAAGAAACTCAAGATGCTCAGCTATTAATGCTTTATATGATTTTTCTCTCACTCCAACAAAGTAAAAATATTGATCTTATTGACGTGCCTAATGTGGCTTTTCCAATTTTCAGGTTTGATGTATCTTCATACCTATGCGGGGCGTAGTGTTATACATAGGGATGTCAAATCAAGCAACATACTTTTGGACAATAGCATGTGTGCTAAAGTAGCAGACTTTGGTTTTTCAAAATATGCTCCTCAAGAAGGTGACAGTAATGCTTCCCTGGAAGTAAGAGGCACAGCCGGTTACATGGATCCAGAGTAAGAATCAATGTTTCCTAGCTTATTTTAGTTTTGTTGAACTAAGCTTTTTCCACAGCAGCAACTTCAATACAAAAACTATGGTCAATCTAACCATATAGCAAACATGGTTTGCCATCGCCTACAGCCTACTTACCCTTTAAATAACTTACAAGTAGACTGAATCATAATTTGTGTTGTTATTCAGGTATTACTCAACCCAGCATCTATCTGCAAAAAGTGATGTCTTCAGCTTTGGTGTGGTTCTCCTTGAAATTATAAGCGGAAGAGAGCCTCTAAACATACACAGGCCACGGAACGAGTGGAGTTTGGTTGAATGGGTATCATCTGATCTCACGTTTTCTCATTTCTAGATTGTTGAATTAACACAACTCCTATGTTAGAAATATCTTTCTATTATTATTAAACCAAAGGCAAGAGAAGAGAGTAACAAAGAAATACCTTTCTGTGTAGGCAAAACTTTATATCAGGGAGTCAAAGATTGACGAAATTGTTGACCCTAATATAAAGGGAGGGTACCATGCTGAGGCAATGTGGAGAGTACTTGAGGCAGCATTGGCATGTATTGAGCCCTTTTCTGCTTATCGACCAAGCATGGTTGACATTGTTCGAGAGCTGGAGGATGCTTTGAT
Organism: Adansonia rubrostipa; assembly: GCA_038381775.1. NCBI lineage: Eukaryota > Viridiplantae > Streptophyta > Magnoliopsida > Malvales > Malvaceae > Adansonia > Adansonia rubrostipa. The sequence goes on along the minus strand of JBBYHM010000008.1, from coordinate 563,963 downwards.
TATAGAGAACAATGCATCAGAATACATGAAGTCCATCGACAGCCTATATAGCTTGGGAGGGTCCAATCGCTTCTCAATAGTTATGGACAAAAAGATAGTTCTACCGCCAACCCCAACTGCTTCAGAACCCTTGTCTATTACTCCACAAGCATTGGCTCCTCCTGAGCCAAGATAGTAGATTGGTGGATGAGATGTTTATCAAGTTACAAATGATAATCAGCTAACAGGAAGAATTATCCCTGAATTTTTCAATGAAAGACTAAGCACCTTTATCTCTTCCATTTATTTTGAAGTTTAAGTATTACTATTTCAGCAAACCTTTAATTTTGTGTTAAAACACATTCCCTACTTCATCCCCTCCATTCCCCCTTTTTCCCGGCTAATAGCCAAGATGTAGCAGCTATTTTGTCAACTAGTCCCACTATGTAATTAGGCCAAATACACAACACCAATATCCTAGACATTTTATATGATTAAGCCATATGTATCTGAATGATGACTTCACTGTAACTAAGTTAAACAATGACTTACTGCGCTTAAGAATAGACATCTTACAATATGAATCTAGACTGACAACTAAACTACAGGGGATATTAAAGCAATTACCAGAATAAAATGTTTAAATTGAAATTATTTATCATAAAAGAGATCTTTTGAACATTGAAAAGTTCACCTGGGCAGTGTGGGATGACCATTACAGCGATGGATGAACTCATGGCTAACGAAGCCAAAAGCAGCCATTATAATTATTTATTCAATATCCTTGAGCAGAGAGCAGACTAACTAGCAAAGCAGAAAGAGACATAGATGAAGGGAAATAAGTCTTAACTTTAGGTGGAGGAGACTATTTTAACACAACCATGAAGCGAATTGACATCTTGTTTTTCTTAAAAGGAAAAAAAAAAATTCATCCTTTTCCCTTGACAAAATTCAAATTTAAGCTCCACTCGAACCCAAAAATTTGTTTTCTTCTAGTTAATGAGATAAGTAACTTCATCTCAGAATCACCACTAATTTTACTTTTGCCATTGTCTATCAAAGCAGCAATCAGAATTGTCAACGGCCAAGCACTGCTTCAGCATCTTCCTCAAATATGCCAAATTCCAATCTTTATTTATTTAGATTGTTAAAAAGGAAATGAAGATTTGAACTTTAAGACGCCATTTTTGGAGATAACATTGGCTAACTCTTTAACTTTCTTTGCTAAGAATGTGTGCATTTTTAAGTAGCTACTATATATATATATATATATATATATAGATATATATATGAACCCAAAAAGATCTCTTAAAAACAAAGCGCAATGAAGAAGAGTTCAAAGCACTGAAGGCAAAGATGAATCATTGAAATTTTCAACAGCAGGTAAAAGTGTTTTTAGAAACACGACAGACTCGAAACAAACAGCAAAATTCACTAATCAGCAAGTTCTCTCTCTCTCTCTCTCTCTCTCTCTCTCTATATATATATATATGACAAAAAATAGGAAAAAAAATTTTGTTTTCTACAAGTCCATCACAGTGATAGGAACAGAATCAAGACAAAGATAATGGGAAAAAAATACAATTTATAAAATCAGAATTACGTACTGAAAAGTAAAGGGTTAACAAAATCAGTTCATTTTTTAACTTCAAGAAGCTCCAAATGACGTTTACGGGCGTCCAGTTTCTCGTCCAATAATGCTAATTTACTCTTCGCTGTAGCGTCTAAAAACAAACAAATAATTAATCATTTTAAGAGGAAAAAAAAAAAGGAAAAATAAGTAAATCGAACTTGAAAATTAGGAGAAAAAGAAGACGATAAGAAAATTATACGAATCGAAGGAGAAATTCAAAGAGGTGACGAACATTGAGGGAAATTTGAGAGATGAATTCGCGATCCTCCCAATCAGCACGAATTGTTAACCTTACGTTTCTGGCGTTTGCTGTCCCTCCTACTCTTAGAATAATTATAGTGATTTTCTTAAAATAATTATGACATTTATTTAAATTAATTTTTCAAAATAATAATAAAATCATTTTTAATTGATATTTGTAGGCTTCTATTAATCAAAATTGTTTACTAAACTTATCTTTTATTTTCTATAACTCCTTTTATATTTTAAATTTTATTATTTTTTATACAAAATATAATATAAATAAAAATATCAACTAAATTGATTGTCTCCCTTTCATGCATAATTAGAACTAAGTTTTAAATAATCGGAAGGCCTTTTAATTTAAGTATCGAAGGGCCATTATTTTATTAATAAATGATTGTCGACTCACAAAAAAAAAAAAAACCACAATTTTATTTGTGCTACATTTGGCAAAAATTCTCAGCTACACCATTCAAAGATCAAAGAGTCTACGATTCACAAACCCCATCCAAATTGAATCAAACTCGAATATAATATTTTTTTAGTTTAAATCAACTCAGATTATTATCAAATATTTTTTTATTTAATTTAATATAAAAATGAGTTTTTAATTCGTTTTCATTACTAAAACAAGTTTACAGTCTAGACTGAAATTGAGTAAAAAAGATGAAAAATTTTTAATTATGACTCAATCAGTGAACATCTTTAATCATGCTTTTACCACCTCCAATTTTGCTTGACAATCTGAACAAATTATTATATATTATTTTATGATTATTATTAGAAGCTACACCTGAGCATTTGACGTAATTAGTGAATACATTATCTCTTGATAGAAGAATAAAGTTTGAATCTTCTATTTTAAGATTGACAGACATATCTAAAGCAATATCCAATGGATTATAATCTGGAACGAAACAACTAGCAAAATCCTGAGCTAGTGTAAAAAGGAAAAGAAAAAAAAAAAAAAAGAAAAAGGTTTGAAGGGCTGAATTGAACATAAAAATGGTGTATAACAGTAACTTAATGACCTTTAAGAACTTGCTTTCCATGTCCCTTTGGTAACCCTGAATGGCCAACTGAAAAAAACAGCTCATGCTCAAGCTGTGACCGGTAACAATCCGTTGTGCCTGAGCAATGCCTCCGGTGACGGTTCGCGTCCACGGAACTCGACAAAAACCTGGATGCCACATCATCTCATGTTGAGAAGATTTCAATGGAAGCGCTCTAGTTTCTAACATTACGAGTTTCAGTGTCTAACAAGCACCTTAATGGTGAAAAGGCTAAAGATACAATTAGGAACAATGTTACTTGGACTCAGATATGAGCATAAGATGCGACTATGTGTCCGACATGGCTATGATTAGTTTTTTTTCAAGTTTTTTCATATATTTGGAGAGTTATATCCCTATAACCCATGTATGAATATATATGTCAAACATAGTTATTAGGAATGTCAATATACAATTTGTATTAACTAACCTCTAATGGCGGTTTTCCACCGCCAAGAGCAAGAATCGTCTCTCGGAATTTGTTGCCGGTTTCTTTAACAGCCTGTCAGAATACAATCAATGGATCACGACTTTTTTTTAATAACAGGATCATAAATTTGTTTTAGCAAGCTCTGACTCTGAAGCAGAGTTTTTTGAAGGGAAATACAAAGAAAGCACCGTATGCAACACAGTCAGCATTGCAGATGCGATCTGCATTCAATGGCCATGTTTGTGCATTTATAGACCAATGAACATTTTGTTGAATCTTTTATTAGGAGACATGGCTCACTAAATGTAGGCAAAGGCATAAAAATTGGTAAGATTTACGCATGGAAGAGGGGAAAGGGGTTGAAATCAAGTTGATTTTACTCTATTTGATGCTAAGTTACTTAGATTCAGATTTAAGTTCGAATATACGTATGTGTTTGACATGGGCATGTTCAATTTCTTCCAAGAATTTCCAGGTATCTAAAAGGTCATCAGAAAGTCATATCCTCATACCAATGCCTAGCCATGCATCAGATATAGATGTTGGTCATATGTTCCTCAAGAAAAATGAAGAGGAAAATGTATAAGAGAGGACAAAAGATTGCAAAAACCAATCCTGACCACCCTTTTCAATCACCATACCTTGCTGTCTTCCAATCCGGCATCCTCAAATGCTGAGAAAGCATCTGCAGATAACACTTCTGCCCACTGCAAAATAAGCATCATGAATTTCAGATGACGTAGCAAGGGGCAAAGGAAAAGGAAGGAAAAGGCAAACAAGGATCCAAATGATGCTAACAGTTCATAAAAATATCACAGGACTTCAGCAGAGAAATACCTAATACTAGCTAGACTAAAAAAGCAGGCTACACAGAGAAAAGGAGAAGGAATGGAGAGGGAGAAGGAGAAGGAGAAGAAGGATCATAAGTTATTTACTATATTACTTGGATACGGGCGTGAGTGTTGGATACAGGTACATTTCCGACAAGGGAATGTTTAGTTTTTTTTTTCCTAAGTTTTTCCATGTAATTGGAGGGTCGGAGGGTCCTATTCTCATACCTATGTCATGAATTTGTGATAGACACAGGTACTTCGAGGAAAATGAAGAGTTGGAGCAACATAGTTTATTTATACGGTATTTCTCAGATTGGCAATAATCGGACCATAGTATCTAGGTCCAGCCACAAACATTTCAAACATGTTTCCACAATAGTTTCCTAAGAAAGAGACTAGAAAAAAGATATAAATATACCTTGTAACTGTAGTATCCAGCAGCATATCCACCTGACATCCACAAAAGTCATCAGATTCAGAAATCTCCTAAGTGAAGTCTGCACCAAAATAGTAGTATTAAAAAGTACATAAGAAGGGGGGAGAAGGGGGGCTGGTAGAAATAGAAGCAAACCTGCAAATATATGGTTGAAAGCACAAAGAAACCTATCTTCCGGCAATGGGGGGATTACTTGCGTTTTTCTGGAAACTCTCTGATCAACATCGTAAACAGATTCTGACCCATCTGGTATATATCTTGTATGTAGCTCCAAATCCAGGCTAGCAAATTTAATCTGGAAAAAAGAAAACAGTTAGAAATGATCAACTACCAGAGCAAACACCAATAAACTTCACCACAATTTACATTCTCCTTTCATTAGAACAAGACAACAACATACAGAGTTATGGAGTTTTCAACAAGCATCAGATCGAGTCACACAAGGTAGAAACTCAATGTATGAAAAGATACATATGTTGTGTCAATTAAAATCATCTTACGCTACACATTTTTGTAACACTCCACGTGATTTGCATGGACATAAAATACACTCTTTAATGCTTGAAAAAGGGATGGGCCAGACAAGATTTTTCTTGTCATTTCAAAGTGGATCATCTTTTTCCTTTTTCTTTTTCTTTTTCTTTTTTTTTTTTTTTTTTTTTTTTGTGGTACAGCCAACTACAAGCTTCTGTAGCCATAACAGTTGATACTACTAGAGGGAAGAACATACAATATCAACCCAACATGGATGCCAGAGAGGGGCTGGAAGGAAAGATAGATAAACACAAGACGAAAAAGGAGGAAGAGGAGGCAAGAGGAGGAAAACATAGAGCTAAAGAACCCTCACAAGGTACCCTGCATATATTAAGAGGCAGGCTTCTGTTCCACAAGATAACCTTGGGAAACAAATTGTTTCTGCAGAAATATACACACCAAAAAATGTCAAAAGGGCACAACAAGTTCAACTGACCTGACGAAGACTTAGAGAACCAGCACGGAAAGTTCTTGCAGCAAGGAGCTTCAAATATACCTCTTCAGGGAGGCTCTCCCCTGTTTGATAATGTTTTGCAATGCTCATTAACGTATCCCTGCAGCAAACAACAGACAATTTAAATAAAAAATTAACTTAACAAAAGTTATAATTGATTTGAAAAATGAAGTACACATAATATTAATGGAAATTCTAAACATGTAGAATGTGAGATACATTCAGACAAATTAATTAGAGAATGTAGAAAATTTAGACGTTAGTCCATGCCCAGGCCACAAAATAATGAGAACAAATAGATCAACCAAGCTCAGCTTCACAGTCATGAAGGTCAAATAGACATATATTCTCCACAGCCGTTGTCACATCATAATATTATGATCAAATGCAATAGGATAAGCCACAGTGTAGTAAAAACAGCAAACAGCTGCATAAAGCTAGAAACCACAAACAAGAAGCCATATAATATACCATATGTATAGGGGTGCTTTACTAAGCCAGCCATGCATAGGATAGGAAGTTATTTTATAAGTCCTTGTTTGCATGCTTTCCATGCTAGTACATCCAATTTATTTCTTTTAGGAACAAAAAGGATAGGAAGTTATTTTATAAGGCCTTCTTTGCATATTTTCCATGCTACTACATCCAATTTATTTCTTTCAGCAACAAAAAGGTAATGTAATCTGAACTCTGAAGCATCCCAGACATATGGATTTTGGTTGTTGGAGATGTTAACCTGTGGTAGCACCAATTTTCCATGAATTGAGAAGGCAACTCAACAGCATCCCACTCAATCCCCCGAATGCCAGCAACTAGACCCTCGTCTTGCTTGGTCAGCATATGCTGAAGTGCATGACCAAATTCATGGAAGACAGTCTCCACCTGAAAAAAGAAATCCATCAGCCCACGGGCAAATTATAGCTGCAACTTTGAACATCCAAAAAAGTCATTATTGCTACAATAATGAGCGGAACATGTTAGGGTAAAAGTTTATCCTATCTTATTCCATAAGATCACACATGTGAGCACTGTAAGATAGAATAAAGCCAAAATCTTTGGAAGCAACATTTGAGGTCTGCTAAACATACAAATGTTCATCCTCTGAGACTCAGCCAGTGTCGGCCTTAGTTTAAATAATAATATTATTGGAGATTAGGCTTGCTTATAACCAAGCATTCTAGCACAAAGATACATGTTCCTACATAGGCATTTATTCAAAAGAGTGTACTAGAGCCATGCTTTTTAATCTAGCAAATTCTAAATGAAAAGCAATCCTGCATCATGCCTTCTAAGAAGGCATGTTGTTTAAATATACTTACAAAAGAAAAGTATCAGCTATGTTTATACTTGATCAAGGAGTATCACCTCAGTAATTTTAACTTAAAAATGACAAAGAACTTCTTTATATGAGACTGCTTTAACTGATATGATAAAAGTACAGTGCTTTGGTGGTTCAAACTTGGTTTCCAGGGATAAGATCAGAAGCACTACTAGAGGTGGAAAGGAATTGGGAGAGGCCACAGATGGGGGAAAACTCTAGGCTTCTGGACCTGGTTGCTCACTGTTGTTAACTTATTTTCCAGTTCCAATCATTCAGAACACAAGAATTTATTAGCATTAGCACTATTATTAAAACCAATATCTTCAACTTACTTCACGGAATGTCATGAGGCTTGGCCTGTCTCCAACTGGCGGTGTTTGATTGCACACCATGTGGGCAATAGGTAATCTTGCGGTGGTACCATTACGTGACAGTACACGACTTCGAGAAACAACCTCATCCATCCATGCACCCTCCCTTTTCTCTGATGGACGAGAGTATGGATCAAAGTAAAAGTAGGCAATTGGACTACCTGAAGAATCTTTGACACAGTAGAACCGCACATCTTTGTTCCAAACCTTTAAAAACAACAATAATAAAAGTCGGAGGATGTAAAATTAATATTCTATGTAATAGGCAGTGAAGAAAAGTGTCGAGGAACCAAGAAATACTTACAGGAGCTAGACCATCAGCTGGTTCAATATCAATCCCAAAAAGTTTTTTAGCAAGGTTGAAAAGGCCATCCATAACCTTTGGAAATGAGAAATATGGCCGGAGTTCTTCCTGTAAAATTTTTCCATCAGGAAAGACAAGTTTTATTCACATAACTGAGGTCTTGAAAGGTACGATTTAATTAGCAAATATATATATATATATATATATATATATATAGAGAGAGAGAGAGAGAGAGAGAGAGTCAACCTCATTGATGTTGTATTTTGACTCGCGAAGCCTCTCACTCCAGAAGTTAATGTCCCAATGGCTCAAATTATCAGCTTCTGAAGCACCTTGAGTTCTGGAGTAACTTTTTAGGTCTTCAAGATCTGCAAGGAGCAGAAAGGATCATATGCTTAAAATTTCTTTCCATGTATCTTTTGTCTAGAAAAGCTTGCATTAAGAATGAAAATATCAGACAGGAACTGTTTAGGAGAAATTAAAGAAAGCAAGACGTGGTGGCTAGGGCAAAATCAAGTTCTCTGTATCAAAGAAAAATCAACCTTCCTAAGGATGCCATAAACTTGTCTGCGGCAAGGTGAATTAATGCAAAGTCAAATCAGATAGCAGGTAATGCAAGTAATCACAAAATAAATTGCTGTAACTGGAGTTTCATTTAAAATATGCTAGCATATTAATGTGTTCCTAACAACAAAGACGTCATCTGCAAGTTGAAGTTGAACTTTAAAATGTAAAAGAAAAAAATAAGTATCATACATAAATTAGAGTCCTTCTAATCAACAGACAAGCTCTGAGGAGAAAGTTTCATATGATAAATTGAAGATCGAAACATTGGCACTCTTTTCTACCAAAAAAGAAACTATATCTAGCATAACACCTTGGACAGCAGCATTCCATGAAGCACTCCGGAGCTTTTCCAATAGTTCCTCAGCTTTATCAACAGTAGCCATTTTTGTTGCCATGCTTACCTGATCAAATATGCTTTAGTCAGCCAATGAAAAAGATGCAGTCTTGTAGATACTCCAGATTCGTACCTCAGCATAATTATTGTAATTGAGAAGCTTAGCCTTCTCCAACCGAAGTTTCAATATCTGATTGATGATTGGTGTATTATCCAAATCACCACTTGATGCCCGAGATATATAAGCACAGTAGACTTCCTCACGCAAAGCACGGTTACGAGCATGTTGCATAACAGAAATAAAACTTGGAGCAGCCAATGTAATTATCCATGGCCCATTCTCAGCGGTTGCATTTTCATGCCCCTATGTGAGAACCAAGAGATAATATATATTACATTGCAGAAAAACAGAAACTGCACTAGATTTGACAATGAGAGACCATAAATAAATGCAAAAATATGCTGAATTTTGGAAAAGAATACCTTAGACACTGCTGTTTGTGCAGCTAACCCAAGAGCAGTTGCAGGCAAACCCTCAATTTCTTTCTTATCGGTTATCAGCTTTTCAAACTTCTTTGTGGCATCCAAAACATTCTCGCTAAATTTATGAGACAACCTCTCCAGTTCCTGCAAATCAGCTCATAGTAAATAGAAAGAATAGCCAAAAGGAACGAACATGACAAAATTGAGCATAAATATTTATATGGTTACAGGAAGATTTTTCGAAGAAGACAAGAAAAGAAAGCTCAGAAACCAGACACCAAGAACTTCAAAATAAACATTTGTAATGAATTTCTCCTCATTTTACTTGACATAGAAGTTGAATTCAAAAGAAAAAATGGTCAAGTAGTATGTCACACATTTGTGTTACTTTTAACCTCACAACTAATATTATCATACCTGTTCAATTTTGTTAAACTGTTCTCTTTTATCATCTTCAAGCGAAACGCCATTAAGAACAGCTTCCTTTATCTGGGCTGAACAAATACAACAAAATAAAAACAGTTATCAGGTCAAACACTCGTATAAACTAAAAGGAATGGAAGAAGAATGCTGTAATGATATCATTTTTACATCTGCAATATCTACATGTGACATAATTAAATTTTAAGCTTTTCATTATTTTTTTTTCAGAATGCTCATCTTAATATCTGTTATAGCAAGCCAACTATTAGACTTTACAATCAGTATTGGCCAATATCTAACAACCAAATTAAGGTACTGGTTCAAGCATTGAGTTAAGGCACCAAAAGGAAAATGGAAGAATAACTCCGTGTATTAGATATACGGATAAATAATTACATATACTGAATCAATTAATGTACTTACTATCTACAATACGTTTGCGAGCTTCACTCAGTGATTGCCACTCAGGAGATTCTCGAATAGCCTTGAAAGCATTATAGATGGGTTTACTTTGTCCTAATCTTAGTTGAAACTTCACTTTTTCAGGCTGAAATAAAAAACTAAACATAGTAAGGGCCAGAAAGTTTGTGTAAACGACACTACAGAGTAATGCACCAATATATATTTAATGAAGCTCCAAAAAACACTAGGATCAAACTGAACAACTGCCAAACCAAATTGCCTCAATACCACCATTCCTGATTCAATCAATTGGAAGAATAAAAATTAAGTAAATTCCTAGTAGACCACGTTGTATGCTAATGGTACTATTATTTATGCCAAAATCATTAAAAACTCAAAGTTTAATTTAATATAAGATAAGTACGAGACAAATATTAGATGTCCAAAAGATTGATGCTCAATATTTTGAAGATTGCACTTCAAGCATAAGGATATTCATATACATATTGCACGTTACATATCTGACTGTCTGTAAATAGAGAACATAATGACACAAACAATGCACCTGGACTTCTTCAATGGCGGCGCGGAGCTCAGCTGTATCTTTAACAGCCTTAAGATGATTAACCATTCCCCACACAACAGCCAATCGATCAACAATCTTTTCTAATGGCTCCACCAACTTTGACCATGAAGGCTCCACTGTCTTCTCCAATTCATCCAAATCACTTTCCTACTCAACCAACACAAAAAAATCCAGAAAGCCCAGATATCAGAACATCACAAAGTTTCAAATTTTTGAAAATCAGACAAATAAACAATCAAGGCAAACAAAACTTTTAATTCTCAAAAAAGGCCTAAAACCAGCAAATAATTCAGAAAAGAAAAAAAGACCCATTATTGAACGCTAGAACAAGGCAGAAAAAAAAAACCCCTCAAAACCCAGAAATGAAAACAGCCCAAAAGATCAAAAACAACATACGAGTTTCTTCAACAAGGCACGAATCCCAGGCCTAACATGCTTCGCTTCAACGACATCAAAAGGTGGGAAGTCGAAATCTTGCAAGAGAGGATTGGACTCAAAGTTCTCATCAACAGAAGCTGAAGAAGCCATTGAAGGAGGAGGGAGCGAGGAACAACTAGAAAACGAAGGGGAATAGAAGGGAGGTGAAGTCGAGCGGTGAAACGTCTGGATGCAGAAGGAGAAAGAAGAAGACCAGAGAGGACAAGGGTAGGATTTAAGCAAAAGCTTGGGGGCTAGACGGACAGAAAAAGAATAAGAAGAAGAAGAAAAATGGGGGCGTTTTAGGATTGGATGAACTGAGCGGGAGAGAGAGAATCGAGTGGTAGCCATGAGCATGTTGACCATTACTAAGATTGTTTTGAACAACACTCTGTTTGGTAAGTGCCGTGTAATTCTCATTTTTTTTTTTTTTTTTCACTTTGCTTGGATAAAGGAGATAATCAAAACCAACACATTGTCTGTAGGATGATATTTTCAGGATGGGCTTGTAATCGACATGATACCGTTAATTACGGTATTATTAGGTTGATTAAGAAAATTGCTCTATTTTGATATTCATTATGAGCTTATTTATACTTCATTAGGATGCATCTCTATTTTTTTATTGGGTAATAGCAAATACTAAAATTCGGACTAACAAATAAATATAAAAAAAGTTGAACTTATAGCCTTCTCAGTCTTTGAACTGTGGAAGGAGTGTTCCCTCTCATTTTAGTCTTGTTTTGTACAAGGATCTCCCTCACAAAGTGCTTCTTTGTAATCTTTGGGGTTAGTTTAGGCTATCAATTAAGTTAGTAGCTTTAAATCTAGAGGCAATGAAGGAAGAGCTCCTGGATCGTGAGAAAAATCTACATCTCACAAAAGAGGATAAAGAGACCATAGTAATGATGAGCAAGGTAATAACGAGGGGTTGATTGATGGAAACTGAATGGTAGGCAGATTATTCGGCTTGCTAATTGGCTTGATACTGTTATTAGGTTAAAATATTAATAAGTTATTATTTGAGTTTAATTTTAGATAAATTAATTAAAATAATTTTAATTAAGCTTTAAAAAATATTTTGAAGTGGGGTTATTTTTTTGGTATGTTAATATGAGGCTCAATTGATCCAGTAGTCAAGCCTAACTTAGTCTAAGGTGTATCAAAATATACCATTAAGGTTTTTTTGGCTAATTAGAAGTATAAGGAAACCTTAAGCACCGACGTTAGACTTTCTTGAGCAATTTGGTGCAACACCTATATTTCTATAAGCTCTATTTGCGTTTTCACAAAATTTTTGAGTGTTCTTGAATTATTCTTGACACAACAAAATTAAAAAAAATAATATTTAGCATTGAGAGATTAATTTTTCATGAAAGTTATGAAATTGGCCAAATCTCGAAATCTTTACTTTTCTAAGCCTAATTCTGCATAATTGTATCCTTGGTAATCTAAAAGTGTTTTTGATGCAAAATTAGTTTTCTATCCTAAAGATATCAACCGAAATAAAAAATTAAGACTTTTGGATTTGTTTTCCTACGTTTGTGAAAAATAGCTATTTTACTACGAAGCTATTTTTCTTCTCTTTAGCACAACAGGCATGGGAATTATTCTCGAATCACTTTAGATCTAAACCTGTTGGCTATATTTCTTTTGATTAAGTCTTAAAAAGTCTTTTAGCTAGCATTACAGAATCACTAGATCTCAAGAAGGCTCCAATAGGCATATGTATAGGTCATCATTAGAGGTAGGACACTTATGCTGCTTTTGGCCTAAAAACAAAGATTGTAGTAATTAATCCATAATGCGTTTGTGGAGGGATTGACGCACTCAAGACTTATGAGTTTTTAATTAAATGTGATTTTTATCAAATTTGTGTTTCAAAATTGCTATCCAACATGTACATCTCTTGCTAAGATCCTACGAAAATTCAAGTATTTTTTTGTTTAATTCTACTATATATATAATTTTGATTAAATTTTTATGTCTATATCGATATACGTGAGCTTAGATTTTTGTTTTCACAACCAAAGATTCTCAACACTGCTTACAAAAGCTCAATAAGATGGGCTTATTCATAGAGTACCAGCAAGTCAAAATGGACCCCGGGTCACTCATGCAGTCATTTGTTCTTCACAGATGACAGTCTCCTTTTCGCAAGAGCAAATCAATATGAAAGGGCACAAATAAAGAGACTTTTGTAGAAGTATGAAGAAAGGTCGGGACAGCTGATCAACTATGACAAATCAACTCTTTTCTTTAACGCCAACAAAAGGAGCCACCAAAGAGAAGCTTTGGTCCAGGCTTTTAGTATCCAAACATCCAATAATCTAGAGAACTACTTAAGACTACCTAGCGTAGTGGGAAAGGAAGGAAGCAAGCATTCAAGGAAATGATAGAAAAAATAAAGAGGAAATTCGAAAACTGGAGTAACAGATGCCTACCGACGAAAAGGAAAGAAGTCCTCAGGAAAGCAATGCTACAAGCAATTCCAGTATATGCTATGAGCTGCTTCGAATTACCAAAGACCTTTTATAAGGAAATTGATGGAATTCTTAGTGACCACTAGTTGTTACCCGACCAAGGAAAACGTGGTATACATTGGGTAAGTTGGAATGAAAAGTGTAAGCGAAAACACCAAGGCGGCTGGGTTTTTGAGACATGATCTCTCTTAATCGGGCACTTCCAGCTAAAAAAGGTAGGCGTCTAATTGCCAACACAGAAACTTTGGCATACCAAGTACTAAAAGCTAGATACTTCTCAAGAAAGAGGTTTCTTTAAGCTTATTTGGGAGGAAAGCCATCACTTACATGGAGAAGTATCTAGAACTCTAAAGATATTTTGGAAGCAGGATTATGATGGAGAGTTGGTGATGGTACTAAAATAAAGGTTTAGGAAGACAAATGGGTGCCAAACAATGATAATTTCAAAATCCGTATCCCTTGAGATACACACAACGAGGTCACGTATGTAAGAGACTTGATATAGCAGAACAAGGCAATGGAATCAAGAATTGTTAGCACAGTTTTTAGCAGAGAGAAGGCCGAAGCTGTTAACATGATATCCATTAGTAGAAAGGGAGGTGATGATAAAGTGGTGTGGCATTTTAACAAATAAGGGGCGTACATAGTTAAAAGTGGCTACAAACTAGCAGTAGGAGAATTTGGAACCAGCTGAAAATAGTTTGGAACAACAGCAACGAACAAGATGAATAACCTGCTTAATGGGTTACGAGTGTATGTTAGCAAGCCAGTAAAGATCAATTAACCTTATACATGATAACAATCTGGGTCATCTAGAACAACGTAAATGGGAAGCTGCAAGGGGGAATAGGAAGCTGTCATAGGAAGAGACCAGATTCATAAAGAAATATGTAAGAGATTATAGTGAAGCACAACTTACTAGCAAAAAAGTACCTACAGTGCAAAACCTGAAATGGAAACCCCCCACCAAAAGAGACTTCAAAGTTAATTTCGATGGCGCCATCAATTAGAGAACAAAGAGAGGAGGAATTGCTATTGTGATCAAAGATTCTCAGAGACAATTTCTAGGTGCGTCGGCTATGAAGGTAAGTGGGGTTCAAGATGCGTTCCATGTTGAAGCAATGGCAGCCATTCGAGCTATGGAGGTGGCAAAGATATGGGATTCTAAAGAATAACGTTGGAGGGAGATAGCCTGAGCACAAGCAGGAAGCTCAAATCAAGAGAACGAGATCTGTCACCACTAGGGCCTTTGATAGATGAAGCAAGGAATTTAATGGTTATATTCCAGAGTTGTATCTGTATGCACACACCCAGAACACGGAACAGAGTTGCGCACTGTCGAGCTAAATTTGGCTTAGATGTTTCTAAAGATATATACTGGACAAATGAATGTTCGGAGAGTATATCTGGATTATTAGCTGAAGACTCTATTCCAACTTACTCATGAATGAAGTTTCTCATTTTATTTCGAAAAAAATTCGAACTAAATATATAAACTAGGTGAGCTTACTTGTTACTTTTATAATAGTTATGTTTTTAAAAATAAAAATATATAAAATTATCGAATTAAAAGTTCTAACCTTTAATTGAATTGATTCAAAATTTGACATATAATTAAGATATTAAATAAATTAAAATTTAAAAATATAATTTTGATAAGTAATTAATAAAAATATACATTTAATTTAATAATATAATCTTTAATATATAATTAAAATGTCAAATGTTTGAACTTATCGCTTATAAAATAATAAAATTAATAATAAATAAATTTTTATTGATTTAATTAGATTTTTTATTATTCGACTCTTAATATATATCAAATCAAATAAAACTTCAATTTCAAATTAAATCAATTCAATCAACCAATCCTATTTGATTTTTTTCAACATGGAGAAAAAGTTGCTTAGTATTTTGCAGCACTTAATTTTTAATTTTTTTAATGATTAACATTCAATTTTTGACAAGTAAAAATCGCAAATATATATATATATAAGAAGTTATTATTCAATATGGGGTATCACGAATCCAAGATTATGGAAGCGGTTTTTCAATAAAAATCTCATTAAATTACAGTAATTATTTAGTGAGTGTATATATATATATATATATATATATTAGGACGGAAATATACGAACTCAATTCTTTGAATAGAAACATCCATTGAATTGAGTTCGAATTTAACCATTATTTTTCTTTTAATATATTGAAAAGCTAAATTTTTGAATTTGGATCATTTTAAATTTGGATTAAATTCAAATTTAGATTATTTCAAATCAATTTTTAAATTTTATAAAAATTATAAATGTGTCAACATGGTTTTTAAATTTGAATAAAGTCTAAACATTTTGAGTACAAGATTTTCTCGAATTTGAATCTTCAATTTTTTTTTTTTGGTCAAATTCAGTTCAAGTGAGTTCTGATTTAGCTTCAAACTTTTCCAGCAATTTTTTTTTTTTATTTCGAATACATTTTACCATCTTTAATCATTTCGAGAACGAATGTCATAGTTATTTCCTGTTTCTGTTAAACCATTGGAATTCAGTCTTTCAGTTCTTTAACAATTCGTCATTCGGATGAACATTTCCATTATTCAGATGAACCCTGCATGTATCATATGAATCTTGCATGCATCATATGAATCAA
>JBBYHM010000008.1:520454-538885 GCA_038381775.1 Adansonia rubrostipa | reverse complement strand
TTGGGGTCTTGAGTGCGGCGCAAGCCGTTGAAAAAGTCAGGAGAGGAAAGTAAGGTTGGTCAACTCTTACAGCTTTTGCAATCCAAGAGCGCGAGCGAGGGGTTGGTGTTGGTTGATTGAGGGTTACATTTTTTTATCTTTATTCATGCATTTTTGGTCATTTTAGTATTTGAAAATAATTCTATTCGAGGATTTATGATCATATTTTTTTAAAGGTGTGCTTATAGTGACTCAAACATTATTTCTCCTCAGATATAAATCTGTCTTATCATTTCTGTGGTTGGTTGTTACATTAGTCAAGGTGTGAAGCTTTTTCTATCAAAAACCTGAAAATCTTCGCAGAATCGTCATTGCTTATAAGATTAACTTTTGGGAAATTGTTTTCAAGGTCTTAACAGTTTTGCAAACGCCATTAAAGAGTAAATTCCATAGTCAATGATGGCTACTCAAACGCTCAATGACCAAAAAGGCATGGAAGAGAAAGACAAAGAAAAAAAAAAAAAGAGGAAGTTGTCTTAACTAGCAACTACAATATTAAGCCCTCAACTTCAGACAGTGCAGGGAAGAAAACTTGTATTAAACAAGAAATGCATCCAATTAAAAGTTTACTTCATTTATTGTGATTTGAATATTAAATATGTGGTGATATTGCTTGAGATTAGTGTTAATGAATACAATATGTTTATTAAACATAAAAATAATATATTTATATTTAAGATTTTGATAAATGTAATAATTTATATTGTATTTATGTTTAGACGATTAATAATAAAAAAAATAAAAAAACTACATATACTCGAACTACCCTATATAGTCTTATTAATTAGAGTTTATCATTCGTATGATTGTTAATAATTTCCCATTGTCCCTGAATTAAATATCCTGTTATAATTCATTCCAATTCTACTATCACATTTCATTTAAGTTCTTCATTGGATCGAAGCCTTTTTGAATTGTTCACGGTTAATTAGTAGGAACCGAATTACAAGTCTTTTATGTTTATTTTTATTTCTATTTTTTCCTTCTATCATTGTTCTCAAGACCTGTTAATTAATCTATGAAAACTAAAAGAAAAAATACTTTGGAAGGTTTTTATCTCACATTAATAAAAGTAGGAATAAGGTATTTGACTCAATTATTATTTTTTAAATATGGGAATCATATTCAAAATGTAGATAGTATATAGCGTCTATTGACGTGCAAACAGCGTAATAATAAATGTTTAATTAGACTTTTTTTTTTTTTTTACTTTCAATAATTCATAAAAATGGTAAGAGATTATTTTCACAATCATTTTTTATTGGACTAAAATTTTTACTTAATTTCATATTTATTTTAAAATTTATGATTTAATTTAATAAAACTAAGTCTTTCAATTTATTTTAATTACTAAAAATAAATAAAAAATATCTCAAAAGCTTTCTCCCTCTCTCTCTCTCTCTCTCTCTCTATATATATATATATATAATATAGCGTGTTTGACTCGGGCTCTTTTTCTTAAAAAATTATTATGAAGTTTTTATAAAAAGTAAAAACTTTAAAAATTAAGTTAAATTGTTGATAATTTTACTTTTATAAATTTATTTTAGAGATGTTGAATTTATATTTAATAAATAAAGATATATTTTGAATGAAAATAAAAATTACTTAAAAAGTTAATATATTTTTAAAAACAAAAAATAGAAAACTCTTATTTTTAGTTTTCTTTTTATCTCTATTTTTTCATTTTATTAATTAAAAATAAATTGATTTTTTTAAAAAATTAAAAAAATCTATTTGGTTTTACTTTTAACTTCTACTTTTAAAACCTTTTTAAGTATATATATATATATATAGCAAGAGAGAGAGAAAGAAAGAGAGAGGGAGAGGGAGGGAGGGCCTTTACATTAGGTTTATCAAATACTGTCATAACTTTCATTTACAACTACTAGAGCATGGTTCCTTCATTAAGTGCTAATCCAAGGAAGTCAAACCGCTGTAATTAAAAGAGTATAATATACAATTAAAAACATCGATTAAGTTAACCAGAAATTATCTCATTCACACCAAGTGAAGTATTTTAGACATCGTAAACAGATTAATAAAATAAGTTACTTTAAAATATATTTAAAAAAAAATAATTAACAAAATCAAACATATGACAATCTAGTAAACTAATATATATATATATATGTATATGATTTATAAACTCTACTAAAAGAATTAAAAGTAGTTCTTTCGTCATTAGAATACTTATATAAAGGCCATCTGACTGTAACTTTATGGCTTGTGCCATGTTTTTGAAAGCCATTAAGAATCCCTTGCTATATTTTTGTTACGAAAAATCCGAGTGTTTGCAAAAAAAAAAAAAAACCCTTTGTTTCCCTTTTGCTTTCCAAAAGATTTAACATTGTCGAAGTTCATTGGATTTTCTTTCCCTTTATGGTGATTTTGAAAAACTCTTTTCGATTTCCTAACCTGATTTCTGGGATTCTTCCTTCCATTTAATAATGTTCTGAAAACTGAAAAGCATTGAGTATTATTATTATGAACCCTCTTATTGTTTGATGATTTACAGCTCCAGTCGATTAACAATAATGGAGAAGGTGGTGAACGGAAGCCACTCGAGACGGCTTGGTTTATGGCTAGTATTGATCATCGAGTTATTACTCTTCTCCTCAGCTTGCTCTGCTGAAATCCCAGCCAGGTTCTTGCTTTGCTCTCTCCCTCATTCTCCCATATGTATTGCCCTGTTTTATTCCCTTTGTTTCCCATATATACTTAAATTATAATTATAGACATATTTTTAATTATATCGTATTTACTATAATTATGAATATAATATTATCATATTTAATTACAGTAATGAAAAATGTCAAAACCAACTGTAAGGTAACGTTGTGGCTGGCTATTTTTTCCCCTACCTGCTCCAGCTCTGCTTATGGGATAAAGACTAGCCATGGAGACAGACAGAGATTGCATTGCTTTTAAGACAGTGGATGAGTCCGCATGCACTGTTGCTTTATGGCGCATGACGTTGAACATTAGGAGCTAGGTTGTGATAGGCTAAAATAATCCAAGATATGCCTTCAAAATTTTTTTATAAAAAAAAAATCGATACTTGAAAATAAAAAAATAAATTAAAAATTTTAATTTATTAAATATTATTTTTTAAAAATAATTATATAAATAAAACTGAATTAAACTTGAGGTTTAATTCTTTAGGACTTTATATCCTTAATTCTCTATCTTCTTGTTCATCTCTTTCAATTATCTTTCCGTCTCTAGAGTTTAATAGGGCTATTGGTTTAGGACACTGACTTTTTCACACTTAACCTAAAGCACAGGGCCATTGTGACACCTAACCGTAACTTCTGGTGGGAGTTGGTAGCAGTTCCTCATCTTCGTTGTGGCAAATTCTTTTAGGGTGGCCAATAAAATTCTCTCTAGGTCCTCCATTTGTAAACCATGTGAATGCATGGTTTTACCTTTTGTTTTTTTGTCTTTATTATCAAAATTCTCGAACTAGTTATATCTCTCAAATAAAGGTCTCAAATTCAAATTCCCAGGGTGAGGGAATTTAGATTGTTCATTAATACAAGTTTTTTTTCTTTCGAAATTAGTTGAAGAATGTTGGTATTGGACTATGGAATTTTCTTCTGTTTCTTTTCGAAATTGTTTTATATGCCCAAAGTTAATATTTTAAATACAGCACAAACATGACAAAAAAAAAATAATGCAAGATAAACACCATAATAAAATACAATGTGAATATATAAATTATTAAATCGAATTTTTACGGCTTCTTGGATGTTTGAATTGCAGAAAAATCCCAAAGAATGGACACATCAAGGTTCATGAAATCCGGTTGCACAGAAATAATCAGAGAGTAAGATCATATTCCTCCCTCTTACAAGGTTCAAAGTTTAGTATTAACTTAATTTTTCTTTTTCTATTTTCATTCTTCAGCTCAGATCGTAGAATTATTAATTACCAAATGAACTTTTTTTCAGGTTTTTATTGATAATGGACTTGTTGAAGTCACCATCGAGAATCCATCAGGTCATTTGTCAGGAATTAAATATAGGGGAATTCTTAATGTTCTCGAAAGTAGAAACGACAACGACAATAAAGGGTACGCACTTTCAAATTGTGGTTTTTTTTTTTTTTTAAATTTTCGATTTTCCCAGATTTGAAAAGAAACCATGTTCTCCATCGCTTACATTTTTTTCTTCTGGGGATAAAAAAAATGGAATATATTCTAGGTACTGGGACGTTGTCTGGGATAATGAAGCCTATGACAAGTGAGTTCTTCACCCTTTCTACAGTCATGACTTCATGAATATCATCTCCCATTTCTTTATGGTGAGACACGGACATACAATATGTCTATAATATAGACAGAAATTTTAAAAAATATATATATTAGAACAAGATAATAAATTATAAATTAAGACTTTTCGATAAAATATTATCGTGCAAATAATTTTTTTATTTTTTTAAAATTATTTTTAAATTTAATAATTGGAATCTTAAAAACCCATTAAAACGGATTTCCGGCACTTTTAAGACGCTAATCTTGACAGAAGCGTTCATGCTTCATAGATTGATACTAGTTTTTGCATGGTACTGCAGATTAGCTACAAAACATGTCAAGGTCATAACACGAACTGATGAGTTGGTCGAGCTTTCCTTTACCAAAACATGGAATTTTGCAATAGACCATCGCAAGTCCGTTCCATTAAACATAGACAAAAGGTATGCAAAGGTTGCAAACATTCTGCAAGATATTGAATGTTCAGCTCGAAATGACAAATTTTGATGGTCCTTGGGGCTTTAATTTTTTTAACATTCTTCCAGGTACATAGTCCGACGAGGCGTTCCAGGGCTCTACATGTATAGTATTCTCGATCGCCAGGAAGATTTTCCTGGTGCTTATATGTACCAAATAAGGATTGCTTTCAAGCTCAAGGAAGACAAGTAAAACAGATTACCTATAGAAGATCCATTTTTTTCCCTAAACAGTCAGGAAATTAATTAATTAATGTAAATGTTTTTTCACGTGACACTTCGGAATCAGGTTTCGTTTCATGGCGATATCAGACACCAAACAGAGGATCATGCCTAAGGAAGAAGATCGAGATGATAGTCGCTGTCAGGTTCTTGCCTTCAAAGAAGCTGTTCTATTGACCAATCCATCCAATCCACGACTAAGAGGAGAGGTATTTTCTTCAAAATTTTATATTATGATTACAAATTTATTTTTAATTGCATCAAGTAAATATAAAATATTAAAATTATAAAATAATAATTATAATATCAAGTTACAATATCTATTTAAATTCAAAGACTCTGGACTAAAGTTTTATTATTATAATAATTTTACTTAATTGGAAGTTTACTTTCGGTGGTAATTAACGTAAGGTTCTTTAGGAATCTCTTACTTTTAAAACATGGCTTCATTTTTTGTCTGAATCTGTGTCTTTTTCGAGAAAGTTAATGACAATTGTGGGGCGGCGCAGCGCAGGTTGACGACAAGTACCAATATTCTATTGAGAACGAAGATAACAAACTTCATGGGTGGATATCGGATGACGACGCCGTCGGTTTCTGGGTAATTACCCCGAGCAATGAGTTCCGAACCGGTGGACCTCACAAGCAGGACCTCACTTCTCATGTTGGTCCCACTGCTCTCTCCGTAAGTCCACTTATAACAAGCCAACACAAACACATATATAAAAGCTTCCATTTCAATTTGAATCAAATGTTTGTCTGAAATTTGATTTGTTCTGATCATGATCTAGATGTTTGTTAGTACACATTATACCGGGAACGAGATAGACGTATTTTATAAGCAAGGAGAGGCTTGGAAAAAAGTTTTTGGTCCTGTTTTTATCTATCTTAATTCTGCTGCTTCCAATCGTGATTACCGCACGACACTCTGGAATGACGCTAAAAGACAGGTTTGTTAAATACTGGTCAAAAGGTTAAGAAATTCAGATCGGAGGTCGAATCCATCAAATTTTTACATTTGGTTCAACTGGTCGGATGGTTTAGTTTGACAAATATTTTTAACATATATATATTTAAATAAATATTAAATATAACTTATAATTAAAAAAAATATGCATTTAACAGTCTTTGATATAAAAATAAGAAGTTAAATATTTTTAACCTAAATAAAATTTTAAAAAATATATATATATAACCGACTTTTTAAAAATTTCGCTTTTATATTGATTAAATCTATTTTTGACTGGTTTGACTATTATTTGATTTTTATATGCTTATTGAACTGAACATATCACTTATTTTTAATTGAATTGGTTTAACTAATTAATCTAATTCAGTTTTTATTCAATGCTACTTGCTCGCTTCCGCCCTTTTTTTCTTAACATCTCAAATTATATTGACCAGTTATAACTCATTTTACGCTATTTTGCGTCCCATTAGTTGAGTGAAGAAATCGAAAGCTGGCCTTACACTTTCACTGCGTCGGAAGATTTTCCTCATGCTGAACAACGAGGAGAAGTTAGCGGTCAATTACTAGTGCGAGACCAGTACGTACTTTTTTTTTCCCTTCTGTTTTGTCATCTTCATCCAATTAGTTTAGCATTCGCATAACCTTATCTTCCTTTATTTTCTCGGTTCAGATTCATGGAAAAGAAAATAATGCAGGCGAAGTCTGCCTTTGTGGGGTTGGCAGCGCCTGGAACTGCAGGATCATGGCAAACTGAAGGAAAGGTAAGTATTGTTGACGAAGTTGCATCTCAGATATAGGCATGAGAACAAGGTCTGTTTAATATTAGTGTTGAATATTAAATGAATAAAAAATTTTAACTTTTACCATTAAAATCATGATTTGACAATTAAAAAAAAAATACACACAATCCAAATTTTTTCCAAGGGTTAAGCTAAACTAGCCCTAACACTCTGGATTTTGCGATTTTCTTTTTTCTATTTCCAGGGTTATCAATTCTGGGTTCAAACAGACAAGACTGGCCGTTTCAGTATAAAAAACGTCCGACCCGGGAAGTATAATTTGTATGCATGGATCCATGGTTTCATTGGAAACTATAAATTAGATCTCAACATCAATATCCAACCAGGTAAAATTAATCTCCAAATTAATGTATATCTTGATGTGATCAATTTTAGGACATCTCTCTTATACCGTTCTACGTATCGAGATTTAATTTTCATCTTGCGTATGCTTATATCAATAATATTGTCCTCTTTTAATAATCCCTCGAAGCTTTGCGTATGTTTCTCCGTTTAAGCCAAAGACCTCCCTCTCTTAAAGACTTGTTTTGGCAAAAAATCTCTGTTAAGGGGAAGTTTATGGTTTGAATCAAATAAACACACCTTAGAAGGATAAAATTTTTAATATAAGTATAAATAGGGTGATGATTATACGTAGAATGATGATGAAAAAGATATCTTGGAGCCCGGCCACCACATTGGGTCGTTGGGTTCAAAGAAATTCGATCGTTTTGTTGCTTTAACAACTCAGCATATTCTTGGGCTTGTCTTTCGGGGCCATTTAAACAAAGCTTTTATTGGAGATTCATTGACATGTTTCTGAATGCAGGAAACAAGTTCAACTTGGGTACCCTTATATATGATCCTCCAAGAAATGGCCCTACGTTGTGGGAAATCGGGATTCCTGACAGGACAGCCGCCGAGTTCTTCATACCGAATCCAGACCCAACATTTGTTAACTCAATCCTCAACGATGACGCCGACAAGTAAGCTCTGTCTCTAACTAACATGGTCACACATTTCTGCATAAAATTTTCAGCACAGATTTCATCAAAATTAAAACTATGTTTTACAATGAACAGATTTAGACAATACGGATTATGGGACCGATACTCAGATATTTATTGTCACCGCGATCTTATATATACTGTGGGGGTTAGTAACTATTCTCGGGATTGGTTCTTTGCCCACGTCCCCAGGTGCCAATTTCAAATCACGAGTTCCTGAAGAATCCTTATATATTTTCCAGGGTGTTCGACTGTTTGGTGTTAACTGATAATATTTTCAATTACAGGAATATAGGGAACGGTAAGCATAGGGCAACCACATGGCAGATTAAATTCAATCTCCAGGATGTGAACGAAAGAGGAAGTTACACTCTCCAATTGGCCTTGGCAGCAGCATCTTATGCGGAAGTACAGGTATAAAACACATCTTACATCCTTAGCCATCATTTATCCAAGGGTACAGCTTAATGATTTTACCTATCCAATCTCAAGGCACTTACTATCATGTATAACATTGGTTACTCTCATAATAACGCATAGTGTCACATCACATATTTAGGTATTGTTTTCTCTGGCTTACAATCTTAAAACTTTGTCACCCTCAAAGATTTATCTTTTCTGATTTAAACCCACATCATTCCTTTAAGGTTGTGGACCAAAAAAAAATAATTCCTGAATGTATGATGTGACACCAACGTTACTACAAGAGTAAGTAGGGTCGCAGGTGAAACGACGCACCCATGAAATTGGGTAGGCAAGATAAGAGCCCTGACAATCTATCGTCAGGCCTAGTCTTTCACTTAACAGCTTTTTCTAATGAATCTTTTACCAATGCATTATTCATAGGTTCGATTCAACACTCCAGATGCTATTCGACCTCATTTTACAACAACGAGAATAGGTTATGATAATGCCGTAGCAAGACATGGAATTCATGGATTTTACAGATTGTATAGTATAAACGTACCTGGTAATAGATTTCAGAAAGGGGACAACACAATCTTTCTAACTCAGACAAGAAGCGAGGACTCATTCGAAGCAGTTATGTATGACTACATTCGATTAGAAGGACCTACAAGCAATTAGCTAGTCATGTACGATAGGAAGTCAGTTTATATTCTTTCTGGTAGTAACGATCATATAAGCGTTTCTACTAGCCTTGGTTCAATCTTAATTTTGGCTATAGTTAGATAAAATGAGAAAGAAAAATATTTGTTTCATTAACTTGATGTTGCTTATCGGCTTTCTTTGGATTCTCTGATTTTGGCAACCGTCCAATTGTCCCAGTTGCAAGACAAACTACCCTTCTTCCCAACCTGGCGAGAACAGTCAAGGAATGTTCATAGACCAGGCATGCTGCCAGGTTTGTATTAGATTGAGCTTAAAAAAATTATTTTGTAACTAAATTTTTGATTAAATTTAAATATAATATTAATATAAAATAAGTTTTAAAAAATTTTAATATTATTTTAAATAATAAATAAGTTTTAAATTGATTTTAATACTAAAAAAATATTTTAAACTTTATTTTGATCCAACTCATAAATAAATACTTAGTAGCAGTCCAAGCCATAATCAATTAAAAGGAATTGCCATAAATACTCCAAACAGACCTGATAAAAAATCGTAGCAAAAACCAACTTTAACTGCAGTAACTAACAATCCAATACTCTGCCAAAACTTACACTGCTGCTGTTGGCAAAGTTTCAAATAATCCTATCTTTTCACTGCCTAAGTATGGTCGAGAAGTTTTTTTTTTTTTTTTTGTTTACCCCCAAAAAAATTAGCTGTAATCTAATTTGTTCACAATGCAAAAAAATAATTATGGCAAAGTGCTATAAGATAACACAAGGGTTCCTAATTGTTCAAACTTGTTTCTTTATATATATATATATATATATGTATAAGTGTGAACTCTAAAAATATTAAAAGTTATCGATAGAAATACTTTATTAAAATTTTAAAATCAAGAAAGACATTCTATTTAAATATGTAATTTCACTAATCTATTTACATTTAAATTAACAAGTATTTAAAAGTAGAGTTCATATGATATTAATCTACTTTAAAATTAGTGTGAAATTTAAATTAATAAATATTTAAAGATAGAGTCTACATGATATTACTATACTTTAAAATTAATAAAATTTTCTTATTTAAACATGTAATTTTATTCATGATATTAAATGAATTTATAATTAATAAACTTCCTCTATTTAAATTTATAATTTTTTTAATTTATTTAAAATTTAAATGAACTAAATATTAAAAAATAAAATCTACATAAAATTTAACTATTTTAGTGAAATTATAGTGTATTCTAATGAGCACTAAGTTTCAAAAACCTTGTAAATTATGAATAATGAGCTAAATTAATAAATTTGTCCTATTTAAATATATAATTCTATTAATTTATTTAAATCAACGAAATAATTTAAAAAAAAGATTCATATAAAACTAAACTACTTTAATTAAAATACAGTGTTTACTCTAAATCAAGACGAAGAGAAGATAACTATGTAAGTTAATGGAGTAATGTAAGTCTCAAAAATCTTATAAAATTGTAAATAGTGAATTAAAGTTCTTTTATTTACTTACCAAAATATATTAAATATATTGGAAAAAATATTTATAGATATCATTAACACTAAAGCATACTATCTTTAGACAAAATTGTAACAATGAATTCATTTGTCATGTGCAACTTTTTGTTTTGCCAAAATCAATTATATATACTTAAACTTTCTTTTATAACTTACAAGTAAATTATTTTTAAGTATACTGGAACTATTGACAAAATGAATATAATTTATTCCTATATTCTTTTAATGGCTACAAATGACTAATAAGTTTTTAATATATATTTATTTTATTTATTTAAATTAATTAAAATTAAAGTTTATACGAAATTAAATTATAAAAAATTCTAGAGAGCAATATATGTAATACCGTATATTTTATTCATAATACATATATGTATGATGATAACAATAGTTGATTTCTCTAACTATAAATTTTAAAACTATTTTGTACAATTTTACTCATCATTAACAATACTTGAATTGAATTTTATTTTATTAAACATAATTTCTCATGCTTGAATTGCTACTAAACTCTATTCTAATCATATATGATATAATTCAGCTATGGAAAATTTGATATTGATTCAAATTCCTATATGAAAAACTTTTTTTTTAAGATTTAGATATGTATTATTAAATAAATGTGTGCATATATTTTATTTTTTATTCTTGAATTTTCATTCAAATTTATACTTTTTATTATTTCTGACATGGTTATAGTAAACTAAAGTTAATTAATTTTATTCTATTATTATTTTTTTAATATTTTGAGTAAAATATCGTTACAAGAAGAAAGTCAATAGTTTTTAAAAAATTAATATTGAAGAATAAAATTTTATTTATTTTAATTAAAAATGCTCTTACTCTTATTTGTATTGAAAAATCTAATAACCACAACTGTAATGTTATTGATTGAATATAGATTTCATTATATTTAACTATCTCAAATTTTACGTAATTTTAAACATGTTTGAGACTACTAAATATTAGATAAATATTATTAAAAAATATTTTGAGGTTACTGATTGTACAAACAAAAGTTATTTAATAAATTATAAATCTATGATATAACTCTATATTTATTATTTTATAGTAATTTTTTATTTAAGTTGATCAAGTTTTTCATAAAAATATTGATCAAGTACATTAATGATTGCTACATAGTAAATAAAAGCTAGAGAAAATAGTGATACATTTTAAGGTTACTGATTTTCTAAATCAAGATTGTTGAAAGTTATAAAATATATGTTATTTTAATATCTAAGTATATGATATTTTCAATCACTCTCAATTACCAATCATTTTAGAAGTTTCTTTATAAAAAAAATATGATATGACTGAATAATAAATAAATGTTATGAAAAATATAAAATAATTTAATATTATTGATATTGCAAACTATGATTATCAAAAAAAATAAACACCTATAAAGATATTAAGTCTTTTAAAAGCTCCTTAATGACTAATTTTGTTCGTATTATTCATAAATGTTATTAACGATATATTCTCACAGTATGTAAAGGTTATAAAACATAATTATACATTTTGAAGTTAGGTAGAGGTTATGAAAATAATTTAAATACTTTGAGATTACTAATTTAGAATATTAAAGTGACTAAAAAATTAAATTAATTACTGAATTTTATTTATATATTTTTATAGAATTTATCAAAAAAGGCATGTATATCCATTATTACTATATAAATAAAATCATCAAAAATAATTTGGATACTAATGTATTAAAAAAGTTGTAGAACTATCTTTATTTCACTAAATAAGTATTTTATGTTTTAATAACGTTATAATTAATGAATTTTTATAGAATTGTTTCAGAAAATACATAAGAAATTTTTTAAATTATGGATAAAAGTTATGAAAAATGTAATATATTACCTACTAATTTTACATGCCAAAATTTCTAAAAAGTTATTAATCTACATAATATTTTAATAAATTCATATACAATATCAATTTGTAACAACAAGTTGAATGGTTTTAGATTGCATTTTACTAAATAAAATTATTTAGATAATATTTTAAATAATTAATAAATGATGAATATAATAATAGTAAAAGATTAATTTTATAATAGTATACGATCAATAACATAATAGTAAATAATTAATAATACGTAAAAAATGTTTAATCATATATTAGTATATGAATGATAATATAGCATATAATTATTAATCATATTACTAAATGATGATTAACATGATAGTAAATCATTGATAAAATAATATGATAGTAAACAATTGATAACATAATAGTAAATAATTAGTAACATAATTGCAAATAATTTATACTTTTAATTAAAAGTATCATCATATTTATGATACCAAAATTTAGTTATAATTTTAAGTTTTATGATTATGTCCATTTGGAGGATTAACTTACAATTAAATCAATATCTAAATGAATCTTTATTTTTAGAAAATATAATATGATTTCATTTGAATTGACAAAATATAAAATTTGATCTTTGTTTTTAATTCCTATATGAAGAACTCTTTTTCTTTTTAAATAAATATATGCTCATTAATTTTTTATCTATTCTTTAATTTTTATTCAAATTTTATTTTTATTATTACTAATATGACTATCACTAGTAAACTCGGGTTAATTAATTCCACTATATTGTTATTTGTTTTTTTTATTTTGAAATATTTAGTGGTTAAAAGATTTTTACAAGAACAAAGTAATAGTTTTAAAAAACATTAATTTTGAAGAATATAAATTTGTTTTTAATTAAAAATGTGCTTACATATTTGTATTGTGAAATATGGTAATCACATTATTGTATCTTATTGTTGTTGGAATTAACCATGCAAATGCCTGAATCGTAACAAGTAATATAATCATAAAGTAGAGTGTCGATTACACAAGGAATTGATACTAAATTTGTTAAGTATCAAAATTAAAATAACTTAATCTTATTCAAAAAAACTATTAAAATAATAAATTAAAATTAAATAATAATAATACTTATAATAACTAAATCATATAAATTAGCATTTTCGGCTGTTTATTTATTCTTTTCACAAATAGAAAAACAAAATCATCAAAATGAAAGCCTTTTTTCCCTTTGCTCTTCATCTCAACATATATATTTATTTTTTTTTTGGAGAAAAAAAAAGTCGTGCAAATAATTAAACGTGAAAGGAATTTAATCAACGATCTCATGTAATTTTTATAACACAAGATCATTCTTTCTTTATCTAAGCTTTTTATAGAAACAACAAAATTAATCAGTTTTAGTCACTCAAAATACAACACTATTTCGTAACCGATATATTTTAACATTCTTATGGATCATATGAAATAATTATATCACGTCAATATATATCACTTATATTCGAATCATACTGCGTAATTAAATTTATGAAAAAAATTAACCACTTATAAGAATCATTAAAAATTTACTGAAATAAATATTTATAATTTAATTGTTACATGTACTGTATAATAAATAACTGATCTTTTTATAAATTTAATTATATGACATGATTTAAATGAAAATATATATATTGATATGACGTAATTATTTTATACAATTTTTTCACTCTACAACAAGTATGCTACGATATGTCAAAATCTATTTTAGATACCAGTCCTAAGCTAAAACACAATTCATAATATATAATTTCGTAACAGATATCAAAGCCAGCTCTTTCTCTCAATGTTTAATTCTTTATTTTTTTAAAGGAAAAAAAATTAAACCTGACAATTTTTGTATCTATATTATATTTATATATTTTATAGAGTAATAATCGTGATTAAAATATATTAATTTAATATGTATTATATAAATATTAAAATATCTATATATTCGTATTATATTTTAATATTATATTTACATAATCATATTTAATATTATTAAATCTAAGAAAAATTAAGCATATAATTAAATGCAGAATGAATTTAAAACAATTATTATTCTTACTTGCGCATGTTCATAAGCTGTGGATAGGCAAACCCTGGTGATTACTCCTGGTTGATTGGATTCAATGAGGGCCCTGAGGCAAGACTTTTGGGATGTTGAACAGAGCTCTCTTTGCCCAAAATGTTGCTTCCATCTTTTATTGTATAATTTTTCCTTTTTTTTTTATTTGTGCTTTTCAACCTAGGGTTCTTAATTATAGACTCAAGCTTTTGATGTTAGTGTCCCCAAAAAAGGGCAAAAAAAAAAAAAAAAAGAGAAAGGGAAAATTGTCATGTTAGCGAATTAACATTTGGAAGGAATAGGACACGTTTTGTTCTTTCAAGGACAAGTTGAGAATGAGTCATTTTAATTTTTGTGTTTGTTCAACACTTGTTTGCCTTTTAAGGTTTGAGAGTTTCGGTCAAACAGCGATGGCATTCCAGGTAAACTGACACAGGTCGTGTACGAAATTGATTTTGAATGTATATTTTTTAATTTATATCTATTTAAATTGATATTTAATAATTAAAAATATTTTTATTAAAATTTAATTATAAAATATATAAATATTAATATAAAAATAATATTTTATAATTTTATAAATATAAACAGTAAAATATTTTAATATGAGGGGGTCAAGAAGAAAACGAGAAAGTAAAATAATTCAAATTACATGTTGAGTTTTCTAATAACCCTAAAAAAATAAATCTAGTTTATAATAAATACATAAAATATAAAACAAAAAATTTTTACTATCATAAATAATATAAGAAAGATAGAATAAAGAGAAAGAGAAAATTAAAATTGGTCGAATCTTTGATTTTTAAGTTTCTCTAAAGTCTCTTTAGCTTTTTGAATATTATGATAGCTTCTTTTCTTTTTCGAAAACTAGAGACAAATAAAGATGTAGATATCTAGGATGTCTAAGTCTAATTCTAATATTCCTATTTATAAGTTAAACTCTGAAGGTAGAAACTTTATCTCAAAAATATTATTTTTGAAAATTGTCAAACTTAATCACTTTGCTTGATTGAGTCCATTTTACTTATTGATTAAGTTGTTGCACCTTTAGAAACTTCTTTGAGTTTTGACCTAAAATTTATATAAAATAATACTACTGTAAACAAAATTTAAATAAAAATCTCTAAGACTTAGCTAATTTAATATGAATAATGAGATTAAATAACTCTATTTTATTGAGTTATCAAGTATTAAATTAGTTTCGCTACATTTAATTATCTCAATTGTTGTATTATTTTAAACAAATTTGAGATAATTAAATATTAGATAAATGTTACTAAAAAAATATTTTTAGGTTACTAATTTTACAAACCAAGGCCGTTTAAAAAAATTATAAACCTATGATATTTTGTAACTCTACAATTACAATTTTAGTAATATTAAGTTATTGAACTTTTTTTATAAAAGTTATTGGCAAATTACATCCTGATTACTAAATAATAGACAAAGGACAAAAATAATCATGTATTGAAGTTACTCATTTTGTAAATTAATTATGTTGAAAAGCAACAAACTATATATTATTTTAGTAAATATATATGCAACGTTAGTACATAAAATATAGCATATTAGTAAATGATAAAATAGTAACAACCAATTAATAACATAAATATTTCATAACATAGTAATAAATAATTTATAATGCACGAGTAAAAAAAATTATGAATTAAATAATTATAAATTATATGCAACATAAAATATATAATTATTAATACGGTAATAAATATTCAAAGATAATAGTAAAATTTATAATTATAATTGTAAAAATTTATACAACTTATTATTAAGTATAAAAATTATATATTTTTATAAATGCCAACTGCATAGTATCTAATTGAAATAATATATATATATTAAAAAATAATAATTTAAAGAATTAAATTATAATTAAATAATCAATTATATGTTTTTAAAATTATTACAATAAATTCATTAATTAAAAAAATTACTAGTAAAATTTATTATAACAATTTATAATATTTATATTTTAAATGTTTCATGTGTGTTTGCTCGTGCCAGAATAAACAAGTATATATATATATATACATATATATGTTAAATAGGTAATTTTAATGACTTGGTTAATTTCATCCAAATCCAATGATTTCTAGTCTAATACGTGTTTAATAGAATATATTTAAAAAATAAAAAATAAATAAACGATATATGTGTTACTCATGAACTAAGTTTGTCAAGGTTTTCGTTTTCCATAACTGATGTATAATATAATTATTTATTAATTAAAGAATCAAAAGTACAAACCAAATGAAACATGAAAGATATTAAAACAAACTATTATATTCAAACGAAAATTTTCTATGATTTATTTATTTTAATCGTAATCTATTACAGCATGCCAGTCTGCCTATGCAAATATCATGCGAAGAATGATCAAACTTAAACCGAAAGCATTACTAAAAGATAAGAATATTTGGACTGGTGGCATTGCCAATTCGTGAATTGTAACAATAGGGAGAAAAACTTCTAATATGTGGCTTTCAATGTGTTGCCAATGTCGATCACAAATCGGTATTTGACATCCGCTTTGAGAACTCGATCCATGGCAGTGTTGACGTAATCCATAGCTATAAGTTCAATTTCCGGTTTTATGTTGTGTTTAGCTGCGAAATCAATCATCTCTTGAGTCTCTTTCATCCCTCCAATCATGCTTCCTCCTACTAATTTCCTCCCTGCCAATTAATGACTCGAATTTTAGGATTATCTATGGAGAATTCGAGATCCCATCTCATTCTTACAAAAACATTTAAGAGTAGATTCTTACCTTGGAGCAAAGGAAAGGCAGGCAACTCGAGTGGCTTCTCGGGAGCACCAACAAGAACAAGCTTCCCGTGAGGCTTCAATAGCTCAAGCAATGGCAGCAGAGGGTGTTGAGCTGATACTGTATCGATGATTCCATCCATTGTGCTAATGGCACCCTACAAAAAAATATATATATATATATATTTTATATTTACATATGGTCACAAGAATCCCCTCATTAATAAGTTATTGAAAGAACAGTATCTTCGAAACTAAACCTGATCTTGGTCTCGGCTAACCAAAAATGAATCAGCACCAAGATTTTCCAAAGCTTCCTTCTTCTTACTAGGAGAGGTGCTGATCACCGTAACTTTGATCCCCAAAGCCTTGGCAAATTTCACTGCCATATGACCTAGTCCACCCAGTCCAACCACACCAATATGCAAACCGGGCTTATCAAGTCCATAGTATCTCATCGGACTATACACCGCAATCCCAGCGCAAAGAAGAGGAACAGCAGCGTCAAGAGGCAGGTTGTCAGGAATGCGGACGATAAAGTGTTCATCGGCAACCATCGTGTCGGAGTAACCTCCGTAAGTAATAGTTCCATCATAGTACTTGGCCCCATAGGTAGGTATCATTTTGGGGCAGCAGTTCTCGAGATTGTTGGTGCAGCTATCGCAGGAACGGCATGATCCAACCATGCACCCCACACCAACTCTGTCTCCAACTTTGAACTTTTGTACCTTACTTCCTACCTCCGTCACTTCACCGACAATCTCATGCCTGCATCCAATTCAAACAGTTCAAATCTAAACTATGAATTGTTCAGGGTCATCAATAAATTGTGGTCCATCACATTCCATGTGTCAAATTCCTGTCCTTAAAAGATTTAAATCATATGCAGGCTGAAAAATAAAAATGCGAACAGGTAGAGATCTCTATTTTCTCATTAAATGAACATCAAAATGCCACGGTAAACTTCATATAAATGAAAATTGATTGTAAACAATAGTAAAAAAATAGATTGATGAATTGATGGAGACATACCCAGGGACAAGAGGGTAAACGGAACTGCCCCATTCATTCTTAATCATATGAAGATCAGAATGGCATATCCCACAATAAAGAACCTTGAAAGCCACATCCTTCTCTCCCACTGCCCTGCAAATCCACATCATTTTTTTATCAAACAAACACCATTGGAAGAAGGTCAAACATGGGAACAGATTCGAAGATGTAATGAGCAAAACCTTCTGGAAAATTTGAAGGGAGAGAGAACACCGGAACTGTCTGCGGCTGCCCATCCAAAAGACTTGTTGGGGTGCTCCTCTTCAGGCAATCTCGCCATTGTTGGATGTGTAATTGTTTGAACTCTTCAAGTTTCAGAGCAAATAT
>JBBYHM010000008.1:456724-468150 GCA_038381775.1 Adansonia rubrostipa | reverse complement strand
TTTATTCCTAATGCCCCATGACAGGAACAGGCATGAAAGAGTACTTGATATGGTACAAAAAGTCCTTAGGCTCAAAACTTATAAAAGCAACTAAACCATGCATTAAAATCAGAAGGCTCGAGTCGCTACCGACCTCTGGAGTACGGGCAAGACATTCTCAAGATACCAGTTTGCAGATGCATGAACAGGTGCTCTTTTAATTCTAGTAGCCCGAATAGCAGTGGCATAATACTCCCTCGTGCTCCAAGAGAATTCATCAGGCAACTCTTTGACAATCGAAATGTCATCCTTCAATACATTAATAAAGTGATCCACATCGAATATATCCATGAATGAGCTGCAGTGAAAATAGTTACTTCAGAAAAATGCCTCCTTAAAACTGAGGCAAAAGTTACACGTTCGTTCAGTTTGGAGTAAGAAATGGAAAGGATAAATTCCGCCCACACAAAAGTACCTTGAATCTTGCCAAACAGGATTTACTTCAAGATAAGGGATCACAAGCGTTGCATTCAGTATTTTAGCGACCGCAACAGCATCACATATCTAAAAAATTTAATATTTGATTATCGGATTCGTTTTCCAGAACAAATAAGTGACTAAAATACTTAATCAGGAGAACTGGAATGATTGAATGTTTTCTAATTCTTGACTACTCTTAAAGTATTTAAAATGCAAACGGATACCAACCCCCATTCTTTGCTGGTTGAGTCCACCATCAAGAAAAACCTGAAGATATCCTTCAGATTTCTGCGGCAATGCTGCTTAAAGTAATTAAATATCATGATCAGAAAACAAATAGTTTAAAATCATTAATACCAAACTTGAGTCTCATAACTCAAATGCTAACAATTTAAAGAAACCCCAAAACTAGAAATTTCAATACTGATCACTCACAGGGGACATCTACGGATTCAAGACATGGTCTCCACCCTTGGTCAGCCAAAGGAGTCCAGAGATCGGACTGCTCTCCGTTGGACTGAATAGAACATAGAAGTAAATCAAACAGCAAAATTGCAAGTCAGAATACACTCGGAAAAGGAAAATCGCAGCAGATGCATGCGCAGGAACACGCATGAACCGATGCTGCTTAAACAAACATCTACTCACACTTTCGCTTTGTAAGGCACTCCTGAGTAAAGGTAAATGTCCAGGTTTAAGAACATTCAACTCCTGCAACAAGCGTCGAAGGCGGCGCAATTAGTCATTTTCTTTTCCTAGCTCAAGCAATAGTATATCAACCAGATGGTTGAAGTTCATTTCTTTCCCCCAAAGAGCAAATTATTAGCATTTATCAAGCTAACACTAAGCAGTCAACAGTTATTATTCATGGATGGCTTTTTGTGAATTTTGTGGGCGAAAATGTCAAATTAACCAAACGAATTGGAAAAACTAGTAGCAAATGCCAAATAAAATTTACAAGAATGGAAGAAAAGATGAATGGTTGGCCATTCATTTACATTTTTCCAGTCAAAGCAAATTAACTAGCAAGACAAAAATTCCATGTTGTCATAATTTTCAGTAAAGCAATCTGATTATCAGACACTTAGCTGACATAAGCTTGCCACTTAGGCACAAGCTTCTGACGGCAAACTAAACTCAAACTAATCCTTTCTTTCCATTTTTAGTAAACTGCAACTTTGTCATTGAACATCCCCTTTCTCATTTCCATGAATTTTTCACAATGAAAAACGAACCCAGAATTCATTTTCAATTGAAAAAAAAGAACTCAAAAAAGGGACAAATATATATATATATATACGAACTTACTGAGAATGTAGAAGGGGAAGCATGGCTGAATGGAGTAAACAGACAAGGCAAGAAAATTGCGAAAAGCAACACAGATAACCCAGCAATGGCTTCTCTTCCGAAAGGCTGATAACAATGACTCTGGTAATGAAACCTCACCATGTTTTTCCCTTCAAAGCTGAAAACCAAAGATCCCCAAAACGACCACTTTCCTCAATTTTTTCTTTCTTTGTTGGCTTTGAGCGGCATTGATGTTGAAAACCACTCGAACAAGCAAACGCTAAAACAAAATCTAATCAGCAGCCAAAAAAAGAGAAAGAGGTTCAACTTCAAGCGCCTAACATCACATGAATCACTCTCTCTTTCTCAGTTTTTCTTCCTTTTTCTTTTGTTCTTTCTCTCACTTTCAGGCCTTAGTTATGGCATCTCACATGGACACCTGTCCAGCTTTCATTATGGAAAACTGCGTCCTTTTTTTCTTAAGGGACCCCATCTAATAAAAAACCCATGGTTAAAGTCGAAAGCTTTATGCTTGTGCATGAGAAAACACAGTAAATTTATTTTAGTAGCTTATTAGAAATCATTAAGAATCACTAAAAAATTCCTTCTTTTTCACAAGTTTTTCGTTCCAGGAATAAGGATTGTGAAAAATAAAAATTGGATCGTTTGGTGCAGTGGGGCTTTGTCGAACTTTTGATTAAAGTTTTCATCTTTATGAGTGAACAGTTAATGAGAATGTGATCATCAGACCACCGACACCAACATTAAAACTGTGCAAGTCTGCTTAAGCTTTGTTGATTGATAAATTCCATTAAAGGTAAAATTTTGTTGATTAGAACTTAAAAAAGTAGCATCTTCCCTTTTTCTTTATGTCGTAGTCTTCTTGTGCACCATTCCCTGTCAAAATCAAACATGGGATTCTTGACTTTAATATAAAAATGTGATTACCATTCTAATTTTATCACCATGCAAGAAAAAAAAACTGTAAATTTGAAACAGATATATCCGTAAATCTGATCGGTTTGTAATTCTAAATTTTTTTTAAATCAAATTAGAATAAATTTTTATTGATTTGATAATCTATTTTATTATTTAAATAATATTAAAAATATTTTATATTAATATTTATTTTTATTAAATAATCTAATCCAAATTATTAAAATCTTGATTCGACACGTCTCATTTTAAAGGAGAAGAATTTTATGGCATCCTACAGCTGGAGAAAATGCCTTTTCCAGAAGGCAATCCAATGACTCTTGACTTCTTGTTAAGGTACAGAAAAAATTAAAAAAAAAAATTGTTTGGTTTCTTCTTATTGTAGTGGACACTAAATATTCCAGTTTGTAAGCTTCTTAACCAAATGAAATAAATTTTGTCATTCAAATAATGGACATTAAATGTAATTATTGTTAGAAGAAAATTAGAAGAAAAAGGAAACACGAAAGAAAATATGTAAAAATATAATAATATCATGTATTGAAGGGCAAAGGGTAAGGTGATAATGGATAACAAATTGAAGAATTGTTGTACCACGAATGAGAAAAGACTTCTTCACAAAGAGTCGAGTCTAAAATCACATAGGATCGATCCAAAAGCTCGTTTATTATTTATTATATTATTAAAAAAATATTATCTTATATTAATATTTATATATTTTTATGATTAAATTTAAAAAATATTTTTAGATAATAATTCAGGCTAAATTAAGTCAATTGAAATTTTAAAAAATTTGCCAAAAGCCAGAGATACATATGTAGTTGGTCCGTCGACGGATCATCTAGGTAAGATTTAAGGGGAAAAGAAGGGAGAAATTTTGCACTCACATATTCTATCAACTTCGATAAGTTTTCCATAAGTACATACAATGGAAAGGAAAATAAACAGAAAAAAAAAGAGGATTAGACCAAACAAAATTGGCAAAACAACGGCTGTTCATTTCTATCCACGAGATCCAGGAAAAGATACATACAAATCTAAAGAAAGGTTACCAAAAGAGCTTGCAATTAAATCCCCAAAATCTCTATTATTAGTAAAAATAAAATCCTGAAAATCCCATGGCGTTGAATGACAGGAGGCCATTTCAGGGCACAGCGTTACGAGCCATGAGCTGAAAATCTGTTGGGGCAAGCCAGGGGCCAGGCTATGTAGTTAGGTACAAATAGAAGCGGCAGCTAACTACTATAAGGCCTGTGCGGGCCAAACCAATATATTTCTGTTACGTATTGTAGCTCGATGTATGACTTGACTTGGGGAAAATCTAGGCAGAAGAAACATAATGAATTATAGTAAGATTACTTAAGCCAAATGTTGAAACTATGAGTTTCCGCCGACAAACGAACCCTTTGGCTAGAATTTTGCTCTAGATAACATGACTAGATGCAAGAGAAGCAAACTTTCTGGTAATAAGCTAAAATCAGTTAGATTTTTTATTTTGGAAAATGGGATTTCTGGATCTCTCGTAAATTTGTTCATAGACTCAATTAAATCCAGAATTTTTTAATTCTCTTTGTCTGGATTGGCTCAAAAATTCATTTAATTATTTTCAATATTATTCAAATATTATTTTATATTAATATTTATATTTTTTTATAATTCATTTTAAATAAAAATATTTATTATTATTTTTATTATTATTCAAGATGGACTGAAACGATCAAAATTTAGAAAAATTTTATTTAAATTAAACGAATAATTTAGCCCTTGAATAAGCTTAATCCCTGGCTGATCTGGTGAATAAATTATTTGCAAATATGGGTAATACCCCAGGAACCCAAACAATCCATGACCGCCAAATATAAGTCTTCAAATATTAAAAATAGATCTAACAATTCTTATATTTATATAATATTTATATATTTTATGTGTAATAATTTGTTTAATGTGATTTATATTTATATTAATTTTGATAGATATTTTTATCGAATCATATTCTAATTATTTTATCTATATTATATTCGTATAATTATATTTAATATTATTAAACCTAATCGGCGACGGAAATTTTACTATGAAGTTGATAAAAGTAAGCCAATCTCACTGTTTTACCTTTTCGCTTTTGTCATACCTTAATTACTTCTTGCCTTTTTTTTTTTTGGACATTTGATCTTCCGTTTAATATTTTGGATGGAAAATAAAAAAATTTTAGTCAAAATATTAAAAAGATTTTATGTTATTGTTTTCTCGTGAAATGAGTTGCTATTAATTATTGTAAGGTCAAATATGAATGGATTGTCCTAAAATTGAAAGGTACTCTCCCTATATGTATATATGTATATATAATATGGTCTCACTTTCATTTATATGACCATGCAAGTACGCTTAAAAGCAGAATTTAACGCATTTTACAGATGGAAGAAAGCTCATTCGAGATCCAAGCGCAATGCAGGTTTGAAGGACTCACACCATTCCAATTTCCAAGATTAGCAAGGGCAGTTCTTGTTTTCTCAGAAGGGGGAAAAAAGGATTTAAGCATTTTATCGCTGTCGAGGTCATAACCAGGCCCCATTTATGATCGTAAACTTGGACTATAGATTACTTGGATACTCAAGGCCTACAATTAAGTCAAAAAAGCCCATGATCATAAACGTGGGATTAAATTCGAGGATGCGTCGGGCCTGGTATAGTAGTGAAACGCATAAGCAAACACTGGATAATACCTGTAGTAACCATATTTCCCTTTAATGACCATGCAAGAAATAGGTTACCTTCAAAAGCAGAATTTAACGCATCCTCCCGTCCGAGAAAACTCGATTCGAGATTCAAATCGCGGCCATCTTATCCAGCAAGTTAATGGGAATTCCAAGGAAAAAAGGGTAATTCCCACGTCCATGAGAGAAATATTTTAGTAATCTTTGGCCTTAAATCAATCTTAATCCTAGTGGGATATTACTATTCTAGACGCAATTATGATCATAACTTATCCTAGAATATTTGGGATACTCGAGTCCTGTACTGTAATCAACAACCCCTTATCGTTACCTTGAACTAGAATTGAGTAGCGAGCGGTGCGCCTCGCTCCTGCACCATGCATGGAGAGACAAATAGGTTGCACTAAACAAAGTTTATTTTCATTAATTATATATCTAAATAGCTCATTATATTAAATTTATTTAAATAGTTAAGTTTAATTTAACGATTATAGCTCGAGTCTTTAATATTAATTTTGCTTATATCAAGTTGACCTAAATTAAAAAAAAAAAAAACCCCGATCATAAATCAAACTCAATTAGAGTCCATAAATAGCTTTGATCATAAACAAATACACAGTTCTTTGGCAAAGACAATCTAAACCCTTTCAAACAATAATTCCAACCAAGGACGATGCCATCTTAACGTTGGAATGAAGATTAGTTGTGTTTTAATCTATATCATTAATAAAATGATTGAATTTTACTCCATTAAATCAAGTGACACTAAATTAATAAAATGATACCAAAATCCAAATTAAATTATAATAAGTTTATAAATAAAAGAAAAAAATATAATTTACCATAGATTTTAAATACTTACAATTAATTTCATTTTTTTAAATATTTACCTATTAAAAAATTACCCATTAACTTTTTTTTTTCCTGAACCACGTAGAGAAATTGCATAAATATAATAACAACAATAATATACTTACTCGCTAATGTCTCAGTCGCTTAATAGATGAACTCAAGAGTGCCTTCGTAAAGCTAAGCTTTTGCATGAGTCGCTTCAAATTACGAGACGATGCTACAATTACAGAGAAGGAAAGTGTGTGCTAAAAGTATCAGTTTCCGACTTTTAATTAAACCTTCGTCCAACAAACATCAAAGGGGCGGGGGGTAGCTTTACATTTCAATATTAATCCAAGTCAATTATATCGTATTTATCTTAATTTGCCAGTGAGTTGATCCCCTCAAACCTCCCCAGTTAACCAGAATACGGTAACCTGCAAAAAAAGATCAAGACAAACTGTTTTGACCAAAAAAAAGAGAGCATTTGGCCATTGCTTTAACAGTAAATTCAGTATGTGTTACTTACCCTAGCTTCAAGGATGTATCGGAGCTTTCATAGTCTGGTGGATTACTTTTAGAGGTACAAACGTTAGTCACGGACTCCGATGACTGGCCTTCCTCGCCGAAGATATGCTCGGAGTCACCAGTGACTTGTCCTCGGCCATTAAATATCTGCAATTTACCTTCAGGGCTGAATGCTTTTGTAGCTACTAATTAAAATACAATAGCATAAAATAGTAGGGAGGGAAGACTATACTTGCTGCTTCAATCGTTCATTTTCTTCCATCAATTGCATTCCCTGCATGTTTGAGAAAGAAATTGCTGAATGTACAAAGCTAAAATGCATTTAAGTGAACATCATTTGGAAAGTTACATGATTTCCTAGTTCTAAACCTTTATGAGAATGAGAACGTGAGCCAATGTTCATGGAATTTTCCTCAATAAAAAGGATTTATGCTAGATATTGCAAGTTCACTGAGTGATAAACTGTCCCCATGCAGCTAAAATTGGCAAACTTGGATCATATATTCCATATATGCATACATCAGCAAAATGTCTATTGTTTGTCTATAATTTCTCATAATCTAGTTCATTCCCTCGCATGTAACTCAACAACGGTCTA
The DNA here is from genome assembly GCA_038381775.1 of Adansonia rubrostipa. NCBI lineage: Eukaryota > Viridiplantae > Streptophyta > Magnoliopsida > Malvales > Malvaceae > Adansonia > Adansonia rubrostipa. The sequence goes on along the minus strand of JBBYHM010000008.1, from coordinate 460,800 downwards.
AACGTGTGACAACTTTGATATCATGTTAAGTATTCAATTAAAATTAACTGAATGATCGGTAATTTAAATTTTGATGAGGTGGTCCTAATCCAAATTTGAGGTTCAAGATGAGCTAGGCGGAGAAGGTAGAAGATACTTTAGTAGTACCAGAGGTTGAGATATCTATGTTTGCTCGGATTTTTTTATGTACTCTTGTTTAACACATTATCGAATATGAGTATAGGAATATAACATTTCAACGACTTTTTTAATACAAAAAAAAAAGTTCAAAAAAATTGAACTTATTAGTATAAAACACATAGCCATATCCAATACTCATACTAAATTCCAACTAACATAGCAATATACTAACCTTTCTTTGAAGGTCATTGATTTCTCTCATAATCCTTTGAGCCTGTAATACATTAAAGAAAACAATAATTAGAGGTAAGTTTAGAAATCAAAAACATATTTGCTTAAAACCTTTTTGGCTTAGGGAAAAAAATTGCTTAAAGCCTGGTACATGAAAAAAGTTGGGAGAATTAAAAATTTATAAACCTTTTTCTCCAACACACGGCTCAACCCAACTTCAAGAGACTTTTCTAGGTGCTGTAGTTCTTCAATATTTAATCCGTGGAGTTCCTCACCCCTCATTTGCCTGTTTCAGCCAAAAACCCACCACATATATCCACACAAACGATATGAATAAATTGATTAGAAAACAAAATGAATATGCATACCTCAGTTGATAGCTTTTCTCTGCTACTTCCATTGTCAGCATGGAGTAGTTGCTATCTTCTGCAAGCTACAGAGTAGAAAATGGGGGTTGAAAAAGTCTGTATCACTGATAAAGAAAAGTAATGGGACTTTACAGACAATTTAACGGTGAAAATAACATAACTTTATTCAACCAATAGGCTCCGGGTCTTTTTTTTATATATATTTTTTCATATATTTAAAGGATCATACCCTCATATTTATATCCAAATATGAGTCTCATACAAATATCTTTAATTTTTAAACATTTTTCATATATTTAAAAAATTAAACCTATATTTATGTCTGAAAATATGTCAAACATAGATAGATATTGAATATGAATACCTTAAAAACATGAATCCGGAGAACCAGATTAACATATCGTGAAACAAGAGGCTCACAACCGATGAAACTTTCACAACTATAACTATATAAAAAATCCAACTTTTCATCCATCCCCCAAGTAATTTTCCAGCCAACTGATTAAATGTTTCATATAAGAAAGAAAAGGGCAAAATGATAAGAGGAAATGAAACAACTAACTTGCAACTCGAGAGATGGCTGTTGAAGCTTCTCAAGGTTCTTTGAGCGCAAATGGTGCCTATCTAATATCTCCTTCATGCTTCAAGTTAAAGATAAAATTATCAGTTCTTTGATGTCAACCTATAGAATGCTTTCATATCAGATCAACTGGACAAAATAAGGTAGGCTAAAACTTTCTGATACCCAAATTACTTGGATTCGGGTATGAACATTGGACGTGATACATGTGTTGAACACAATTATGTTACAAATTTTTTTTTTTTAATTTTCTCATGCATTTGGAGGGTTTTAAGAGGGTCATACTCCCATACTCATGTCCACATATACAATAAATACGAATATTAAATACTTAAAAAAAAAATCACTTACAAGCTATTATTGGTTTAACAAGCCAAGCAACAGCAAAAAACAGCACCTCAATTAGTATTTTATGCAGAAATGGATACGAAGTTAACCCAATGTAGTGAACTTGTATCGACCTAAAAAACCCCGCTGCCCAGCCAAATCATTCTCAAATAAATAGCTATGTTTTCCGAAGTTTTTATTTTTCTAATAACCGTATTTATTTTACATATTTTTAAATATATGTGTATGCAGGATAATCTTTCAAGCACATAGAAAGACACATACTCTTAATCTAACATTTATATCCAAATGCAAGTAATATAGAAAAGGTGAAGATAAAAGAAGTCATTTATTACCTAAGATTAATCAACAATAAAGAGACCTACGCATGGCTTCAACAACGTAAACACAAAGTCAAAGAAGTGTCGCTGATTTATCCTTATTTTAGCAAAGGGTTATGCATTTTTACATGCATATCCTCCATATATTAACAGTTAAATATGATTAAGAGATAAAGATACAAGATGCTTTGTGCATTGAAATTTAATACAAAACAGCAAATCATCAAATTTTATAAGCAGGCTTAAATCCAGCATAGCTTCACATATCAGCCCACGTTAGTTTCCATAGAATAGGCTTCAACTAGATGAGATTAGTAAGATCCTTGATCATATTTCCAAATTCGACAATTTAAAGGATTAGCTAACTGATACATGGTATATTTGCTCATTAATGGTGGGAGCTCAATTAGATATTTCTAATCATGATCATATTCTTAATCTTATGATTTGGTCAGGCCTACGTTTTTTTTTTTTTTTTTCTTTTGATTCAAGTCATCAAATTCTGAGAAAACCAAGAAAAGTTTAGCTAATCTTTCTCTTGAAACTTATAAAGGACTAACCATACCATTTAGCATAGGTCGTCATCTCTCAATTATTTTTTGCTCGTCTTATTCCAGTATGAGAAAATTGTACTGAATTAGTCAATTGAATCGTTTTAGTTGAAAACTGAACGTCAGTTTGGCTCAGCCTATATAAAATTTGATGATGTTTTATCTGGGCTAAAATCAATTCATTCAGTAAAAAACTGTTAAAAAAAACAGAAAATATGTTTTTTTTTATTTTAAGTTTTTTTAAATTTTTTTTTCAGTGATGAGATTTGAACCTGCATCTTAAAATTATGTTAAAAACAAAAGCACTAAACTAAAATGCGTATTCTTATCAATTATTTACTATATTTCTTATTTATTTAATATCAAAGATACTTTTTAACATTTAAAATTATTTTAATTCAAATCGACCACTTCAATTAGTCTGACTGGTTGAACTGATAAGTGGAAGTCAAACCGATTTAACCTCCGATTCAATTTTTTAACATTGCCTTATTTAGTTCATCCTTCTTTCCACCACATTCGTTCCCTTCCTAACACCTGGGCATTCCCACACAAAAAATACACTATGGCTGCTAACTGCTACTATTACTTTGATGTTTCAAAACAATAAGAATAATTTATCTTGGTAAATCTTTAAAGAGAACCAGGTTCAGATAATCTATAAAGTTTTATTCCTTCTTTTTCCTTTTTTTTTTTCCAGTAATTAGTAAATTAATGTAATCAGGCATAGACGTAAGAGAGTGATCTAAGGATAAGAGAAAAAGCGTAGTCTGTGCTAAAGGCTCATTCACCTAAATCAGCCATTAACAAAGATTCAATGATTCCCAAACAAAGAAAATGGTCAACCAAAACTCGTTCACTCTTGGTCATGGTTCTACATGGACCACAAAGAGAGAGAGAGAAAGAAAGAGAGAGAGAGAGAGAGAGAGGCGGTAGGAAATGTATTAAAAGGAAAAAAAAAAAAAAAAAGCTAAGCTGAAGTAATATACCAGAAAGCTTGTCCAAGGTTAGGTTTATGATAATATACAAATATTCCACAGCACTAAAAGATTCCAACCATGAAAACTTACCACTTTAAATAGTGCTTCCTAGTTTTTGACTGCCAATCCCACTAGGCTATATTAACATATATCATAACCACGATCATAAATATACATATGCATGTATATATATATGTTATGTTATCCAGACTCATACAAGGATGCATTTAATATGGATACATTCAATTTTTTCAAAGTTTTTCCATATTTAAGGATCATGCCCTTTACCCATGTCTGAATATAAGTTGGAAATAGAGGTGGGACACAAATATTTTAAGAAAAAAAAAGAATCTGTGTAATGTTGTATATATAGTTAACTTAGATGATTGTCTTTTCTCTTAAAACATGATGCTTGAGATTACGACAATAGGTGTTTCATTCAATTGAAAAAAAAGGCATGTTTTGGTTCTTTGAGAGAGCAATTCTTGTTCCCATGAAAGCCAGGTAAAGGAATCCTATAGTTTCAGACATGAGAAAAAGAACGAAAAAGAAACAAGCAATCAACATATGCATTATAT
>JBBYHM010000008.1:398217-426672 GCA_038381775.1 Adansonia rubrostipa | reverse complement strand
TTTTTTTTTTCGGCTAAAAAGATGGGAATTTCATTGCACGCAATGAATCACTGTACAACAGATCAACATTGAGGACATCAAGTAAATTACAACAGACTAAGAAGTCAAAACGAGAGTAGTCTTAATCTACACCTCAACTGCCCTGTCATACGACAAATCAATAAGGACAGGGCAATCCATCCTTATTCAAAATGAAAATCAGAGAAGATGGGGGTTTGTCAACCCAACCTTTTGGTTCTGTCCCATCCCTGCATCTTTTTACTAGCCAACCAACGGCATCATTTGTAGTTCTTTTCATCAATGAAAACCTAGCCTCCTGACATGTTTTTTTGATTAAATCCATATCATCCAAAATAGGAGCAGATACCCATCTCCTCTTACAAAGTCCTCTCATACATTCCTCAATCATAACTTTGGAATTAGATTCAATGATGATTTCCTGCAAATTTTTAGTAATTGCAAGCTTCATACCTTCTTTCAAAGCAAGAGCTTCTGCTAGCATAGCTGATTCTGCACACACCTCTTTCCCTTCTCTCCAATAATAACTCCATTCGGGTCCATCATCACGACTTCAATTACTCCTTTATTAGTTCTCTTAAAAAAAGCCCTGTCACAATTGATTTTAAACCATCCTTCCCCTTTCACAATTGACTTTAAACCATCCTTCCTTTGGAGCTTTCCATTTCTCATCTAAATCTTCTTTTTCCTTGTCTCTGTTATCAGTTTCTTGATCAAAACCAGCTACCATTCCATCATGGCCTTCATTACTTTTACAACTATTCCACCTATGTTTAACTCTCTTTTCCCTATTAATACCTCACATTTTCCTTTCCATAGTACCAATAGGTGAAAGCAATACCTTATCTTCTCCCCTGAGTTCCTTACTCAAGAAAAAAAAATCCTACAACCACCTATCAAATCTAGACATCTTTACTTCTCAATCTTCAGCCTCATACACCTTTCAAATCATATTCCTATAGTCCACTTGTACACGAGGCAAATGTTTTCCATAGTTTCTTCTTCTTGGTAGCACATTTTACATATTAGGCTCTTTACAACTCTCCTCCTAAATAGGTTGCTAGCTGTTGCTATTGAATTTGTACACAGCTTCCATAAGAAATGTTTAATTTTACTTGGCATATTCAACCTCCAAATTTCTTTCCATAACTTATTATCAATATTCAAAGATAATGATGGACCACCTTAACCTTCCTTCCTAATATTCTTCCTCAACATTTTGTAAGCTAACTTTACAATGTTTATACCTTTCTATTCATATGGCCATACCGAAAGATCTCTTCCACCAGATTCACAAATGGAGATACTTCTAACGGCTTTCTCAGCTTCCTTCGAAATCCAATTCCTAATAGCCCCTTCATCCTAAACAACATCATTTTTATTGGTCCACTTAGCTACCTTCTCCAAGAAGTAGCATTCTACAACTGCAACAGGCTCTAACAGCTTCCCTTTCAACCCTGGAATCTAATGATCTTGCCAAATAGAAATGTTGTTACCCTCTTTCACTTGCCATATTATCTTGTCCTTCATTAATTTCCTTTTTATTAGAAGCTCACTCCATCCCCAAGATGCCTTGCCCCTTTCTTAGCCTCTAAAGCAGAATAGTGAGGGAAATTAAAGTCTTTTTAATACCTGTGCCTATAAAGAATTTGGTTCCTGCACCAATCTCTGGAATTTTCTTACTAGCATTACATCATTAAAGATTCATGCTCTTTTAAACCTAATCCACCTCCCCCTTTTGTTTTTGTTAACTCATTCCATCTTTTCCACTGAATTCTTCTTGCATTCCCTTTTTGCCCCCACCAAAATCTGGTCTTAACTCTATTCATTTCTACATATAACTTCTTCAGTAACTTATAGCACGGCACATGCTATAGCCTTTAGCAACACTTCTTTCCCTTTTGTTAATAATAATTTTTGCTTCCACTTCTACAGTTGAAAGAGGACTTTATCCATGATAAATCCCATTGCTTCACACTTAGTTTTACCCAAAAAAGATAAAATTCCTAAATACACTCCTTGGTTTTTTGCTATTGGTAAGCCAATTGCCTTTACTGTTTCCTTTTTCTCCATTTTTGAGGCATTCGCATTGAAAACCAGACTTGATTTTGCTAAATTAACCTACTGCTCTGGACCTTCTCCAAACTCCTTGATGATGTTTACCAGGCTCTGATAATTTGCCACTTTCACCTCAATGAAGAAAAGGGAATCATCTGCAAAGAACAAATGGGACAGAAGAGGACAAAACCTATACATCCTAACACTACTCAAATGATGTACCTGTGTTTCAGCTATAATCATCCTAGATAGGACATCCATGATAAACAAAAAGAGATATAGTGAGAAAGGGTCTTATTGCCTAAGACTTCTAGAAGGAAAAATTTTACCTATCTACTTTCCATTTATAACCAAATAGTAAGAAATTGTTCTAACATATTCCATCACACGTCCAACCCATTTAGAATTGAAACCTAATTTGAGTAAGATTTTTTTCCAAAAAATTTCACTTTACCCTGTCATAAGCTTTATTCATGTCCACCTTTAGAACTGCTTCTTTTTTTTTCCTCCCTTCTTTTTTAGCCTTAGGCAATGAAAAACCTCTAGTGCAACCACAATGTTATCATGAATCTACCTCTCTCCCACAAAAGCACTATGATTTTGTGTTACCAATGATCCAAGAAATGGTTTAAGCCTATTCATTAATACCTTTGATATTATCTTATACACAAAATTACACATGCTAATCGATCTAAATTTGGTAACCATCTCTGGAGCTTTTATCTTTGGAATGAGAACAATCTTCGTATTTATTCATTTCCTTAAATAGCCTTCAACTATACATAAAACTATTTACCACTTTGAAAACACCATCTTTCATAATCTCTCAATATTTTTGGTAAAAGAAACTATTGAATCTATCTGGTCTCAGAGCTTTGTAAGCCTCAAATTGCAAAACAACCTTTCTAACCTCTTTCGTTTCAATTTTTTTTAGCAGCATCTCATTCATCTCTTCTGTTACCAACCATGGCACAAGTCCCTTTAAAATCTATCATTCTATCTGTTTTAAACAGATCCTTATAAAAATTGTTAAACATTTCCCCAATCTCTTCTTGCTCTTGTTCTTCAATCCCTTCTTTATTCCTATCCTTTATTTTCACTATCTTACTAAACCATCTTCTTGTACTATGGTGGAAAAATTTTGGTACTCTTATCCCCAAAACTTAATCACCTTATCCTAGATCTTTGAAACCAATACATTTTCTCTCTCTTCCACATTTTTGTCTTTTGTTTTTTTTACTTCCCTCAACTATTCCAATCTTTCGCCTTAATATCTCTTCCTTGAATATCTGAAATTTTTTTTAAGTATGACCTTAATCTTTTTGCTATTATTCCCTAAAATCTTTTTACTTTATTTATTATGAACCTCACATTTTTTCAATTTTTGTTAAGTTTAAATGAATATGACCCCTTATTCTCTTCCTTCCATCCTTCTCTTATGAGCTTCTCATATTCTTCCACTTTAGCCCAAAGCATTTAAAGTTTAAATCTCCAAGGTGCCTTCTTCTCTTTGTAATCAGTATCCATAACTATAAGGGAATTATCTAACCCTACTATAGTAAGACTCACAGCCAGTGTCTCTAAAACTTTTTCGTCCACTCTTTATTCATTAATGCTTTATCCAATATTTCCCTTATTATTTTCCCTTTTATATCAGTAACTAAGTGAATTTATGCCCTTTATATGGCTAGTCAATGAGAAAACTATCATTAATAAATTTTTGGAAACTCTTAATCTCTTTTTTTGCATTCTCTTTTATTTCATTAAAATCCCCTATACATATCCAAGGCATATCTATCCCTTTGCTTTCTTTCTATTCTTTCCCAAATCTTTTACCTATCATTGTATAATAAGGCACCATAAATCTAGAACACCCTGAATTTGTCACCCTTTTCTGAGTCAATAATAACTGTATCAAAATATTCCTACAAGTCTTAATGACATTCACCTATATTTTTTTCCATCACAATGAGAAGCCATCACTTAGCCCTTTAGAATCTACATATAGTTCTTTCTCATATTTCAATCTTTCTTTAGCCTTACTGACTTTTTCTTTCTAATTCCTAGTCTCTTCTAAAAACACCATATCAAGATCATACTTTTTCTTTCTCTCCTTAAGAGCTTGAACTGTCAAGGTTGATCTAAACCTTGTCAATTCTGAGATATGCACCTCATGACTCTTAGTTGGCTATTAAAGGCAAGCTATCACAACCTTCAGACATACACCTTCATGTTATACCTTTATCCTTATTACTTCCCTCTTGTTTACTATATAAAAGGCTCCCTCTATTCAATCTTTACTTCAACCAACCTCGCCTTATTTTCCCATTCACAAACTCTTGCTTATTCTTTTAATTCTATTTTTCTCATTTGCTTACTTTTTCTTATTCCTTTCTATTTCATTTTTGTGCCACTTCCCTTTTTCCTTTCATAACCTCTTAACCTCTTATCTACCTTCTTTATCTCGATTAAACAAACACCTTCCTATTGTCCTACTTTCCTTTCTATCTTATTCACTCTCCATTAGCACTTGCTTCTACCTCTTTCCTTTTCTTAATACTTCTTCCTTATCTTCTTTGAAAGATCTTTTTAAATTTAAAATTCCTAAATTTTATAGATAAATGCCTTACCTCCTATACTTTATGAAGTACAATCCCTTTCTCAACTACTACTCTATCCTCTTTTATTTTTTCAATGGAAATTCAACTATATATTCACTTTCCCTACTAATTTCTTGCCTCTTACCCTTTTTAAAACCCTTATTCCCTATTTCATGTCTCATATATGCCTCTATTACCAATTTTTTTCCTGCATGTTACTCATAATTACTTCCCTTTTCCTTTAACTCATTTTCGCTATCTCTCTCTATGCCTTTCTCTTTTCCCATTAAATTTATTGTTTTCTCTTTCGCTATCTTCTCCTTTCACATCACTCCTATACCCATATTTTGTTATATCCTTTACTCCTCATCCTTATCATTCTCCCTTACCTCTACCTCTAATCTTTTGCTCCCAACTAATCTTTTTCACTCTCTTTCATTCGTATATGATCTCACTTCTCCCTTATATTTCTCACTTTCCTTGATTATCACTCTCACCACCCTTTTTTCCTCATTTAATCTACATTATTATTTTTTCCCATCTTATATTTTTTTCTTCCTCTAAAAACTTTCATATTCATTACCTCTCATTTTCATCTTCGGCTTTATTTTTAAAGTTCTTAAATGAGGTCCATACTCTTGAAAATCACATTGTTAGTCCTTTTTACCTATAAACCCATCACAATTTTTAACTAAATGCCTAAATCTTCCACATTAAAAGCAAAAATCCATCAACTTCTCATATTTCGGATTTACTTTTACCTTCTCTTTCCCCATTTTTGGGAACTAGAACCCCTCAACTAAAGGTTGATTCATGTTAATTCCTAGCCTAATGCTCATAAATCCTTTCCTTATTCCATCATCTCTATTTGGGTCTTCCACCTTGATCAACCTTCTTAGACATCTCCCAATTATCTCTGCATTCTTAATTGTCATAATAGACCAAGGCAAGTTATGGATCTTTATCTAGAAAGTGAATTTTGAGAAATCAATTTCCTCAATAATCCTCTCTGCTGGCCACTCCTTTAAAATCATATAGTGCCTCATAATTATGCAAGGCCTTTATGAATAGTTTTACTTATTAGGCACTTCGATCTAAAAGAAATGCTATATATGTTCACCTCCAATACTTTTATAATTGGGGCCTTCACTTCTAGCCATAGATTCCTCAAAATCTATATCACTCCCCTTTGGTTAAAAATTCTTCCCGCTATAATCTTCCCTACATTTGTATAACTTGACACCAAGTTTTTGCCAATCTTTCTTTTTCTCTAGGGTTATCACCAACTTCTCCAAACTCTCCTCCATCAACTTATAATAGAGTAAAAGAAACTTAGAAAACGTAAAACTTAAATCAATTTTCAATCAAATAGGAAATGCGAGATTATGGAAAATGTTAATTGCAAAGTAAAGCTTCAAGGTAACCCTAATTTGCTAGTTTATAACTCGACAAAAAATAATATAAACAAAAAAAACCTAAAATCTATTTAAAATGCTGAAATCATCTGATTAAAGGAAAATGAAAGCAAAAACTAAAAATCAAGAAGAGGAAAAAAAAAACTAGATACTTTCACTACTAAGAAAAAACTTTCAGTTTTTTAGAGAAAACCACTCCACTCTTTAATAAAAAAGCAAGGAATTAATTCTCTCTATTTGAAAATCCATCATTTTTCAATTAAAAGGACATTTTAGGACCAAATTTTATTCTTGAACTACATTACATTAATTGTTGGCTTTGTCCACTAAGTCGAGGGAAATGCCCTGTGCTTGCTTGCTAGTTGCTTGATAAAATAACTAAGGCTTCATTTAGATTGGCAGCGATAATGGCTCTAAAGAAATTAAAAACAATGGTGGTGGAGAGATTAGTTATTATAGCAGTGTGATAGGTGTTTGGATTCAAATGTAGTAGTGGCGATGGGATAATAATAAAAATGATAATTAAAGACATTAACCTATAAGTGTATTAATAAATTATTTATGTTTTATTTATATGATTAATTTTATTTCAAAATAATTATTATTATATTTAAAAAAATAATAATACTTTTACACATCTTAAATTAAAAATCAATAAAATTATTAAAATAATCACATTAATAATTTGATAAAAATATTAATTATATAAAGTTATTGAAAACTTTAAATATGAAAAATAAATAATACTAAATAAAAACAATTAAACAGAAGATAGAACTGTAGTTTAAAGAATAAAACAAAATAGCATGTGGGCAAAATTAGAACTTTGTTTTCCATTAGAGATACTTTTTTTTATTGGATGCGTTTAGACCCTAGAAAGGGATCTAAATGCACTCAATAGTAACCCTATTTGAATCCAAACACAGCCTAGAAAAGAAGTGGTTGTCCAAAATACAATCATTTTGAGATGCTTGAAAAATGGGTACGAAGAGTTTAGTTTTTATTTGTTCAAGTAAATGCATTTTGGTTGTAGTTAGTGAGAGTGGAACTACTATCCTGTGAAATACTCCTAATGCTATATATAGTCATATTTCCTTATTGTTTATCAGAGTATATATATATTTGTGTGTGTGTGTGTGTGCGCGCGCGCGCGTGTGTGCGTGTATTTCCTTTACTTAGCCTAAGTCGAGTTTGAAAGCCTATTTCATTACTTAAAATAATATTTAAAAAATTAAAAATTAAAAATTAAATTTTAAAAAAAATAGTTTTTTATTTAAATAGTAATTTGGGTTGAATTGAATCGACCAAATTATAAATCTCTTACTCTAGCCCAATTCAATATGAGCTATGCTTACTGGGTTAGATAGGCTACAAGCTAATAAACAAGTCTGTGTATATTATATTTGTGAATATATAAATTATTTCTAATGAATTATTTTTAAAAATGATTTATACTTTTTTTACTATCAATTTTCAAATTAGTTATTTTTTGTGAAATGTTAAAAAATGTGCATTTATATAAACACTTAACAATATAGAATAATTATACATAAACTCAAATATTTCCAAAACTTAAAGTTGGAAACTAAATAATTGAATTTTTTTTTTTTGCTATATTAATGTAGATTAAATCACTATTGTTTAAAGGCTAAAACAATGGATGTTAAGAAATATGATTTCGCAATGATTGATAAGTTAAAAATATCTAAAATAATTTGGAGTATCAATGTAATGATTTTTCCAAGAAGAAATACTGAGACTTATGGTTCTTGAATCATCAAAATACTTCTTATATTTTTATATGTTTAACAAATTTCTTTTACAAGTTAATTGCAATTTTCTGTTTTATACTTTGGGTATAATAAATAAACTACAAATGTTAAGTTCAAATCCAAACTTAAACTATATATGTAAAGGCACAAGGGGTTTTGAGGAATGGAAATTTCCAAGTGTTGGATATTAAATTTTAAACTTTTTGAGAATTTAACATATAGAAATGAATCATTTGAGCAAAATTTAGGGTTTAAATTATTCTTTATTATTAAAACATGTTTTTTTGCACTAATTGCATGCAACTCTTGAGTAAAGACATTAACACTAATAATTTTTTTTTATAAAGAAGCCAAAGCCAAGGAGAAGACATAAAGGAATTGCAAATATCAAACATTGAACTTAAACTTCATGATAATTCATCCCTTGAAAGAAGTGAGTGAAATATTTGGATTAAGCTCCAATTTAATTAAAACTAACAAATTATTGAGAATATTTCAATGATAAAATTTTCAGTATAAATTATTTAACAAATATCAAAATAATTAACATTTAATATTAGGTCCAAGGCACACAACAATTAATCACAAAAATAAAGTAAAAAAGAAGTGAAGTTGAACTTGAAGCCTGTTGACACCTAATTTTTTTTTAACCCATTCTCTGACAATCTAAAAATTTTTTAGATTAAGAACTTAGTGGCCACCCGATAAGGGTTGACATATTAAGGTACACTGGATGTTTTTAAGACATTTTTAATTATATCTAATGGTAGTGCCATTTCATGAGTCACAGAGAATGGATAAAACAGACGAATATCTAGGTAAAAATTAGCTTTTAACTTTATACTTGTGAAATTTTAAAATTTATTTTTGCAGGTGTTATCAAAGTCATATTCCCATTTTTAGGAATTTTTTCGAGATTTTTTCGTAAAATTTGGGAAGTTGATCATCGCATATTTTTATCGATACTAGTGAGTATTTATATCGATACTCACTTCAAAAAATTAGAAATATTCAAGGAAAATTTTGTACTGGTATTTTTTACCATGAGGGATCAAGGAAAATTTTGGGACTTAAATTTGAATTTTTCACAATACGACAAGTGTTATGCTCGCAAAATTTTTCTCGATAAAGATTATTCTGAATTACAAGTTTTCATATTTATTATTTTTATAAATAAATGTTTTGATTAATTTGCTGGATTAAATTCATTTTTATAGAATTTGAATATATTTTTAAAATTTTCTTGTTTCTAAGATACAGAATTTTTTACACCGTAAATTTTTTCAGGAGATTTTTTTTTAGTTTATAATTTTTAAAATTCTTCAAATATTGTCATTGAATTCATATTAAATCAGTTTTTTAAAATTTAATTTATTTTATGAGTTTTTCATTTTTTACAAATGATAATTTTCTTTTGAAAGGGCTTTTCTCGTAAAATTTTACAGTTTAGAATTTCTAATTGCTTTTTTCTTGCACTTAAATTTTCTTTAAGATTCCTTTTTGAAATTTTTTCAGGAAAATTTTATTAATTTTGTCTCTAACTAGCTAAATTTGATTTTCTGTATTTCATGGACCTTAAAAAGAGTTAAAGACTTGATAAGCCTATTAACTTTCTGACAAGCACAATGAGCCCATTTTTATTTTCTAGCAAGCTTGAGAACCTTATTTTGATTAAATTTTTAATCAAATTTGTTTTGTAAAATTTTATTCTTTAAATAAATAATTTTTAATTTATTATAATTTAGTCTTTATAATTTATTTTTGTTCAAATTTAAAATTTTCTCTCTCATATTATTAGATGATGATGTCATGCATGACATCATTATGCAAAATGACAAATTCATTAATTAGTTTTTATCAAAATGAAAAAAAATCTAAAAAAATAATTAATAAATTAATAAAAAAGGCAAAAATTGTAGAAACATGTAGAATAATTCGGCCAAGGCAATTCTTTAAGCCCTGACTGATTCTCCCCTTTTATAAATAGAGGAAGAAAATTCTTAAAAAAAAGTTTAAATGCAAGGAAGAAAAAAATACTAAAAAACCTTAAACTTTTTAATTTTTCAAGCTTTTAAAGGCAATTTTCTTGTAAAACTTTTAATTTTTGTTCATTTCATGTTTGATTCTTCATTTTTGTGAGCTTTGTGAATACTTGAGCTCATGGGTTTTGATCCATGTTGAAAGACCAAGTATGAAAGCTATGATCAAAGTTTCTTGATTTCGTTGTTAAATTTGATTTTTGCTACAAATAGTTTAATTTTCATCAAATTAATTCATGTTTTCTAGTAAAAATAATATTATTTTCATGTATATATTTTCTATTATTTTTTAATATTTTCATGTTGGTATGTTGATTTATTCATTATTTTTTATTTTTTTTATGTTTATGCTTGGTAAAAATTAGGACATATATGTGTTTGATATTCATTAAATATATGCTGCTTGAACATATTTACGACTTTTGATGAAATATTATTTCATGTTTTTATGAGATTTAAGACTATTTTGCAAAGTTTGAAACTTGCGAGGACATAAAAAAATTTTCTTAAATTTTTGAAGACCTTGGAAGGGTGATTTTAAGCTTGGTTGAGTCTAATGTTGATGATTTTGTGATGTTTTGATTTTTTAGGCTATTTTGTAATTATAGAAAATATAGGAACTAAATTGCAAAAAATTATAAATTTTTTTCTAGGTCATATAAAGTTGGTTGAACATGTCTTGTCACCTTTAGAGGTATGTTCATGCTTATTCTAATTTGTATAAATATGTTCTATATATTTTTAATCATTTTTAGTCATGTTGTAATTTTAAAAATTTAAGGACTTATCTACAAAATTGTAAAATTTTTGTTCTAAGGCCATAGATGCTTGCCCAATTGATTATGCAATTTTTGGTATATGTTTCATGTTGATTTGGATATGTCCAATATTTGATTTTTTGTTTTATTTCATATAAGGACTAAATTGTAAAAATGAAAAAAATTTTGTTTTTTAGGCCTATCATGTTTGGCTGAATCACTTGTAGACCTTTCTGGTTATTTTTCATATGCATTTACCATGTTTGAATATGTTTTATATATTTTTAACCATTTTAGGGTGTTTTTGCAATTTTAGAAAGTTTAGGGACTAATTTTCAAAATTTAAAAATATTTCTCTAAGGCCATGCATGGTTGGCCGAATGATTCATATGATTTTTGACATAATTTCCATGATTTTTGGTGATGAATTTTGTGTTTAGTTATGTGTTTATTTTGTGTATGGACTAAATTGCAAGGTTAGAAAATTTTAGGGATATTTAGAAACACTTTACATTTTAGGGTTAATATGATATTTTTGACATCTTAAAGATATTTCTAGCATTTCTTTGATCCTCTCGACGAGTGTAGAAAATATTCAAACTTTTTGTATTCCTTTGGTTTTTCAGTGGGAGTATGAAATGCAATTTTGAAAAGTTTAGGGACATTTTAGTAATTTTTACATTTTATGTCACTTCTGATGTCCAAATTACTCTTGAAGGATATAATTATCATTTTATATCATTTTCGAGTCCTTAAATGAACCTAAATACTTTTATGTCAAAAGTACACCTTAAGGTACTTTAGTAATTTTCTAGAATCGAGTTTTATGTGATCACCAAGATACTTCTATGTCGAACGTGCACAGTAGGGATATGTTTATCTTTTTATGAAGTTATTGAGTTTTTTAGGGTTATCGGGTTATTTTTATGTTGAAGGTAGATCTTAAGGATATTTTAGTACTTTATATCAGAACCAAGTCCTATGTGATCATTAAGATACTTTTATGTTGAAGGTGTACAATAGGAATCGGTTTGTTTGTCTATAAAGTTATAAAATCCTTTAAGGTACCAAGATACTTATATGTCGAAGGTATACCTTAGGGATATTAAATTAATTTATTTTAGAACAGAGTCCTTTAAGGCCATCAGCATATTTCTATGTTGAAGGTTCATAATAGGGAGAGGTTTGTCATTTTATGAAGTTATTGAGTTCATTAAGATACCAAAATACTTATATGTCGAAGGTACACTTTAGGGACATTTCATTAATTTATCTTTGAACCAGGTCCTTTAGGGTCACCAAGATACTTTTCTGTCAAAGGTGTACTTTAGGGGACATGTTGGTCATTTTGACCAAATTAAAATCCTTATAGTCGAGTTTAATACATGTCATTTAAATCGGGTCTTAAGCAATTTTTTATATTATTATTTTAAATTACGACAATGTCTCCAAATTAAAATAATACGTATAATTTCTCCCAATATATGAGAGGGATTCTAAAAATTATTTTAATAATGAGATATCTTTTTTTTAAAAAAAAAATTGAGGTTGTTCAAATTTTTGAAAAAATAAAACCTTTTGTATTCTTTTGCCCTCCAGCAAAAATATTTTAATATTTTAAAACCTTTTGTATTCCACCGGCTTTTCAGTGAGGTACGAAAGAGAATGATAAAAACTCCGTGTTCTTCTTGTTCTTCGAAAGGGTGTGAAAGGTATTTTGATTTTCAAAAATATTAAAAGCCTGCTTTTCTTATACGAAATAATAAATTTATTTTATGAAACTTTTTGACATGTAGGAATTATAATTAAATATCAAATATTTAAATCGAATAAAAATTAAAATTTAAATTAACATATGATTAATACGGTACTGATTGCCAAGCATCATAAGAGGGTCAATCCTTCTTTATGATTGTAACCAACTCTCGGATCTTTTCATATGATTTTGGTATTTTTACAGATCTCAGAGTTTGTTTTAAGGGTTCGTAACCCTAAAAATATAAGCTCCGATAGGTGACCCATCTCACTTTGCCAAAATAGAGCAGTGGCGACTCTAGAAAATGGTCATTTCATAATAACTATTTAGAATTAAGTCGAGTGAGTGACTCATCTCAAAAAACTTAATTCCAAGACAGGAAAAAAGAATCATAAGAAAAATAATAATGATGTGGCCTCTAAAATAAAAGAAAAATAATGATATATAGATATATATAAGAATGATGGGTGCATCTGCCCTTTAAGTTGGCTGGTGAGGATTCGTATCTAAGCCATGTTGCGATAAAACTTAACTTAATTAATTTATAGAAGCTTTCTTAAGAATTGATATCTAAAAAATTTATAGTTTGAAAATAACATATATATATGTGTATATATATAGTTTTTTTAGGGATAAACAAAATACAAATATTAAGATCAAATCCAAACTTAAACTCAAGTATTTTTTTTCCTTTTTTGAACAAAGAGTTAAAGGCATAGGGGATTTTAATCTTTATTAGAATCCAATAAAGGTGTTTATAGGCTGCGCTATCTATTTAAACTCAAAGGCATGCTCAATATTTGAGAGGGTTTAGGCAAAAATATTAAGCCTGAAAAAAGAGCTTAGGCAAAAATATAAAGCTCATTTAAAATGGTCGAGCTTTGGCTCTACCATTTAAAGCCCGAGCCTAGCCTGTTTTACAATTATATAATATATATTAATTTTATATTTCTATTTATTATGTAATTTTTATTGTATAAAGAATAAATATATGCAATGTAATAGAGTAAATATTAAAAAAACATGAACTTAATGAAAGAAAAATATTCAATTACTAAAAGTTGAATTTTTAAAAGTTATGTTTCAAAAATTAATTAAAATGGGCAGATTTAAATGTACTTAGATTATCCATTTTCAATTATAAATGAACTTAGGCAAAATGTAAAGCCTATATTTCTGGAATGGACTTAAACAAGCACAAATAGTGTTAATATGTGCTTAGACTTGACTTGACCCATAAATAACTCTAGATTCCAGTATTTAAAAAAAAAGTG
This sequence comes from Adansonia rubrostipa, assembly GCA_038381775.1. Lineage (NCBI taxonomy): Eukaryota > Viridiplantae > Streptophyta > Magnoliopsida > Malvales > Malvaceae > Adansonia > Adansonia rubrostipa. Next base: position 412,982 of record JBBYHM010000008.1, on the reverse strand, counting down.
AGCGAAAAGTTTAAGCTAAAAGCAAATTTTAAATTATTTTCTTTACTATTCAAACATGAGTATATTTTATTGTTTGATTAATTGCATGCAACGTTTAGTAAAAACATTAACACTAACAAATTTTTTTTTCAAAAATAAATAGAGTACAAAAAAGCTCATGTGGTTTCATTCTGTCTAAATAAATAAAGTACAAAAAAAGCTCACATGGTTTAAGAGTAATAACATTTAGCTTCATGTGCTTTAAAAGTTTACACTTACCTTTTGTGCTTTTATTTTCTCTAAAACTATTATAATGCCATTAAAAATTAAGCAAAGTGTTAATTTTGCCCTCGTTTATAGAAAAAAGGTATCACGATTAGGTTTTGAAATTTAAAACCCTCTAATTTTCATTTTAAAACCTGCAGTTACAAAATTAAACCTAATAAAGGTGATTAAGGTTTTGAAATCTATATTTTATAATCAGTTTTTTCTCGCCACCTCTTACATAGGATTTCAAGCTATCTTTGATGCAACATAAACCTACAATTTCAAGCAATTTGTTTTTAAGTTTCATTGTAGTATAATTTACAAAAGAAGACAACAAAAGTAATGACCACTAAAGAAGGAGAGCCGAGTCAACTCTGTCGATTCAATGGCTAAGGCTTGGATGAATTTGGATGAATCTATAGTGTGGAGGACTATGTTTGCTTTACTTTACCAAAGATTGCTAATTTGGCCAATTTAGATTGGCTCATGGAATTGCTCAATCTTTTTGTTTCGAACTCAAAGGTATTCCCAAAAGAATACATATACTTTCTTTGTTATTAATTCTAACTTATGAGAATTATATTTTTAGTATTTTTTTTATCTCTGCTTGATTGTTAAGGAAAAATACAACGCAAAGTTGTGGAGCTAATTAAAATTGTTTATACTTTGGGGCAAAATGAAATTTAGCTGAAATAAAATGTAATGTCTAGTTTGTTATAGATTCTAACCTGAAGAGAACTAGCTTTATCATTGCTAATTAATAGTGTGGGCTTTGCTATGACTTGCATTCCTGTGATCCTAAAGTGATAAGAAGATTTAGATTTATATGTTTCAAAAAATACTACCTAGTCTTGTTAATGTAAACAAAAGAAGCAACTTTTTTGGCCATTTATGCTTCTATTAAATACCAAAAGTGGGATGGTTTAATTTGAGTTGCTTATTTTTTTTTCAAGCTACATTTAAGTGACATTTGGAAAGAAAATTCCTTATATATTCTCTTAACAATATGTGATAAATCAGATGTCAAATAAGTATGAAAGCTAGAAATCGTCTAAGCATAGCCTTTTCTTGGTTAGAAGGAAAGGGTATTTCTAGTATTAACCATTTATAATTGAAAATTTTGATGATTGTAGGTGAAATTAAAGCATAAGAGAGGTAAGTATCAGTTTTAAAATACAAAAACTAAGTGTTACTAGCCTTAAAACATAGAGATTTTTTATATTTTATCTAAAAAAACTCGAAACCAAAGGAAAAATATAAAGGGATTACAAATATCGTAGATTTAACTTTTGACTTTATGGGAATTCATCCCATGAAAAAAGAGAATGGAATATTTAGGTTAAGCCATAACTCAATTAACACTACAAATAATCTAAGATATTTCAATGATATTTAATATAAATTATTTAACGAATATCAAAATAATTGATGTTTAATATTACGTGCAAGACCCATAACAATAAATGATGTACGAAAGCAAAAAAAAAACATTAAACATAAACTTTTGTTTAATTAACTCACACAATCATCTTTCAGAAACTATTAACCAATAAATTTAAAACTTGAATCTAACATCATTAACTCGTTTCTTGAAGTTGCAATCTCTTCAGTAGTAAAAACATTGAGTTAAAAGTCATAGCACCATAAGTATAAGAACTCTTTAATTCAACTTCAAGGACTAAATTAAACGCATGTATCAAAATGCCATTAATTAGAAAACTTGTTAGGAAAAATAGGAAAATGACTGGGTGTGGTTTCCTTGCAAAACCCTAATTCACTAAGTTTTATATACACACAAACTATCGGCGCTATATATATACACACGAACTCACCTATTTTCACTAAGTTTTATCCTGCGCCCCTGCAGCCTAAACACCAAGGAAAATGATTGTGTTTAAGGGATTGCTTCTTAACAGCACCATGTGATTCCACACTAACATGGTGATAGCCATCGCCACCCCCATTGACAACTCTGACATGATCGTCACTTCCTCATGCTGCAAATCCATCATCCTTTGACAGTTAACCAAAGATGAAAAGATCTACAGTCCCTCGTCGTCATCTCACCAGTCACTCTCACTTCATTGAGGATGTTGTCCTCTCTTCTGATTCCTAATTTGCTCTCTCTGATTCCTAATATGGTGGGTTTCATCTTTGGGACATAACTGTTGAAACCTTCGCTCGTCGTTTCGTCGACCACACTAAAGATCTCTATCTATTACCTTTTCGATTGACAATTACTAGATTGTTTTTGCTTCTCATGATCGAACTATCAAGCTTTGGAATACCCTTGGAGAATGTAAATACTTAATCCAAGATGGGGATGTGTCACAGGCTCAAACTTTAGCCTCGCAAACCATGCAGCCTTAGGCTTAGGATTTGCTTCCTTGTATGCTTAAATCAACCTATAGACACTCAAAAAGAGAATCTAAATTCTCCAAAGGCACTGAAGTAAAAAGCTTAAAAGATAAAGACAAAAAAGAAGAACACAAAGAGAATATAAAGGAATGCTCAAATGTATTTCTCAAGTGTCTGATGATACAAATGAGGCTAGAGAGGCCTCTATTTATAATTGAATTCCCCATTCATCAATGGCTTAGATTAAATCTAATGAACGATTAGGATTTACACTTATCTACAAAATCTAAAATCCCAGACAAATTTAAACTTGAATATCTTTATCTCTATCTAATTTTAAATAAGCTGGAGTAGCTATTTTTAACTGTATCTCTTAGCTTCTAGAAACTGGGCCTTCTAGGATTCTCTAAAGATTGGGCTTATTTTGGTGGGCCAAGTTGTTTCATGTAACTTGTGTCTTTGGGCATGAGCTGATTAGTGCGACCCATGACATTCTCCCCACTTGGTCTCATGAGATCTTTGTCGGCATCCTTCAAATGGAATTGCCCAATCTTATCTTGGAATTACCACAATGCCTGAGCTGGTTCCCAACTCACCTCACTATCAAGAAGTCCTTTCTACCGGATAAAGTAATCATGCCTCGGCCTATGACTTTTCTATCGTACCACTTAATCTGCAAGAATGCATTGTACATCTCTATCATAAGAGGCCTTCACTCCTACCGGTGCGCGCTATGGCTTGCCTCGATCTGGATCTTTTTGATCTTTATGGTATGGCTTGAGCATGTTGACATGGAAAATGGGGTGTACCTTGAGCTTTGCTGGCAACTTAAGTTTGTAGGCCACCTTGCTTACCCGTTTTAATCCTCTAAAAGCTCCCTCATATCTTCACACAAGCCCTTTATGCAAGCCCAGGTTGCTTAGCACCAAGTGTAGTTTGACAAGTACTAAGTCTCCAACCTGAAACTGTACATCTCATTATTTTTTATCTGCCTATTTCTGGTGCGCTTTTCTACCTTATGTAGACAAGCCCTGGCTAAGTCAGTTTGCTCTTGCCAAGCCTTGACAAACTTGTAAACTACTGGATTTGGTCCCGTATAGCCTATTATAATAGCACTAGGTGTGAGCGACTGTTGCCTTATTGCTATCTCGAATGTACTATAGTTTGTGGCCTTACTCCGCTGCAAGTTGTAAGAAAACAGGGCTACATCCAACAACTTTGGCCAGTCACGTTACATAGTACTAATATAGTGCTTAAGATATACCTTTAGTAAAGCATTCACTCTCTTGATTTGCCTATCTATTTGGGGATGCACACTGGTGGAGAAGTTAAAGTCTAACCCCAAAAACTTAAACAATTCTATCAAGAACTCTCTTATAAATCGCCTGTCCTGATTGCTAACTATAGTTTGCGATGCTCCCTAGTACTTCACCATATTTTTTGGGAACAATTAGGCTGCTTTCTCTGTAAGGCACTCTTTGGTTGTTGGAATAAAACTTTCGTACTTGGAAAATCTCTCAAACCCATCCACCTTATGCAATCCAACTATGAAATCCATAGAGACATTCTCCCATGGTTATGAACAATGGCTATAATAGTTCTGCTGGTGTTCTCTACTCAACCTTATCTTGTTGGCACATAAGGCAAGTTTTTACATACGTCTCAACATCATCGCCTATGTGTGGCCAATAATAACGATCTTTTAAGAGTGCTAAGGTACGATGTATACTAGGATGACCAATTTATCTCCAATCATGGCATTCTTGCCTGATCTTCTTATGCAACTTCCCATACTAAGGTACATAAAGATGGTGTCCTTTGGTATAGAGTAAGTTTCCCTCAACCTAAAACTGTCTAGTCTTTCCTTCTTTGGCATGCTCTATAAGGTTTTTGGCTGTGGGATCATGGGACACCCTACCTTGATGTACTCCAATTGTGAACTTTTAGGTTGACTAATGGTTGCAAGATCTACTTTTCGACTTAGCCCATCAACCATGGCGTTAGCTTTCCCTAGTTTGTACTCCATGATGAAATCAAACTCTGCTAGAAAAACCTGCCAACGTGTCTGTTTGGGTGACAACATTTTTGGGTTAGAAAATAACTATTTGCAACATTATCTGTGAAGACAACAAACTTGGACCCCAACAGTTAATGTCTCCATGCGCACAAATAATGCACCACTGTGATCATCTCTTTTTTTTAGACCATATACGTTCTCTTAGTTTCATTGAGCTTACGATTTTCAAATGCCACAAGATGTTCATCTTGCATGAACACTCCTCTAATCTCAAAGTCTGATTCATCCGTATGAACTTTATATGATTTAGTATGATTCGGCAAAATAAATACGGGCTCTTCTATCATGGCACACTTCAACTAATCAAAGGCATGTTGGCACTCAGGGCTCTAATCTCATACTTTCCCCTTCTTAAGTAAGTCTGTCAATGGTGTGGTGATGCTAGAGTAGCTTTTGATAAAGTGTCTATAGTAGTTTGTCAACCCAAGGAATGATCGCAACTTTGTTACCTTGGTTAGTGGCTCCCAATCAAATATAGCTCAAACCTTACTTTCATCCATTCGGATCATGCCACCTCCCATAATGTGGCCTAGAAATGACACGCCGTGCTGGATAAATGAACATTTTTCTCGTTTCACATAAAGCTCATGCTCTCATAAGACTCAAAACACCTTCCTCAAATGCCCGCATGCTCTTCAAATAACTTACTATAAATCACAATGTTGTCAAGGTAAACAACCATAAAACAATCTAAAAAAAGTTGAAATACCTTGTTCATTAGAGTGTAGAAGGTCGTTGGAGCATTAGTCAAATCAAAAGGCATCACTAAGAACTCCTATGAGCCACAACGTGTCACACATACTGTCTTTAGCTCATCTCCTTTAGCTATTCTCACTTGATAGTACCTCGATCGTAAGTCGAGCTTGGTGAACCATCTTGCCTTTCCAAGTTGATCAAACAAGTCTGCGATGAGTGGTATTGGGTACTTATTTTTCATAGTGAGCTTGTTGAGTGCCCAATAGTCTATGCATAACCTTAAAAACCCATCATGCTTCCATTGAAACAAAATCGATGCACCAAATGATGCTTTGGAAGGTTTAATGTACCCAAAATCTAGAAGCTCTTTCAATTGTCTTCATAACTCTTCTAACTCTGGTGGTGACATTCGGTACAGGGCATGAGCTGGCGATTCGGCATTGGGCACAGGCTCAATCTTATGATCCACCTCTTTCTTGGGTGGTAACCTTTTTAGCAACTCTATAGGAATCATATCCTTAAATTCTAGCACCTCCAAAAGTGTCTTATCTATGGGGTTCTGAATCTCATCAAACTTTAAGGCTGCCAAGGAGGTGACTTCTTCTCTACGCACTCTCTTGGCAAGCTGGATTGCAGATAACGCCTTGGCTTTGACACCCATTTCTCAATTTACTGGCATAATGCATTAAAAACAGGCATATAAGATCATATGTAATCGGTAAATGGTACAATCAAAGCATTAATTCAATTAAGGAAATTTAAGCCAACCACATAGTCATAGTGTCAAGTGGTATAACTTTGATGGTTTCCTTGCCTTTCCAATCTCCAAGTTGTAAGTTCACTACTTTTGCAACACCCATGGTTGGAACATCCTTTGAGTTGACTGTCTTGTTCCACTCGGTTGTCTTTTTAACTTTGAGATCTAGATTTTTCGTAACATCTTCGGATATGAACAAATCTGATGCTCATGTGTCAACTAGAGCATTTATTTTCTTACCTGCAATAGAGACATCCATAAACATCTGCCTTTTTTGTTTTTGATACCTCTTTACTTTAATAGAACTCATGGTCAAGCTAAGTTTCAGGGTCTCCTTATCTGGCTCATCATCTTTCCTCTTGATGGAGGAAGGCTTAGTTCATTTTGGGCAATCTCGAATCCGATGCAGACCATCACATAAGAAACATTTCACTATCTCCTTATCTTTCTTTTTATCCCATGGCTTATTGAACTTTGGCTTCGCTGTTGGTGACTTTTTGTCATTATTTTTGGACTTTTGGTCTTTATCTCCCCCACCATCTTGGGCTTGAAGACTCAGACTTCTCTGACTTCTTTGTTTGAAGCTTGATCAAGGATTTTGCTATGGTCATGGCTTTGGTCAAGTCCTGGACACCTCTCTACTATAACTCTTGCTTAGCCTAGGGTTTGAGTCCATCCATGAATGAGAAGAATGCCTCATTCTCCCCAAAATTTGAAATTTAGAGCATAAGTTTGCTAAACTCTCGAACATATTCTTGAATTATGCCTTGTTGTGTAAGCCATCATAACTTTGCACGTGCCTTATCCTTGGTATACTCAAGATAGAACTATTGCCTAAACTCTGTTTAGAACACTTCCTAAGTTTCAATGGCAGTACCCCCACGTTTTCATCATTGCATCAATAATGCCACCATAAAAAAGCCACATTGATAAAATACATGAATGCGGTATTTACCTTAGCGGCATCATCCTCGATGCCCATTCCTCAAAAACACTATTCCATCCCCCACAAAAAGTTGTCCACATCTTTTGTAGACCTGGTTTCGTTGAATTCCTTTGGCTTGAGGATCTTCATCTTGTGCTTAGATGTCACAGCTAGCATGCTACCTTGTATAGTTGCTTTGCATGATGAAAGCTCTCCCAGGAGCTCTCCCATTTGCTTTTTCATGGCCTCCACCATAGCTTCGAGGGCATCATTCTTTTGAGTGAGAATGTCTATCACCGAGTGAAGAACACCTTGCATCTCCCCTTCAAGCTCCTTCCCTGTGGAGTCTAGCTTTTTAATATGGTTCTCCACAACCTTAAGGCTCTTCCGCATATCTCCGATAGTCACCTCGAGCTTAGCTACCCTACCATCTATGGCCGATAAAACATCCCTTGAATGTTAGCCTTCCTACCTCTCCCACGAGTCTCTAGGACCTCTTGTGTTTGGTTTTCTGCCTGAGACGCCTATCAGTACCTTTACGAACTTCTAGCTTTGATACCAAATGTCATGAGCTCAGACTTTAGCCTAGTAAAATGTGTGACCTTAGGCTTAGGATTTGATTTTTTATATACCTAAGTCAGCCTATAAACACTTAAAAGGAGAATCTAAATTCCCCAAAGGCACTGAAGCTAAAAGCCTAAAAGACAAAGACAAAAAAGAAGAACACAACGAGAATATAAAAGACTACTCAAATGTTTTTCTTAAGTGTCTGATGGTACAAATAAGGCTACGGAGGCCTCTATTTATAGTTGAATTCCTCATACATCAATGACTCAGATTAAATCTAACAGATGACTAGGATTTACATTTATCTACAAAATCTAAAATCCAAGATAAATTTAAACTTTAGTAACTTTATCTCTATCTAATTTTAAATAAGCTAGAATAGTTATTTTTAATTGTATCTCCTACCTTTTAGAAACTAGGGCTTCTATAATTCTCTAAAGATTGAGCTTATTTTAGTAAGTCAAATTGTTTCATGTAATTTGAATCTTTGGGCTTGGACTAATTAATGTGGCCCATGATAGATGCATATACTAATTGGGTTAGCTATGTTCGTTTCGGCCCAAATACTCTTCAGCCCATCATCGTTTTGGCTCCGTGGGATAAGAATATGAAGGTTTGAAACCTAACTAACTAGAAGATACATAACACATTAGCCGAACAATTATGTGAACACAGTGGCCGTTTTGATGAATAGGTCTTTGTATGCCAGTGGAGGAAAAGATGAGGTGGTTCTTTTGTGGGATTTGGCTAAAGGAAGGAAGCTTTACAGTCTTGATGCGGGTACGGTCATTCACACTCTTTACTTTAGTCCTAACAAGTACTGGCTTTGAGCGACCACGAAGTAAAGTATTAAAATCTAAGATCTGGAGAGCAAAAGCACCATGGAAGACTTGAAGGTTGATCTTAAGGCTGAGGCCCAGAAGTCTAAAGTCACTGACAATGCCAACAAGAAGGTAAACAGTGTTGTTTCATTATCAATATTTTATGTATCAAATTAATTGGGCTATTAGTTTGGCTAAGTTATTTTTTGCTGCATGTTTATTATGTTTGGACACAATCTTTTTTTTTGGGTGTTTCAATTGCAATGTTACGTCTTGATTGAATGCTATTGATTAATATGTTTTAACAATTGGCATGTCATATTTTGGTAGAAAATTTTAGATGCGACGTAGCTTTATCCTGAATAATTGTTTGAATAAATGTTATAGCTATTCTGTTATCCTAAGAATCTGATTGCTTTTCGTATTTTGACATATTTGTTATTCTTCTTTATGCTTTGAACGTATAGATGTAACCATTTACCATGAATATATTTAGACAAGCTTTTTGATTACCTTTCTCTATCTTTTTGGATTATTTTACAAAATATTTGTATTTTGTCAAAATTTTATTTACTGTTTCTTGAGCACATATAGACTAGTCACTAGTCATTATCTTCTCGTGCATGGGAGTTATTACTCATTATATTCATGCTCCTTATTGCCGTGACATTTATAATCGTAGTCATGCTTCTTATGAAGTTTATCTTCTCAAGACATACTATAATCTTGGTACTTTTCATTATAACCCAGGTTAAATATGTACTCGGGATGTGCCTTTTTTTTAATTATTAAGTTGTAAAGTGAAGCCCTTTCTTTAAAATTAAATTGATATTCTGGATTGGTTTATTTGTTATTGTAATGCAGATGTTGGTTTAATAATTGTTCTAATTTATCTTAACCCTAGTTTTTACTAGCTATAATTCTAAAACTGGCATTTTTAGGATAATGATGGAATAATTTTCATTATATTGCAAACAAACAATTAAAATTTTCACTTTTATTTGGATGTTATAGTTTATATACCGAACAAGCTTGAACTGGAGTGCGGATTGAAGCACTTTGTTTAGTGGGTATACACATGGTGTAATCAGAGTTTGGGGAATAGGTTGTTACTAGATGCTTGCCTTGAGTAACCATGTTATGAACTTTATATGACTGATTGGTTACCCTCTCGTAGCTATTCCAAACCTTGTTAAGATTGTGTTTAAAATATTAAACAATCGTGATCTTTAGAGATTAGCTTTTCTTATGTTTGTGTATTAGTAGGCATTGAGGCCTCTGCTATATGCCACTTTCGGTTTGGTTGTAAAGTTAGATATTTAATTGTTGACATTAGCTTATATGCTATCTGGTTCATGCCTTAGTTTTCATGTTTGAATTACCTCAAATATTATTGAGAAAGTATATTCATCTCGGTTTTGATTTGTTTGCCGTTAAATCTTAATAATTTCCAATAATAATCATAGTAAGGTAAATAATCCATAAATTATCAGGAGAACTGTTGCAGTTATCCATTTTGTATATTGGAAGGGGAAGAAAGTAAATTAATTTTAATTTATTTGTTGGGATTCCCAGCAATATGTTATTTTTAATCATTAGAAGATTATTGCTTTTTCTAGGTAGAAAGTAATATTTTGTTTTTTTTCTATTATATTTGGGATATTAATGGTTAAGGTAGCCAAATGTTGGTTCATTGAACAAATTGATCGATATTAATCAAATTTAGTTTATTTGGTTTCGATTTTGTATGGTTAGGTAGTTTGGTTTTTGCCTATTTATTTAATTGATTTCTAACTATTACTCTTTTTTTTCTTGCAAGAAAAGAACCCTAAAAATCTCTTAAGAATATTAATTTATTCCTTCAATGTTTTGTTATCATCAATTTTTATTTCAATTAATCTAAGTCAACCTAAGTAGAAGATGCTTCTATAAGACACCCGTTGTATATGGTTCATATAATTTTATATACAGAGGTAAGTAGGCTGATGCTGAAGCGAAGTGACAGCATCTGCATCTTATAGGGTCCATAGATAGATAGGTTGAGGGTACGAAGGTAACGTCCTGCAGTACATTGTATAGATAATTTTATAAAATTGTACTGGATAGAGTTAGTATAAATATATGGTTGATGTAACCCTAAATTAAGTAATGAATAAAAACATCAGCCGCCGCTCCCAAGGACGTAGGCACATTACCAAACCTCGTTAAATTTCTGTGTTGATTTTCTCTTCTCTTTTCTTTGTGTTTTCATGCTTCCTTGGTTCAGAGATTCAACAACTGGCATTAGAGTTGGGTTAAGATGATGAACTCTATTGCAAAATTCGATGTGGGAAAATTTGACGAAATAGGTAATTTCGGATTATGGCAACGGAGGGTGAAAAACTTGTTGGCATAGTAAGAGATGTTGAAGGCACTGAACGAAAATAAACCGCAGACTATGGAAGATTTCGAATGAGAGGAATTGCAGGCGCAAACAGCGGGAATGATTTGGCTATGTCTATCTGATGATGTTTTGTATCACGTTATAGATCTCGCGTCCCTAATAGAGGTCTGAAGAAATTAGAGAGTCGGTATTTGTCAAAGTCTCAAGAATGTAGGCACATTATCGAACCTCGTTAAATCTCTGTACTAATTTTTTCTTCTATTTTCTTTGTGTTTTCGTGCTTTCTTGGTTCATAGATTCAATAACTGGCATCAAAGTTGGGTTAAGATGATGAACTCTATCACAAAATTCGATGTGGGAAAATTTGACGAAACAGGCAACTTTGGATTATGGCAACGGAAGATGAAAGACTTGTTGGCATAGCAAGGGATGTTGAAAGCATTGAACAAAAATAAACTATTGACTATGGAAGATTTTGAATAGGAGGAATTACAAACGTGAATAGTGGGAATGATTCAACTATGTCTGTCTAATGATGTTTTGTATCACGTTATAGATCTCACGTCCCTAGTAGAGGTCTGGAAGAAATTAGAGAGTCGGTATATGTCAAAGTCCTTAACAAATAAATTAAATCTGAAGCAAAAATTATATGGCCTGAAGATGTAGGAGGGTACAGATCTGGCATAACACATTAATTTCTTCAATCACATTATTAGTGATTTGTTGAGAATTAAAGTTAAGATTGAAGAAGAAGACAAGGCTATGATTTTGCTATGTTCGTTACCTCATTCATATGAACACCTGGTTACTAAACTCACATGGGGAAAGATACAATCAGTGTGGAAGAGATTACTATAACATTGTTAGCCTATAACCAACACAAGCAGAATTCCGCTGATAGCACCCAAAACGAAGGGCTGTATGTAAAAGGGAACCAGGAACATGGAAGAAGGCAAAGTAAAGATACTGTAAACAAAAAGAACTCCGGGTCAAAATCCAAGGGCAGAAAGAATGTTCGATGTTATAAGTGCCAACAGATGGGGCATGTTAGAAGGGACTGTCCAAATAAGAAGAAGCAAAATGATGAAAGGAATGGCGATTCATCAAAATCTGCTAATGTGGTGCAGAATGATGATTTAGATGGTAGTGATGGGGATTTGTTATCAGTCTCTTCATGTCAACTCATGGATTCATAGATTTGGATACAGGGTGTTCGTTTCACATGATTCCCAACAAGGACTGGTTCGATTCATATAGCTCAAGTAATTTTGGTTTAGTCTATTTGGGTAATGATAAAACTTGTGCTGTTACTAGAAAGGGATAAATCAAAATTAAGATGCATGATGGTGTTGTTAGGACATTATGTGATGTTAGACATGTAACAGAATTGAAAAAGAATTTGATTTCTTTAGGTGCCTTGCATGCTAATAGTTTTGGCTATAAAACTCATGAGGATTGCATCAAGGTAAATAAAGATGTGTTGATAGTAATGAAAGGGAAGATGACTGCAGGGAACATTTACAAGCTGGTAGGAGATACAGTTGTAGGTGGAGCTGATGTTACAGAATCCGATCATGATAGTATAGCTCTGTAGCACATGAGATTAGGTCATCTAGGTGAAAATGGGATGGCTGAACTTCATAAAAGGGGTTTAGTGAAGGGAATCAAATGCTGCAAATTGGATTTTTGTAAGTTCTGTGTGCTTGGGAAACAGTCTAGAGTGACATTCAATATGGGTAGACACAAAATTGAAGGAATTCTTGATTATGTGCAATCTGATGTATGGAATCCTATGAGGGAGTTGTCACTGGGTGGTTCACAATATTTTGTTACTTTTATTGATGATTTTTCTAAGAAGGTCTAGGTATACTTCATAAAACAAAAATATAAAGTTTTTACCAAGTTCAAGATATGAAAAGTTGATGTTCAAAACCAGACGGGCAGAAAGATCAAGTATTTGAGAAGAGGCAATGGCACCGAGTACGCAGACTCACAGTTTTAGAAATTTTGTGAGGAGCATGGCATTCAGAGGCACTTCACGGCCTGTAAAATACCACAGTAGAATGGAATTTCAAAAAGGATGAACAAGTCTTTAACTGGAAGAGCTAGGTGTTTGAGATTGAATGTAGAACTTACTAAATGTTTCTAGGCAGGAGCAGTGAGTATGGCATGTTATCTCATCAATAGATCACCACGGGCCTCTTTGGGTGGAAAAGTCGCAAAGGAAGTGTGGGCAGGTAATGACGTTGATTTTTCTAAATTAAGAATTTTTGGTTGCCCAGCTTATGTGCATGTTCCTAGTGACGAGAGGTCTAAACTTGATCCGAAGTCAAATAAGTGCATTTTCTTGAGATACATGAAGAGGGTCAAAGGGTACAAGTTCTGGGATCCAGAAGCAAAGAAAGTGGGTAGAGATGCAGTATTTGATAAAAAAATTCATGTTGCAGCAGAACAATAGTGAGAATGTGCTAGTTTCAGAAGAGAGCAGTAAAAAGGTGATAGAGGTAGAGCTAGAACAACATGCAAAAGATGTTGAAAAAGCTAGAAGTTCTAGTTCAAGGGATGAGAGATCCTCGTCAAATGGAGAGTAACATCAAAGTATAGCCACAGATAGACCCAGACGCACGGTTAAGCCTCCAACCAGGTATGGTTTTAAAGATTTAGTCTCTTTTGCACTTACTGTTACTTGTGGAGATCCTCTCACTTTTCAAGATGCAATAAATAGTGAGGATAAAGATAAATGGCTAGGTGCCATGGTAGAAGAAATGAAGGCTTTACACAAAACCAAAACTTAGGAGCTGGTTGAACTTCCTAAAGGAAAATGAGTTATAAGGTGCAAGTGGGTGTACAAGAAAAAGTCAGTAGTATTAGAAAAAGAGGAGGAAAAATTCAAAGCTCCTCTAGTGGTAAAAGGATACTCACAGCAGAAAGAGGTTGATTATGATGAGATATTTTCTCATGTGGTTAGACACACTTCCATCAGGGTCATGTTGGAATTATTAGCTAGTTGGGACATGCATTTAGAGCAGATGGATATGAAAACAGCTTTCCTTCATGGCGATTTGGAGGACCAGATTTACATGGAATAGCCACAGGGGTTTATTCAACCTAGACAAGAGAATTTAGTTTGTAGCTTAAAGAAATTACTCTATGGGTTAAAGCAATCTCTATGGTAATGGTACAAACGATTTAATGGCTACATGATCAAAATTGGCTACAGACGATGTGAGTATGATTGCTGCATTTATGTTAGGACACTTGATGATGGCTCTTTTAATTTTCTGCTACTATATGTATGTTGATTGCTGCTAAGAATATACATGATGTGATTGAGTTCAAAACCTTGTTGGGAAAGGAATTTGATATGAAGGATCTAGGTGCTGCCAAGAAAATTCTTGGGATGGAGATCTACAGGGATAAAAGCCCAAGAAAACTGTGGTTATCTTAGCGTAACTATGTTGAGAAGGTGTTGAACAGATTTGGTATGAGCAAGGCTAAACCTGTCAGTACTCTATTGGCAAATCATTTCAAACTTTCCCTGGATCAATGCCCAAAGTCAGATAGTGAGATTGAAGGTATGGCCTCAAATCCTTATGCTAATGCTATTGGTTGCCTGATGGATGCCATGGTTTGTACAAGACCATATTTGGCTCATGCTGTTAGTCAGGTTAGCAAGTTCATGCCAAAGCCCGGTAAACAGCATTGGGAAGCAGTTAAGTGGATTTTCAGGTATCTGAGAGGCACTATGGAGTATGGCCTTATGTTTGGCAATAAAAAAAATGATCCTTTAGTTGTGGGATATGTGGATTCTAAATATGTAGGTTAGATGATAAAAGGTCTACGATAAGATATGTCTTTACTCTTGTAGGAGGACCAATTTGTTGGAAATCAACTATTCAGTCCATTGTTGCATTGTCTACAACTGAAGCTAAGTA